>OX578133.1:126971710-127571710 GCA_951213105.1 Amaurobius ferox | reverse complement strand
GGTGAAATTGTTCTTAATATTAGAAACATTATTTTCTTGTATATTTTGTGCAAGGTTTGAACGATCGAGATCTGTACGAAGATTTTTCTTCATTAGAAGTTCACAAGGACTCACTTCTGTGGTTGCATTTGAAGTTTTTCGATAATGGGAAAGAAAATTTGGCAGGTTCAGACTTGGTGAACCTGGCTCAGCCATTGACTTGCGTAATTACTTCTTGATAGTTTTCACATAGAGTTCCGCTTGTCCATTTAATGATGGATGATATACAGGTATTTGTGGATGGACAATACCATTCTTCTTCCTAAATTCTTTAAATCCATGTAAAATGAATTGCGGACTATTGTTGCTCATAAGTGTGGCAGGTAATCCATGTCTTGCGAATATATCATGAAGGACTTATATAGTTATTTCAGCTGTAGGCTGTAGTAGAATTCATTATCACCACTTCCAGCCATTTTGAATGCGCATCTACACAAATCAGGAACATTTTATTTATATATGATCCTGCAAATCGATGTGTATCCTTTGCCATGGAGCTTTTGGATACTCTCATGGATGAATTGTCCCTTTTGTAGCTTGATTCCTGTTTAAGCAGCATGCTCAAAAATTCTTTATAGTTTCCTCAATGTCCTTATCAATGTGTGGCCACCATATGTAATTTAGTCCTAATGCTTTCATCTGGACTATGCCTAAATGACCTAAGTGCAGTTCATTTAAAATGTATTTTATAGCATTGTCATTTGTCGGTATAAAAACTCTTGGTCATCGTAAAAGGCAACCTTCTTCGGTAGAAAATTCCACAACATTTTTTTTACAAACCCCGGTGCTCCAGCAAGCAATCTTTGAAAAATATCTCTTAAAATGGGATCATTTGTAGTTTCCTTCATAATCTTTGAATGTGTGACTGGTACTTTAGTCATTGAATTCGAGCTGTAGATGACTAAACTCATCTCTTTGTATTGGATCTGTAGACTTTAATGGTAATTCTGAAAAAGAATTAGCATGTTCTTTGGTATTTTTTACTTTATTGTGTAAAAATAATACTTGAAAAATGTGCATAATGCAATAAACGTTGAGCAGAAAGTACAGGCAGTTGTCTATCTAGACTGAAAATTGATACTAATGGCTAATGATCTGTTAGCAATGGAAACTTTTTGCCGTAGAGATATTAAAAGAAGCATAAAATACCTCCATATATTCCTATAGCCCCCTTTTAATCTGTTGGGATTATTTTTTTCGCCTCTCTCAGACTATGGGAAGCATAGGCTTTTGGCTTTTCAGCCTGGTCTGGCATTAAATGAGACAATACTGGCCCAATATCATAATGACTGGTATCTGTGGATAATATTATTGACATTCCAGGATCATAAGGCCCAAGAACGTCCTTAGATTCATTCTCATTCTTCACTAGTCGAGCGCCCAATAAGTTGTATCCTTGTCCATTATTTTAAAAAATATAGGGATGTAAGCCATTATCAACTTATACTACCTCAGAAAGCATATATATACACTACATGAACTGTACAATATCACATTTTTGCACAGTGTCTTGAAAGTGGGCTGATGGTCTCTATTGAGTATACATACTACTCGGTTAAATTGCTATACATTCCGAACGTAAAATCATGGCCTATTAATTTATTTTTCAAAAAGTGTAGTGAAAGTGGGTTTATAGTCGCTATCAACTTATTGCAACTCAAGTACTTTGCCATACAATTTATAAATGGTGCATTATCTAATTTTTTTTTCGAATACTATAGGAAAGGTCACTTGATGGCCACTATTAATTTATGAAAATAGGACACACAGATTGATATACCTCATGGAAATCCTATCTTTTACGTCCGTTCCCAAAATTTTTCGATAGGGGTTCATTATAATTTTATATAATGATAGTCAACAACGTATAGTAACGTAGAGAACACCATGTTGACCAATCACAAAGCTAGACTCTTGATTATACAAGTCACTTGACTTCGAATTTTATGTATGAATTATTTTCCCTACATAATTAAAACTTATTGTAAATGGGAAACATTCCTTCAGAAAACCTTGTTTGGTTTGATTTTCATAAACTCCATGCAAATTATTAACAATAATTTAAATTTTACTTTTAACAAAAAGGGCAAAGCTGGTAAAGCAGAAAAAAAATTTCCCTCCATCCACTAGGGGCTTACACTCCTAATATCCACAGACATGTGCCAGACATACACCTCTCCCATTCAATATTACTATTTCTTATCGTAACTATCGAAACGTATGTGCTATTATGCCATCCCCTAACACAACGCAGTTAATTTACGTTCCTCTAGACTCGCTAACAAAACGTAGTTGTCCCACGAACAGTTAAACTCACTATATTTTGAATAAAAAGTATTAAATTACCAATTTTCTCAAAACCACAGGGTATATCGAAGAAATTAAACTAAATTAATAGTTTAGATTTTCAGACTTTGGAATTTTCGACAATTTGACAACATTTTTGTCGATTTGGCGATGTTTTGTCAATTTTGCGGCATTTTCTAATTATTGCCAAGTTTGTCGCCCAGTAGAATAAACGAATAGATAAACAGACTTTATATAAATATAATTAATTTACTATCCTTTTATTAATAATTTTGAATTCCAATCCTTTCCCAAAATTTAAAATCAAAATCCTACTTATATTTCTAATATGAATAATTAAGAAATCTATATAACAATAAATTTTATCGGAATTAAAATTTTTGACTGGATTATATCATTCAGTTTAAAAGGTGTTCAATTTGAAAGGGATTATTCAAATTATCTTTTCAATTTTTTCAAGGGATTATTCAAATTATATTTTCAGTTTTACTTTGGCAAAGATTTTTCAAACTCATATTGAATTTAGCCAATGTTGAAACAGAAGAAAAGTGGTACGGGTATATCTTCTAATATATCTTCTTTTATCGCTTTTATTTTGGCATATATTGATAAAATTACACGCTTTTCATAACTTTGTTTACAAACGAGAGCAGAATGTTTTATTCTTCAGATCTGCTTGTGAAGCTTATTTTGTTTAACAGGAAGAGATATTCTAATACTCCTTTTTATGAGACTTAAATTAAATATATGAATAGAATATTTTGACCAAAAATGTTATTTAGAATACTATAGGAATTTGCACATAATTGTGGATATAAAGTTTCTTTATTATATATTCCGTACGAAGAACGGGCATACTGCTGATATATATATATATATATATATATATATATATATATATATATATATATATATATATATATATATATATATATATATATATATTCAAAACGAAATCTCAAATTATGTATACAATTCTACATCAAATTACCAGGATACTACCTAGGATAAGGCGCATTGCAGCTCTATAATCCAAAGCAGGAAATAACTAAGAAAAAGTCTTCATTCTAGTGCCTTCGATTTTGCACATATATCGGGGACCTGTCATTATATTGCATTGGTTTCCGTGAGCATTGTCTAGACATAAAAGTACTTTAAACGGGAATGAGAGGTCGCCGTCCCCCTCAGCCATTTATATGCAATTTATCTGGCATCCCCCCTTTACATATTTTTACTTTTTCTTAGTTATATATATATATATATATATATATATATATGTATATATATATATACACACTTATGCTCTAATAAGATAGGAAATATGATGATAAAAAATATAGCATTAAGCAACTGTGTCGATTGACTGGAACATTAAGAATATTGAGATCTCTCAAAGTGTGTGTACTTATGTAAGCACATCAAATGTAGAGAACGAATGAGAAAGTGTTATTTAAAATGTAAGTTTCTCAAAATGTGTACTTATATATATATATATATATATATATATATATATATATATATATATATATATATATATATATATATATATATATATATATAATAAATAATCAAAATATATTTTACCCTTAAAAATAACTTGGTTTAATTCACATAGGTAATAACGAAACAATCTACACATAACTCTGAATGTCCTATTGATTTTTTTGTTGTTGTTGTTCTTATGGGTATTTTAAATTCATTTCGTGCCTGTAGATAACATTGTTTGCTGCTTCATTGATCGCACTCTTTGTTTATGTAGTGTATAAATAAACCATTATATTGCTTTTAATCCAGTACCGAATTCTGAGCCACAATTGCCAAAAATCGAAAGAATTAGAAAAAAAAAAAAAAAAATTATCGCGGCCTCGTGTTTTTGAATTTATTTTTCTATTCAGGAGATTAATTTGCAATCTAATGGATCGCGCATTTGATTTCGAATTAAATTCAAAAAGGAAGATATTTAGCGTGGAAAATCGAATATTCTGCATAACAAACACCGTGTTTGCTTTGAATTGTCCGCATTTCGCACCAGCGACTCGATAAAAATTTGCATTTTCTATTAAAGTGCTAAATATTCCGTAAAAAATATATTAAGTCTCGCAGAATATTATTTTATTGTGAAAACTTGATTCCAAGTTGAAATTTAAAATGCATCTCACTCGAGGTGGATGATGAGTCTTTGAAGAGGAATAAATTTTCTCGCCATTTCGAACTCTATTTCCATTTTAAATGTCAGGGGAAGGACGGAACGGGATCGGAGAATACATTATGTGAGAAAGTTTATTTGCATATTTTTCTACTTTTTAGAAATTTTGGAATCAGAAAATGAAAATACTTGGAGCAAAGATAATACAGAATAAACATTTCTGTAAGTTAATCATGAATTACTAGTCGCGATATTCAATACACTCTCCAACCCGCTTTAATGCCCGGTTAATACCATATCCCGCTTACTACTTAGGATCATTAACATTTTTTAATTGTTACTATTCATTTCCCAAGCAGCATTATATGGTTAATGGGAATATTGCTTAAACGAATTGTCCGCTGTAATGTTCGCCTGAAATGTGTTTGTTCAACTAAGACCATCCGACCTACAAGAAAGTGTAAGGTATCTGTTTGCACGGCCAGGACAGTACCACTCAATTTAGACCGGAACCTAGTGGGAGCGACATCAACAGAGACCGTACCCTACTTTCAGTACCACCAACCTCTCGGAAGGACTTACGGACCCGCATATTTAACGTGCCCGTATTCCGTGTTCACACTGCACACAAGAGTATTTTGGGAATGGAACTCTTCTCCGTCCGAGTGCCACTGGACTGCTCCATTCCCCTGAAATGTGTTTGAGTGTAAATAAGCTCCGTCGCGGATATGTACCGCCTATAAATGGCTTCTAACCAGAAATAACATTCACTCAACCCACCAGATGGCACCAGTTCATAATTAATTTATTCCTTTATAAACCCCTTCTTTATTACTTATTTTACTTTAATAAACCCCTTCGATATTAAAAGAAAAAACTAGCAACAGCCGATGCCGCAAACAAACTCCTTTTAAACGTACGGCTAGCGTTGGACATATGGCTTGAAATGATTTGAGATTCTGCATGGTGGTTAAAAAAGGAAAACATTAAGATAACGATATTTCCAAACACTAAATATCTTAGTTGAGAAACACATTAGATGGTTTCTAAATCGAACATTTTAAATTATATGGCAACATAAGAATAATTTCTAAACTCTTTACATATTTAATCTTCAAATATTTTAATAAAATTAAAAATATTGAAATTTAAAGAATTTGAAATGACTTAATTATTTGGATATTTTAAAATCTAATACTAATGCATTTTTAAAACAACGGTTTCAAGTGAGTCCCTCTTTCCTACATTAAATCCTGCTGCCTCGCTCACCCCTTTTACTCCTTGTAGATCTTCGCCCGATTCCTATTTAGATTTCTTTTTTCTCCAGTATGGCTCTTCCCATGAATGTTCTTCCCACTATGAAAAAAATAAACCGGATTCAGGCTCTTATTTACCCGTGCAAATACGTAACCATAAGTAGTGTAAAAAGTAGAAATGCACCTCCTAATCTTAGTTTTCTTAAACTACTAAAAGGGAAATTTTTATTATTAAGATGAACGAGAGTTTTAAAAATATATCCAATCACTAACTTTTGGATTTATATTAATTTAATTTTATGTTTAATGATTTATTAAAATGTTGATGTTGGAGTATTTAAAAATATGTGTTTTCAACTAATTTGTCCAAATATTACTTACTATGTCTATTCACACGTAGCTTTGACTATTGTAAGTCTCATGGAATGCATAGGATGATTCTGTATACTTATTACAAATTCGAAGTACAGTAGAAAATAAGGAAGATATTTCATAGAAACTGCATGGAATTGCGAGTAGATAAGAAAGGGGCGTTCTGCTGCGAAGGCGGTATGTGCGGTATGCGGTATGCGGTATGGCCGCCATCTTGAATTCCGTAATCCTGGACGGGGGTGTAAAAGGGGGGGAAAATGAAAAAAAGGTGGGGGTGAAAATTTTTCGAAACTTTTTTTTTTGGGTGGCAACGATGTCGTAGTCTTGTACGAGGGGTTGAGGGGGAAATAAATTTTTTGGAACGAGATTTTTTCTAAGTATGGAAGAAACTTTTTTCTGGATGGCAACAGCTGCGAAGGCGGTATGGAGCCATCAGCGCCCCCTAGCGTCTAAAAGCGGAAATATCGAGATGAAATTGGGGATTTTTTTTTCTAAGTATAGGAGAAACTTTTTTAGGGGTGGCAACGGCTGAGGTTCTGCGACGAAGGCGGTATGGAACCATCAGCGCCCCCTAGCGGTGGAAAGTGGAACTATCGGGGATGGAACTTAGAAATATTTTTTGTTTCGGTTGCCATAGCAACACCTGTGGGAGATAAACTTTTTTCGGGGTGGCAACACCTCCCCCTCTGCGACGAAGGCGGTATGGAACCATCAACGCCCCCTAGCGGCAGAAAGGAGAATTAAAACTGGGAATTTTTCTGATAGTTGGGATTTTTTTTCTTTTTTCTAAATGAATGAAAGGTGTTAATGAGGATAATTAAATAAAGTGATTAAGTATATAAAGGCCATTGTTATCCATCCGCATGCTAGAAGCGTGCCAAGGACATGTTAAGGGTATACCAGCGGTATACCAAAGGGATATGCTGAAGACATGCTAAGGTCATGTCAATATCCCTCCGCCTAAGAAAAGAGTGCTTTTCCTATATCACGGTTACGAAGTGAACTGCGAGAATCTTGTAGGGTGAGATACTTGAAAATATCGTATGATGAGGGGTATGTCAAGAGCATCGAACATTTCGTGAAACAATATATCAGTACTTACTTAAATTTTACACGTTTGTATTTTTTTTTTTTAAAAATGTGGTAATGGCAAAAATTAACATTTTGTTAAAATGTTCCAAAACCGTAAAAAAGTAACAAAAAATGTGGTAATGGGCAAAATTAACATTTTGCGTCTTTTTTTTGAAAATGTTAATTTCTCTATGGGAATTAACATGGGTTTTCACACTTTTGTAATTTTTTTTCCAAAAATGTGGTAATGGCAAAAATTAACATTTTGTTAAAATGTTCCAAAACCGTAAAAAAGTAACAAAAAATGTGGTAATGGGCAAAATTAACATTTTGCGTCTTTTTTTTGAAAATGTTAATTTCTCTATGGGAATTAACATGGGTTTTCACACTTTTGTAATTTTTTTTCCAAAAATGTGGTAATGGGAAAAATTAACTTTTTGCACAAAATGTCTCAAAAACGTAAAAAAGTAACAAAAAATGTGGTAATGGGCAAAATTAACATTTTGCGATTTTTTTTCAAAATTGCAATTTCTCTATGGGAATTAACATGGGTTTTCGCACTTTTGTAATTTTTTTACAAAAAAATGTGCGTTTTTACAAAAATGTCACTAAAAATGTGGTAATGGGCAAAATTAACATTTCGCACAAAATGTTGCAAAAACGTCAAAAAACAACAAAAATGTGTGTTTTTTACAAAAATGTGATAAAAAAGCGTGTTCTCAAAGTAGCAGAATCGCGTGAATCGGGTGTATGGGAATAGCATGAATCGGGTGTATAGGAGGGGTGTGTTTCCCCAACCATTTCGATCTTGGAGTTCAAATATTTTAATATTCCCAAAAATAAATATTTTTAAATAATCGTGAAAGTGTATACTACCATAGGGGTTTCTTTATACCAACATGGTTTAATATGGGTGTTATTTTATACATGTGTTATTTCTTTAAACCAGCATGGCTTAATACGTATGTTATTTTACAAGTATACTACTACCATAGGCTACCATAGGGGTGCCTTTTAATTTTAACATGTTTTAAAAACCGCACGACAGACCCGAAGGCCTAGTGTAGCAAAGTGTGTGACTGGTTAGTGTAATGTGTGTAAGTGAATTATTTTTTAATTTTTTAATTGTGGTCCCACCTCCACCCGTCAATTTAAACTGGATAAAAAACAACAAGTGTTTAATATCTAATGTAAATCGACGCCACAATTTAACTGTGATTCTCAAATGAATACCGCAGAGTGCATTAAATCACGATGACAGATCTACCCCTCCCCACCTCGCGTGAATGTGGATAGTTACATCGTATGGTCAGTGCGAGAAAGATGAGGATACTGCTAACAGAGTGGTACCAGGCTATAACTTGAGGCTATTTGCCGCGTTGGGCTGGGTCGACTGAACCGCTCTCGCTGCTATTGTTAACATCTGTGGTGGGGGACAGTTTTTCCGGACTGATAGAATGCTTGTGTTGGACCATCGCGAAATGCTATTCTCAGCTGGGAGAGGCTCTTTTAAAGAAGTTCTTATTAAATTTTAACATGTTTTAAAAAGAATCTTTCATTCATTAGTGTTATGAATCACGCAAGTTAATTAAAGGATGTTAATTAAATTAATTGATTAAGTATTGAATGCCTGTATACCAGGAGCATGTTAAAGACATGTCAAGGGGTATGTCAAAGCGTACCAAGGGTGTACCAAAGGAGTATGCTAAAGACATGACAAAGTCTACACTATCCCTCTGCTATATCACGGTTACGAAGTGAACTGCGAGAATCTTGTAGGGTGGGATACTTGAAAATATCGTATGATGAGGGGTATGCCAAGAGGATCGAACATGAATTTTAAGAATGTGCCGCTTTTTGCGTTTTTTTCACAAAAAGTTTTCAAAACGTTAAAAAAACAACAAAAATGTGTGTTTTTTCAACAAGTTGAAGTTTTGGAGTTGTTGGATTTCTCTATGGGAATTAACATGGGTTTTCACACTTTTGCGAATTTTTTAGAAAAAAAATGTGGTTTTTTGCAAAAATGCGGCCAAAAATGTGTTTTTTTGCAAAACGCGGAATCGGCCGATTTTTTTCAAACTGTTGGATTTCTCTATGGAAATTAACATAGGTTTTCACACTTTTGCAATTTTTTGAAAGAAAATGTGCGTTTTTGCAAAAATGCGGTCAAAAAAGCATGTTTTTAAAGTAGCAGAATCGCGTGAATTGGGTGTATGGGAGGGGGTGTGTTTCCCCAACCACTACGGTCTTGGGGGTTTAAAAAATTTTAAAAATAAATATTTTCAATAAATATTCCCAAAAATAAATATTTTTAATAAATATTTCCAAAAATAAATATTTTTAAATAATCGTGAAAGTGTCTAAAATACTTGAGTGTTATGAATCTCACAAGTTAATGAAAGGATGATAATTAAATAAAGTCTTAGAGTTTAAATAATAGCAGATACCAATGGCTGTATGCATATGTTTTTACAAGTGTACTACTACTACCATAGGGGGTTTCTTTAAACCAACATGTTTTAATACGTGTGTTATTCTAAGAGGGAGAAACACCTAATATGGTGATACATATGACACACGCGCTCAGCACAAATCGATAGAAATAAATGGTGAGATAGTTTTTAAAGACGAGACTTTTAAATTTTTTTTCGATAAATAAGGTATTTGAGGTTATTTAACGTGTGAATGAACGATACATACCAATAAAATGAGGAACTAGGCTAAGTTTACAAGTATGGGACTTTAAAGTTTTGATGTTTTAGGGGTAGAACTTGAATTTATAATTAAACATGATTTATACTAACTACTGCAAAGGGAGAAATGCATAGCGAAAGGGGTTATGTGTGTATATATATATATATATATAATACATATAACCAACACCCACCGGTGGAATGCAGATCTAAGATAGTATGTTTAGGAGAAGACATGAGATTCTTAAGTAAATGGAGTATTGAGAGGCATTTAAAGAGATATAAACATATGATAAGGTAACATCCATAATACACACAACTAATATAGGACAGCGAAAGGAAAACTTTAGTATTGTTTAGAGACCGAACTTCAAATATGTAAGTAAATGTAGGTGTTTGGAAATTTTTAATGGGCTATGTGCAACACACATGTCCCCGATCACAGTGGTGGAAAAGTGATACCGGAGCAGTTTTTAAAGATGTGACTTTAACTTTTTTCAATTAAGTGAAGAATCTAATAAATATTAGAGGGTGCTAGCGCTTACCGAGGGTTTTATGTATAATACACATAAGCAGCATATAACATTAGGAAGGGGATATTAGAAAATTTTTTAAAGATAGGACTCTAGATTTTGGAACTAAATGAGATATCAAGAAACATTTAAAGGGGATGAAAATATCTAATGAGGCGGAATGGGGGTGTACTTACCCAAGATACCCAGCACTGAAATTATTCACTAAGATAAATTTTTTTAAAGTAAAGACTTTAGAAGTTTCACATAAAAGGCAATTTATACTAGTTTTTAAAGAAATGAAAACGCCCAGCGAGATGACTTAGAATGAATACAACGCCGATATATATAACAGTGAAAAGAAAACTTAAATATTGTTTAAAGACTGCACTTCAAATTTCAAAGTAAATGTACATACCCGGAAACTTTTAATGGACTAGTATAATACACATACTCGATATAACAGTTAAATGACGAACTAAGAATAATTTATAAGTATGTAACTTTGGATTTTTTTAGTTAAATAGGGATTTCAGCTAATTTTTAGAGGTATAGAAAGGTATACTAAAGGGTGTACAACAAATTTTTAGAAGGGACTTAGGGAATTTGCTAGCTAAATAGGGATTTCCACTACTTTTTAAAGGGATATAAAGGCATACTAAAGGGTATATAGCAAATTTTTAGAGGGGACTTTGAGAATTTTTTAGCTAAATAGGGATTTCTACTAACTTTTAAGGAATAGAAACACGTACTGAAGAGTATAGAGCGTAATCATTACTAACACCTAGTGCTAAAATGAGGAATTAGAGTAATATTTTGGGGATGGGACTTTAGATTTTTAAGTAAATGTTATGTTTAAAAACTTTTAAAGTAGCGTAAATACCTACTAAGATGACATATGCGATACACATAGCCAATACATAGTTATTAAATAGGGAAAAGCTAAGATGGCTTTTTAGAATAACACCTAAAATTTTTTCTAACTAAGCGCAATATATCAACACTTAAAGCGGACGAATACGAAGATTCAGACGGCATGTGTGATACACATCGCGGGCACATAATAGTTAAATCTTAATTTAAGTAAGTTTTTAAGGATAAAACTCTGAATTTTTTGGGTAAATGAGATGTTTAAGAACATTTAAAGAGTCAAAAACACCTAATAAGGCGGTATGAGATGATTTCATCATCATCAGATAACAGCGAAATGGGGATACTACAAATATTTTAAAGGGGAATCCTTAAAATTTCTAAGTAAATAACCTTTAAAGGGGTGAAAAATATATAGTGAAGTTGTGTAGATAATACAGATCATCGACATTCTAAAACAGACAAGACATGTCTATACAAGATAAAAAAATGTTGTACGTTAATATAAACATACATTATTCTATGTAGCAATGTAATACATACCCCAAGATTTATATAAAGTAATTGCGAATACATTATACCAATCCCATCAGAAATCAGCTAAAATAATAAAATTATCAAGCTGAATAATATATCTAGGTACTAAAACCCCAACAAACTACATCAAATTGATAAAAATCTTAACTAAATAAAATAATAAAGCTGTAACATACTATAAAAATACTAAGTTTAATAAAATAATAGAATAAAATCATATTAAAGCAAGTACTTACATGTTCAATCCGACTCAAAATGCTACATTAGGTGTAGGCCGATGAATAATGACAGATATAACATCTCCAGCTTTACCAACTTAAACCGACATATTCCCAGAGCAACTTGAAACGCGTCTTGACAGCACGAAATCCACAGCAGAAGTGATAAAATCGATACTTCAACGACACCCCCTACACGACAAGGTCACATCAAGGTCATATCATGGTTACAGTTAAACTATGGTATAAAATAGAATCACATGTTAAAAAATAATAGATTTTAGTAAAATAATTAAAGAAAATCCCTCTGTGATTATGAATGACCTGTCTATATTTACCGTGTGTGTGTGTGTGTGTGTGTACGTGTGTGTGTATGTGTGTGTGTGTGCGTGTGTGTGTGTGTGTGTGTGTGTGTGTGTGTGTGTATGTGTGTGTGTGTGTGTGTGTGTGTATGTGTGTGTGTGTGTAATTATACCTTAAAAAGCTATATATCTGTAGTATCCCAACGGATACTAATATTTGTTTTTCAAACTTAGAAAAACTTTATTTCAGTTGCACTTATTTTAAGTGTAATTAAAAAAAAAGTTTTAACTAAATGTGTAAGAAAAATATTAGTATCCGTTGGGATACTACAGATATATAGCTTTTTAAGGTATAATTACACACACACACACATACACACACACACACACACACGCACACACACACGCACACACACACACACACACACGTACACACACACACACGGTAAATATAGACAGGTCATTCATAATCACAGAGGGATTTTCTTTAATTATTTTACTAAAATCTATTATTTTTTAACATGTGATTCTATTTTATACCATAGTTTAACTGTAACCATGATATGACCTTGATGTGACCTTGTCGTGTAGGGGGTGTCGTTGAAGTATCGATTTTATCACTTCTGCTGTGGATTTCGTGCTGTCAAGACGCGTTTCAAGTTGCTCTGGGAATATGTCGGTTTAAGTTGGTAAAGCTGGAGATGTTATATCTGTCATTATTCATCGGCCTACACCTAATGTAGCATTTTGAGTCGGATTGAACATGTAAGTACTTGCTTTAATATGATTTTATTCTATTATTTTATTAAACTTAGTATTTTTATAGTATGTTACAGCTTTATTATTTTATTTAGTTAAGATTTTTATCAATTTGATGTAGTTTGTTGGGGTTTTAGTACCTAGATATATTATTCAGCTTGATAATTTTATTATTTTAGCTGATTTCTGATGGGATTGGTATAATGTATTCGCAATTACTTTATATAAATCTTGGGGTATGTATTACATTGCTACATAGAATAATGTATGTTTATATTAACGTACAACATTTTTTTATCTTGTATAGACATGTCTTGTCTGTTTTAGAATGTCGATGATCTGTATTATCTACACAACTTCACTATATATTTTTCACCCCTTTAAAGGTTATTTACTTAGAAATTTTAAGGATTCCCCTTTAAAATATTTGTAGTATCCCCATTTCGCTGTTATCTGATGATGATGAAATCATCTCATACCGCCTTATTAGGTGTTTTTGACTCTTTAAATGTTCTTAAACATCTCATTTACCCAAAAAATTCAGAGTTTTATCCTTAAAAACTTACTTAAATTAAGATTTAACTATTATGTGCCCGCGATGTGTATCACACATGCCGTCTGAATCTTCGTATTCGTCCGCTTTAAGTGTTGATATATTGCGCTTAGTTAGAAAAAATTTTAGGTGTTATTCTAAAAAGCCATCTTAGCTTTTCCCTATTTAATAACTATGTATTGGCTATGTGTATCGCATATGTCATCTTAGTAGGTATTTACGCTACTTTAAAAGTTTTTAAACATAACATTTACTTAAAAATCTAAAGTCCCATCCCCAAAATATTACTCTAATTCCTCATTTTAGCACTAGGTGTTAGTAATGATTACGCTCTATACTCTTCAGTACGTGTTTCTATTCCTTAAAAGTTAGTAGAAATCCCTATTTAGCTAAAAAATTCTCAAAGTCCCCTCTAAAAATTTGCTATATACCCTTTAGTATGCCTTTATATCCCTTTAAAAAGTAGTGGAAATCCCTATTTAGCTAGCAAATTCCCTAAGTCCCTTCTAAAAATTTGTTGTACACCCTTTAGTATACCTTTCTATACCTCTAAAAATTAGCTGAAATCCCTATTTAACTAAAAAAATCCAAAGTTACATACTTATAAATTATTCTTAGTTCGTCATTTAACTGTTATATCGAGTATGTGTATTATACTAGTCCATTAAAAGTTTCCGGGTATGTACATTTACTTTGAAATTTGAAGTGCAGTCTTTAAACAATATTTAAGTTTTCTTTTCACTGTTATATATATCGGCGTTGTATTCATTCTAAGTCATCTCGCTGGGCGTTTTCATTTCTTTAAAAACTAGTATAAATTGCCTTTTATGTGAAACTTCTAAAGTCTTTACTTTAAAAAAATTTATCTTAGTGAATAATTTCAGTGCTGGGTATCTTGGGTAAGTACACCCCCATTCCGCCTCATTAGATATTTTCATCCCCTTTAAATGTTTCTTGATATCTCATTTAGTTCCAAAATCTAGAGTCCTATCTTTAAAAAATTTTCTAATATCCCCTTCCTAATGTTATATGCTGCTTATGTGTATTATACATAAAACCCTCGGTAAGCGCTAGCACCCTCTAATATTTATTAGATTCTTCACTTAATTGAAAAAAGTTAAAGTCACATCTTTAAAAACTGCTCCGGTATCACTTTTCCACCACTGTGATCGGGGACATGTGTGTTGCACATAGCCCATTAAAAATTTCCAAACACCTACATTTACTTACATATTTGAAGTTCGGTCTCTAAACAATACTAAAGTTTTCCTTTCGCTGTCCTATATTAGTTGTGTGTATTATGGATGTTACCTTATCATATGTTTATATCTCTTTAAATGCCTCTCAATACTCCATTTACTTAAGAATCTCATGTCTTCTCCTAAACATACTATCTTAGATCTGCATTCCACCGGTGGGTGTTGGTTATATGTATTATATATATATATATATATACACACATAACCCCTTTCGCTATGCATTTCTCCCTTTGCAGTAGTTAGTATAAATCATGTTTAATTATAAATTCAAGTTCTACCCCTAAAACATCAAAACTTTAAAGTCCCATACTTGTAAACTTAGCCTAGTTCCTCATTTTATTGGTATGTATCGTTCATTCACACGTTAAATAACCTCAAATACCTTATTTATCGAAAAAAAATTTAAAAGTCTCGTCTTTAAAAACTATCTCACCATTTATTTCTATCGATTTGTGCTGAGCGCGTGTGTCATATGTATCACCATATTAGGTGTTTCTCCCTCTTAGAATAACACACGTATTAAAACATGTTGGTTTAAAGAAACCCCCTATGGTAGTAGTAGTACACTTGTAAAAACATATGCATACAGCCATTGGTATCTGCTATTATTTAAACTCTAAGACTTTATTTAATTATCATCCTTTCATTAACTTGTGAGATTCATAACACTCAAGTATTTTAGACACTTTCACGATTATTTAAAAATATTTATTTTTGGAAATATTTATTAAAAATATTTATTTTTGGGAATATTTATTGAAAATATTTATTTTTAAAATTTTTTAAACCCCCAAGACCGTAGTGGTTGGGGAAACACACCCCCTCCCATACACCCAATTCACGCGATTCTGCTACTTTAAAAACATGCTTTTTTGACCGCATTTTTGCAAAAACGCACATTTTCTTTCAAAAAATTGCAAAAGTGTGAAAACCTATGTTAATTTCCATAGAGAAATCCAACAGTTTGAAAAAAATCGGCCGATTCCGCGTTTTGCAAAAAAACACATTTTTGGCCGCATTTTTGCAAAAAACCACATTTTTTTTCTAAAAAATTCGCAAAAGTGTGAAAACCCATGTTAATTCCCATAGAGAAATCCAACAACTCCAAAACTTCAACTTGTTGAAAAAACACACATTTTTGTTGTTTTTTTAACGTTTTGAAAACTTTTTGTGAAAAAAACGCAAAAAGCGGCACATTCTTAAAATTCATGTTCGATCCTCTTGGCATACCCCTCATCATACGATATTTTCAAGTATCCCACCCTACAAGATTCTCGCAGTTCACTTCGTAACCGTGATATAGCAGAGGGATAGTGTAGACTTTGTCATGTCTTTAGCATACTCCTTTGGTACACCCTTGGTACGCTTTGACATACCCCTTGACATGTCTTTAACATGCTCCTGGTATACAGGCATTCAATACTTAATCAATTAATTTAATTAACATCCTTTAATTAACTTGCGTGATTCATAACACTAATGAATGAAAGATTCTTTTTAAAACATGTTAAAATTTAATAAGAACTTCTTTAAAAGAGCCTCTCCCAGCTGAGAATAGCATTTCGCGATGGTCCAACACAAGCATTCTATCAGTCCGGAAAAACTGTCCCCCACCACAGATGTTAACAATAGCAGCGAGAGCGGTTCAGTCGACCCAGCCCAACGCGGCAAATAGCCTCAAGTTATAGCCTGGTACCACTCTGTTAGCAGTATCCTCATCTTTCTCGCACTGACCATACGATGTAACTATCCACATTCACGCGAGGTGGGGAGGGGTAGATCTGTCATCGTGATTTAATGCACTCTGCGGTATTCATTTGAGAATCACAGTTAAATTGTGGCGTCGATTTACATTAGATATTAAACACTTGTTGTTTTTTATCCAGTTTAAATTGACGGGTGGAGGTGGGACCACAATTAAAAAATTAAAAAATAATTCACTTACACACATTACACTAACCAGTCACACACTTTGCTACACTAGGCCTTCGGGTCTGTCGTGCGGTTTTTAAAACATGTTAAAATTAAAAGGCACCCCTATGGTAGCCTATGGTAGTAGTATACTTGTAAAATAACATACGTATTAAGCCATGCTGGTTTAAAGAAATAACACATGTATAAAATAACACCCATATTAAACCATGTTGGTATAAAGAAACCCCTATGGTAGTATACACTTTCACGATTATTTAAAAATATTTATTTTTGGGAATATTAAAATATTTGAACTCCAAGATCGAAATGGTTGGGGAAACACACCCCTCCTATACACCCGATTCATGCTATTCCCATACACCCGATTCACGCGATTCTGCTACTTTGAGAACACGCTTTTTTATCACATTTTTGTAAAAAACACACATTTTTGTTGTTTTTTGACGTTTTTGCAACATTTTGTGCGAAATGTTAATTTTGCCCATTACCACATTTTTAGTGACATTTTTGTAAAAACGCACATTTTTTTGTAAAAAAATTACAAAAGTGCGAAAACCCATGTTAATTCCCATAGAGAAATTGCAATTTTGAAAAAAAATCGCAAAATGTTAATTTTGCCCATTACCACATTTTTTGTTACTTTTTTACGTTTTTGAGACATTTTGTGCAAAAAGTTAATTTTTCCCATTACCACATTTTTGGAAAAAAAATTACAAAAGTGCGAAAACCCATGTTAATTCCCATAGAGAAATTAACATTTTCAAAAAAAAGACGCAAAATGTTAATTTTGCCCATTACCACATTTTTTGTTACTTTTTTACGGTTTTGGAACATTTTAACAAAATGTTAATTTTTGCCATTACCACATTTTTGGAAAAAAAATTACAAAAGTGTGAAAACCCATGTTAATTCCCATAGAGAAATTAACATTTTCAAAAAAAAGACGCAAAATGTTAATTTTGCCCATTACCACATTTTTTGTTACTTTTTTACGGTTTTGGAACATTTTAACAAAATGTTAATTTTTGCCATTACCACATTTTTAAAAAAAAAAAATACAAACGTGTAAAATTTAAGTAAGTACTGATATATTGTTTCACGAAATGTTCGATGCTCTTGACATACCCCTCATCATACGATATTTTCAAGTATCTCACCCTACAAGATTCTCGCAGTTCACTTCGTAACCGTGATATAGGAAAAGCACTCTTTTCTTAGGCGGAGGGATATTGACATGACCTTAGCATGTCTTCAGCATATCCCTTTGGTATACCGCTGGTATACCCTTAACATGTCCTTGGCACGCTTCTAGCATGCGGATGGATAACAATGGCCTTTATATACTTAATCACTTTATTTAATTATCCTCATTAACACCTTTCATTCATTTAGAAAAAAGAAAAAAAATCCCAACTATCAGAAAAATTCCCAGTTTTAATTCTCCTTTCTGCCGCTAGGGGGCGTTGATGGTTCCATACCGCCTTCGTCGCAGAGGGGGAGGTGTTGCCACCCCGAAAAAAGTTTATCTCCCACAGGTGTTGCTATGGCAACCGAAACAAAAAATATTTCTAAGTTCCATCCCCGATAGTTCCACTTTCCACCGCTAGGGGGCGCTGATGGTTCCATACCGCCTTCGTCGCAGAACCTCAGCCGTTGCCACCCCTAAAAAAGTTTCTCCTATACTTAGAAAAAAAAATCCCCAATTTCATCTCGATATTTCCGCTTTTAGACGCTAGGGGGCGCTGATGGCTCCATACCGCCTTCGCAGCTGTTGCCATCCAGAAAAAAGTTTCTTCCATACTTAGAAAAAATCTCGTTCCAAAAAATTTATTTCCCCCTCAACCCCTCGTACAAGACTACGACATCGTTGCCACCCAAAAAAAAAAGTTTCGAAAAATTTTCACCCCCACCTTTTTTTCATTTTCCCCCCCTTTTACACCCCCGTCCAGGATTACGGAATTCAAGATGGCGGCCATACCGCATACCGCATACCGCACATACCGCCTTCGCAGCAGAACGCCCCTTTCTTATCTACTATTGCGTTTTTTTTTATGATCATTTAAATATTTGATTAATCAGTAAGAAATAAATTAGCTCAATTTATAAAATTCTATAGCCCGTTCAGGAAGGAGTATATTAGGTTCTATTAAAATAAAACAAATGTATTACTTAGTAACTTTACATGAGATGTTGAAAGTGTATGCTGGTTAAACGATATCTAACACTCTTAATCCCTAATAATCGTCTATGACCCTGTCTGTGCGTCTATAAGGTCTTCTACAAGTTTTAACTTGAGCCCATGTGGTTTTTAACCTATTGTCCACATTAGGAGATTCCCTCTTTAGAAACTTCTAATCAACCATTTAGGCTGATGGGTTCGATCAGTGTCAGGGATGTGGCACGAATGAAAGCATCATCCAACTGACGTGAAAGTGTCTTTCAACCATATGTGCATGAATGGCAAATGTCCGACGAAAGATCCAATTAGTCAAACTCATTCTCCACAATAAATCTCTGGAACCCTAATCATCTAAATGCCCCAAATTGTAAGTGTTCAAAATCTCACGTTCTGCAACTTCATTTGCCCCAAAAGGCACTGAGTGGGTATTTTATATAGAGGATTTTACAATGAATGCAACCCTGGTCAAAAATAGCAGAATGTAAATCATCTTTATGTTCCAGAAAAGTTAGATTTATCTGTCGTATCAAGATCGAAGAACGCTGGTTTAAGTTACGTCTGGAAAAGACCCTATAGACAGTATTAGTATAACAGATATGTATTGATCTTTAACATTTTATTACTTAAACAGAGCAATTTTAAAATGTTTTCTTCATAATACATATTAATGATTTGTGATATTATTAAGAAAGCATTTCAAAACTGAATCATTTTGAGACTTACTGAATAATTTCATTTCTTTTATTAAGATTAAAATGGAAATTAATATACCATCGCCTGATTAAACATGCCAATTAAATTTTCATCATAAGTTGATAAAAATCTTCCTCAAGACTGACGAAATTTATCTCCCACAGTTACTCCTTTCAATTAATGTAACGTTTTGTTTTTACGCGCAATCATGTCACTATTTTTATCTCAACATCCATGAATGAAACTCTAAAAATCAAAATACATGAAAATGAAAGAAAGACGCCGACAAGGCCGAAAGAAAAATGGGTACTCTTCCAATCTGACATGACCGAACAAAAGACAATTTTTGTTACCCATGTGCAGGCAACAATAGAGAACTGTGTCGGCGATCTTGTCAAACTTTTCTTACCCTCCCCCTTTTAGTTTTTCCCCTGAATAAAAGAGTAATTGGGGAATAATTCTCAAAAGCCACTTATCACTGGCAAGATCGATACAAAAATCCTGACCTGACACTCCGTTTCGAATTAATGGCAGAGCTCACGCACTTCAAACGTTCTCCAGACGTTGAAGACGATGACAATGCAACTGAAGACAGTCGACATCCCTTTGCAAAACGGGCTATGTTAGCGTCATAGAGGAGGGGTCTATAACACACAGGATGGAGAAGATTGATTTTTTAGTGCTTTCTTGATTAATATAAAACGTGACGATATCAAATCCGGTAAGTTTTCTTTGCAAAGCTTCACGAATAGTTGTTACCACCCTTAAACAAGATAGAAAAGTCACTGCTACGTTATCGAAGATTTAAATCTCTCATGCTGCTTTGTAAGAAAACTGTTATATATAGCGATTTATACAGGGAGAGTTGGTTTAAAACATAACTAAACCATGGATTCTTCTTTTACAAAGTGTAGAAGGGTTGGTATGACAATTTTAGCTAACTTTTTTTATAATTACTGTTTATTATGCAATGAAATTTATAAACAAGAAAGATCAATCATGCTTAAAGCATTGATTATGAAACAATTTCCAACTTCAATGCAATTTTATTTAAACAAGTCTAAAATGCAATACATTCCTCGGTAATATTTTGAAACTTATCACAATACTGCATTAATTTATTATATTTGAAAACTTAAACCTTCATCGAAAAAATGAACTTCATTCAAATGACGGCATTGAAATATAAATTGCCTGGTTTAAACATCTCTAAAATGTTATACATTCCTCGGTAATAGTTTTAGAATTATCATAATACTACGATAATTTATTATATTTGAAAACTTCATCGGAAACAACTGAAATTAATTCAAATGACGTCATAGAAAAAATAACACGCCTGGATCTCTCTATAAAAACAGGATTTCATTCATAACTTTCTCCCATTCATTTCATTCATCACAATACTATAATAATTTATTTTATTTAAACATTTTGTTTAAGACCATGGAGCTACAAATAATTAAACTCTATGCTTAAAACTTCATCGAAAAAAATCGTCCTTCTCTTTATAAAATCAATTAATATTTCATTCATATCAGCCATGCAGACTCCATGGACTAAATTATTTTGTGTTAAAAAAATACAGGAATTCTAATACAACTCATTCTACATATTTTGCTGTTTACATTTTACATAGGTGAAAAATAGGCTTAGTCGTAGAAATAATCAAATTTAGATGAGCATTTAAACTCAAATATATTGTCATTGCGTTGTTTCAGTATGTAGATGCACAGAATTTAAGCAAAAAAAAGTTGTTTTAGGACGGATACAACACTCAATATGAATTAAAAAGAACTTTAAAAAATCACGATTTTGAAACAAGATGGATGCCATATATCATTTTGAAGTGGGTCATGTGATCGTTTCATATCATGGTCACGTGATCGTTTCATATAAGATGTGTAATTATTATTTTAATTTTTATTTAAAAATCTACTGAATATATTTCGCTGAATTTTTTTTTATATATTTTATGGAACAATTTGAATATTACCTAAAATTTTCGAACCAATTTTTTGAATTTTAACTCCGCTTAAAAAATGTTTGAAAAATTAGGCCCCATAGGGCTCAATGTATTTCATTTTTTCAACCCGTGTTCAATCCAAAACTAATTGGGTGATATTATTCATTTATATTCCCATAGGTCCTACAGACCGTCTGAACAACATACTAAAATTTCATTTTGATTAAGTCATTTTTACGGCAGTTATCGTGCTAACGGACAGACAGACAGACAGACAGACAGACAGAATGAACAAAGTCATAAACACTTTTCAACTTTGTTGTAAAGTGCTAAAAAATGATATTTACTAAGATGTCTAAGGTTGTTTCAGTATGTAGATGCACAGAATTTAAGCAAAAAAAAGTTGTTTTAGGACGGATACAACACTCAATATGAATTAAAAAGAACTTTAAAAAATCACGATTTTGAAACAAGATGGATGCCATATATCATTTTGAAGTGGGTCATGTGATCGTTTCATATCATGGTCACGTGATCGTTTCATATAAGATGTGTAATTATTATTTTAATTTTTATTTAAAAATCTACTGAATATATTTCGCTGAATTTTTTTTTATATATTTTATGGAACAATTTGAATATTACCTAAAATTTTCGAACCAATTTTTTGAATTTTAACTCCGCTTAAAAAATGTTTGAAAAATTAGGCCCCATAGGGCTCAATGTATTTCATTTTTTCAACCCGTGTTCAATCCAAAACTAATTGGGTGATATTATTCATTTATATTCCCATAGGTCCTACAGACCGTCTGAACAACATACTAAAATTTCATTTTGATTAAGTCATTTTTACGGCAGTTATCGTGCTAACGGACAGACAGACAGACAGACAGACAGACAGAATGAACAAAGTCATAAACACTTTTCAACTTTGTTGTAAAGTGCTAAAAAATGATATTTACTAAGATGTCTAAGGTATTTTTTCTATATAATTTTTGGCATAATCATAGCCAAGATCTCAAACCAGAGAGATGAGTAGAGTGATGACCGAATTGGGATCTATTGTGGTGGATGCCGTTTTGCCAGTGGCCCACTGGATCGCCAAGATTTTGTTCAGTTAATATGGAGTACGATCCCCCCCCCCCTTCTATTCAAAGCTACTGTTTATATAGATGGGTTATAGACTGGCATTTTGAAGTCATTTCGTGCACTCGAGGAATAAATTGACCGATGTCTATTACTTAAAGTGGATACCGAATAATGAGGCACACATCCTTGCCATGTCGAATGAAATCCAGTACCAGTGGCTTCAAAGGCTGAAATTTTAGATCTAGTTTTACAATATATGTACTTATACCCTTCTAATACGTTGATGTTTAAAAAGAAATGACGAGGCCTATAACATTTTAATTTTTGTCGAAATACTGTCTAGCAATAAAATGCTATATCAAAGTGTCTTTTACTGACAATAGAAATGCGGTATCAAATTTGATAATTAAAAAAAAATGTTACCCTTGAATCCATCTGAAAATAAAAGGAGAAAGTCTCATCTATTTTATTTTTATTGAAAATGTTGTCTCTTGTCTATGCTTTCGACATTTTTCTACTGTATATTTAGCCAAATTGAATACAATTCTATTTGCATTTTTAGAATTAACATGAGATGTGAATTTACGCTAAAAGATTTTTTTTAACGTAAAATGTACTATTCCACCACCCGATGAAGCTATCGCATTAGATTCATTTACAAACTCTTAAATTAACACACACCAAGGCCAAATTTAAACAACATATTATAAATGCTAAATGTCACGTGATTATATTATTAATAATTTTTAAAATGCAAAAGCCCCTACCCTAAATAAAAATGATAAATGTTCCTCAAACGTAACCCCATAATTGCTAATAATAGTAAATATGTCACATTTATTATAATACCAGCAGCATACCCGTTCTTGTACGGAGTATATAATATAAAGAAACTTATAATTTGCAATCATGTGCAAATTCTGTTAAAATATTAAATTTATTGCTCCTAAGGAGAAGTTTAAGAATATCTGTTCTCACTATGCACAATTATCTTCACGGGCAGATCTGAAGAATAAAACATCCTGGCCTCCTTTGTAAGCAAATTTACAAAAAAAAGGAATTGAATCAATAGATGCAACTCCGTACTACTTATATTGTCACAGATTAGAAAATATGCCAGTGTGTTAGTAGAAGATTACCCGTATTACAATATGAGTCTCAAAAATCTTTACCAAAATAAAGGAGGTGACGTAATAAATTGAAAATATCAATAATCCCCTTACTCTTTATACCAGAAGGTCGTAATTGATTCCAATATATGCCAATATATATCAAAACATATGCCAATGTACCTGTACTACTTATATTCTCGTAGATTAGAAGATATACCCATGTATTTGTAGAAGATTACTCGTACAACGTACAATATATGAGTTTAAACAATTTTTGTCATAATAAAACATTTGCATAATAACTTGAAAATATTAATAATCCCCGAAAATATCAATAAAAATACCGTTTAAACCTGAAGACCGTAATTGATATTATCCAGTCAAAAATGCTGTAAGAAAAATCTAATCGTTCTTTTCTAAAATATATTTTTATATCCATTTATTTATTATTCATCGAAAAAATAATAATTAAAATTAACAGACAGATTTAATTTAATTGCGTTTCTGAGCAACATGATATAAGATAGAATCTTCCTCATAAACTGCGAAATTAAATAACCATTTTGATTTCTTTATACTTTTCATTGTTCAGTAAAAGTTTGTGAAAAATAAACCATGGAGATAGATTTCCCATTTAAATCATGTTTCAAACAATTCATGTTTTCAGAAAGTGACTAATTAGCGCAAAATGTCTCCCATCAAACTCAGAGATAAAGTTTTAATTCACTTTCAAACGATTTTCAAGCTTTTCGTTTGGATAAACCACGGAGTTAGAGAGTAGAACTGCTAGGAAAAAGTTTCGTTTTTTATTAATATCTCGACAACCCTTGGTCTTAGATACTCGAAACTTGGGCTAAATTTATGGGGGGCTATTTTAAGGCTACCCACAAAATTTCATCAAATTCGGTTCTGCCGTTCTCCTGTGATGATAAGACAAAGGAACATTTCGTTTTTTACTAATATCTCGAGAACTACTGATCGTAGAAACTTCAAACATAGACTAAATTTTAAGTGGGACTATTTTCAAGCTGTCCACAAAATTTCATCAAATTCGGTTCAGCCGTTCTCCCGTGATGACGGAACAGATAGACAGACAGACAGACAGACAGATTTTCAATTTTTCTTTTATAGATAGTTGCTCATTATTCGCCATAATTATTGCTTACCATTTTGTTTGCCATTGATAATCATATTTTTTAATCGCTTGCCTTTCATATTATGGCTGTTTAATTTATAATTTGACATAATTGTTGTTTTACATTCATGATAATGATTGAATCATTTTCAATATAATGATTATAATTTGCGTTTAAAAATTATAATCATAATACAATACTCACCATTTCATAACTTCCTAAAATGTATTGCTTTGAAATATTCGTCTCTCTCATTATTTTTCATACACTAAAATCTCAACATGACAGTCATATTAATCACACTCATTGCCTAGCATTTCACTTGCGCTTGATAAACATAAGATTACATAACATATATTATGATTGCTTTTTATTCTTATAAATTGTTTCTTATCATTTATTTTAATGCTTGTTTAACATTTCAATGGCATTCGCTGATTACTAGAAAATGTACTTGGCGTTACCTGTGATTTAAAGCAGGGATTAATTGAATTCATTCTTTAAGTTTTTCAAAAGGCGCAGTCGCCTGTTGCACCATCACACGCACGGCTGCACCTTGTCCACTAAGCGGGCATAATACGCACTAAAGAAGCACGTAAGCAAGTCTTGGCCCGCTGCACGGGAACGTAATACGTCTTGGGACCGGTGCTGAACACATCGAACGCTACACCCAAGTACAACTAAATATTACTTCCTAAATACTCCTTTAGCCCTCTGCGCAGGCGTAATACGCTTTAAATAAGCTTTCTTGATACGCCTTAAACGCGCTCTTTTAATAGCCCTAAATAAACTCTTTTGGTTGTCCTAAATAAACTATTTTGATACGCCCCAAATAAGCTCCATTGATACGTTCTAAATAAACTCCTTTGATACGCCCTCAATAAGTTTTTTTGATACTCCCTAGATACACCTTTCGACCTCTGCGCAGACGTTATACGCCCCAAATAAGCTCCTTTGATATAAACCGAATGTCAGTTATAATCAACAGCTATTGACCTATTCTGATTAAAAGGACCGCTGCTGTGACCACTGTTAATTAAAATCGAAAGTACATTATTCAAATGAATATATTTGCAAATCTTGCAACAATATTTTCGATCGCTAATGAACCGGTTTGTCTTTCTTCCAATAAAAATTACACAGGAACTCACAGCGAATTCCCGATAACCAACTCTACCCCCCCCCCCCCCACACACACACACACACACAGACACACATACAAGCCGGCCCTTATAACTATGTTGAGTACCGGTTCTTATAACTATGTTGCCGGTATGGAGCATAAGAAAAACCAGTTTTCAGAGGAAATATCTATCGGAATCTGACTTCTGCTGTAACACATTTTAAAAATTATAAAATGTTTCACGTTAAAATTCATAGAAAATTCAGGAATAGAGTAATTAAAAAAAAATGAAGATATCGCGCTATAGTTATGCCAGAAATTGGAACTGTGCGATTCTTCAAATTTTGGATATAACAATATACATATAATATTTTTATAAAATATCATAAACTTTTTATATTTCAATGAATTTTTGAATTCCTTTTTAATATGCATAAGATCCCTATGCATCCGTAGGATTCATCCTACAGATTCCTTTCAAAGTTTATTTGTAGTATAAATTTTCGATCTTTCTGAAGGTGTCAAGATGGAAGCTCTTCAATAATATTTTCAATAGCTAAGCAACAGATTTGTGCGAAAATATCCCAAAATAGCTTCCTTTATTTACTAAAAAACTAATTCGACTTTTAAAAAAAATCACTCCAAGGTGTCTTTGAGTCTAAACTGAAGTATCACTGTACCAAATTTCGTAGCTGTGGGTTTCTTAGATTTTCTTTTACTTGACCAACAAACAAATATTCCTTTATTATTATAGATAAAAATTTCGTGAATTTCATTATATTGTTTAACATTCTCTATCAAGAGCTTTTAATGTTTACCTAATAGTTGCTTAACTTTTCATGCAAGCTTTATAAGCGTGGTTATTTCGTGGCATTTACATGATGATTGATAAACGTTTACTTGATAAATACTTAGCATCCATTTTTATTACGGTATAACATTCATTATAATATAGTGTTGTACAAAAAGTAATGCATCACTTTGCAAAAATAGGAATTTTTTACAAATAAAATTTTTTTTGTACGGCATTGTGTACTCTAAAACATTCAGATTTCAGATGGAGAAGTCAGCTGTTTTCTGTTTGGAAATACAGAAATTTTTGAGTGAGTCGTAATAACTCTTAATGGCAGTAATTATAAAGTCGAAAACACAAATAGTCTACATATAGCGGAGAAGGGGGGGGGGGGGGGGACTTTCTCCGAGCTGCCAGATCCACCCGTGGCTGTTTACTCTCACTATGTTACAAATGCATAAAGTACGCGCTTTAATATTGTGTATAGCTGAAGAAGCATGGGCATACAAACATGCTCCTATTAGTGTAGAATCCACATTGAATTATAAAACCCGATAAAAGTAGATCATACAAAAGAAAAAAATGAAGTAAAAAAAAAAAAAAAATCAATCGGAGAGCTAAAAGCATCGATCATAGAAAGTTTTCCTGTTAAGTTCCTTATAAAATAAGAAAAATGTATACTTCTCACCGGGCAGCTGAAATGCGGATTTCTGCAGAACAGCTGGGTGCAAATTTTATACAGTGTGGCTGTAAGTTGTAGAAATTTTTTAAATGTGTCTGTCTAGTATGAAATATAGTGCATCTTCAGTAAAAAGAGTAAACAGCCTGTACTCGATATACCTAATTGCAACTTCTGAAAGTTGTTGAGACCCAGACCGTCCGGCCTACCAGAAAGGTGTAAGGTAACTGTTTGTACGGCCGGGCCACTTCTGAAAGTGTAAAAGTGTTTATGGAAATGTTAAAAATCATGCAAATGTGAATCTTCTGTACAAATGTACATACAAGTTATGACATTTACGTGTACACGTCAAAATTTCAATTATATTATGTACTATTAAAAAAACGAAAGTAATCGAGCTGTTATTACAATTTTGCAATGGTCTGGCATAAAGTGAATCAACTTCTTAATAAAATATAGCTAGTAAGTTCGCGATAAACTACAGTGCGCCTTATTCGAACTACTATTTTATTGGACAAAAACGTCAGCATAAATGATGCAGTTCCTCAACTGTAATTGCTTAATATTCAATATACTGATAATGTTTATAATATTCATTACATCCATTGCTTAATATTAAATTACCATAACCGTTAAACAGTACTTACAACTTTGAAATCTTCATACTTTCCGAAACATTTTCAAACTTTGAAGTATGAACCGTGATGAAAATTGAAACTTTCTAAAGCTAAAGGATTGAGGCTCAATACATACTATTTCATGTCACTTTCTTCCCCTTCACATGTTAAAGTCGCAGCTTGACGAATGCAGTCACATTAATCACATTTTTTGTTCGCTTTAGGAAATTTATATATTTATTTTATCAACGTATTCAGCAACTTTGAACATGATGGATGACCTCTTAAAAGAATCATATCTTCTCTCAGTATCTCTTCGACTAGACAAGCTTGTCAAACTTCTTACGATACAAGGGGCCACAGGAGGAGTTTTATATCTTTTGAAAAATGAAGCGTAATGTATCGTGTTGTACAGAATAGTAAGGTTTGATTTGATACGGTACTACTATTGAATATGAAAGTAGTGTGTACTGCAGTTCATAGAGGTCTAAAAATTATTCCGAATAACATGTACTAATACTGCGATATTTATAGTGATTTCGTTTCGAGAATTGCGGCTGCTTAAAGATATTTTGATTGCATGACCTCAATTGGTTTCAATAAATGACATTTGTACTGACATTTTAAATGTTTTCGATAATCATTTGCATTTGTAGTAGAAAAAAAAGGCGTGTAAGAAGCGTTCCAGGACCTTAAATAATATTTATACCAAATCAAAATGATGTTTATCTTTATATTAAAGCAAAATGCGACTTATTTGTATATTAATGAAAACTGCAAAAAGCAAAATGCTTTTCAACAGTGAGAAGATTTTCGGGAGAATTGCTGTACTGTTAATGTAGAAAGGCTCCACCTACTCCCCTTACGCGATCCACCAAGATAATTTGTTTATGCCATAAGGGGTGCGAAAATTGTTTACGCGGGGTAATTCAGCCTAGTCGGTACTAATTTTAAGTATTATTCAATATTATATATACAAGACACATCGCGAATTTTATAAGTGGTTTATCCCAAGCTCTGCACAGATGTTACTGATTGACTGCACGTTCTGTGTTTTCCTGATATTCCTTGCATTTAATGAAAATGTGAAACAATTTTTTTTAGGTAACCCGCCATGAATTGGATACTCATCGACAGATGCTCAATATCCAACTTTTGGCTAATGAATCTCCTTCGCTCTAAAACTACTCGAAATGATTTTTTATTATTGCCTTTATACCTCACAGTTTCTAGAGTTTCGGTAGAGTAACCTTTTCTGTATATAGACCTCTTTTATACTCTACTGATAAGTAGATAAGCATATTATATACACGAGTGAAATTTTCTGCAATATCGTTAGATCAGTTATAATTAATCGTAGTTCGTAATCCCATTTGTAACCAGGTTAATCGGTTAATCATTTTCAATAATTCCGTCACGTTTCGTCGATGTAAAAATTGTAGCGTAGTACAAACTTCGAGAACAGGGGAGCTTTTAATTAAAATCACGGTAATTATCGGCAGTTGAAACGTTTGAAAGCAAATCAGTTTAGAACCATTAACCCTCCTTAATTCAGCCCCGTCCTTTTCCTAATTCATTTGCCGTCCTTATTCCACACCTCCCTTCCACCCAATCAGGGATATTCTTCATTTTCTTAACTGACTGTCAATGTTTGTCAAATGAGAACTCTTCAGTTTTGTGTACTTTAAGCGCAAACTCGGTAAAATGGATCGGTTTCACGACTGTTGGGGTACAAATGATTTTTGGAGAATTTTTGGCAATGCAGAGATTATATGCGGTTAGAATTTCAAACTACTTAGAAATAAATTAAGGTATTTAATAATATTCATCTCTATTCCATAGATGGCAAGAAGATATAAGTCAAATGTTATATTTATATCATGAAGAATAAATTGCTTCGTTACTCCGTACTCGTGCCTAACAATAGGCACCTGAATGCCTTGATAGACGTCCATAGGGACGGGCAAGGGGACATTTGCACCCCTGTACATCCAAGGTCACAAAGGCGGACACATCAAAGTGTCGATATTGTAAGTATTATCCTTGAGTTTGTCCTCTCCCCCGCCTCTGGTAAAAGTTCTATGGGCAGCAATATGCGTGACTGATAATTTTAAATTCAAGATTTGTGTTTAGAGAAGAATAAAATGCAAAAGTTTGGAGTTTAATGTTTAGTGGTTTCGACCAGTCACATAAGCCGTGATCAGATTCAAACTTTAACACATTTGGCCGTTCATACCATAATGATACATTCAGTAGGGAAACCTTTGTAGTCATTAGCAAAGCCTTAATACAGGAGCCTATTCCAAAAATATCTAACACTTTTCAGCTTAGATCTTCCAGTTATTCTGATCATCCGGACAAAAGTTATTTTTCTTTTGAGAGCATATTTTAAGCTTAAAAACATTATTAATTGTAATATTTGTTCAACAATAAAATAAAGTTTTACACTTCTTCCTCTAAAATTGCTTTATGTGAAAGATTGCTCTAAAAACACAGAAAGTATGACATTTCCGAAAACAACCATTTTAAAAACGTTTAGATCGAAAAATTATATTCCAAAATAGTTAACGAAAACCAAGATTTGGTTACTCAATTAATTGATATTTTAAATGAGGTTCAGTTTCCATGAATATTAATTCCGCTATTTACATACTAGTATTTCATCTTTCTGACTAATTCAGATAATATACGGATGCTAAATAATATTTCTAGAATTGTGGTTTCTGCTTTTTTAACAGATACCTACTTTGAAGCCGCAAAATATCCCGAAAACCCACTTTTATGTCGCAAAAAATCCTCTCGGACTTCATGCAAAGTATCTCCTTGAACCACTTATCTCATCTGATGTTAATTCTTTATAAATAATGCATCAGTGGTGAAATTGTTTTTAGAATAATATACATTTTTATAATAAAAACAATCTAGACCTTGACTATGCATTTAAAAGTTTTATTAACTGCACAAAAGTAGTTTATAAATACCAGTTCATTACCAGTTGATACGTGCGTTATGCGGCACATATGTACCGCCTTCACTTTCTCCCAAATGTAATGCCGCCTCCTTACGAATGGAGTGAAAAATAAATATATTTCCTATTATTGAATTTATGAAGTTTGTAAAGTAGCTTTAACTAAAGATAAATGGACATAATCCTTAGGAGTTATCATGAGCCATTCTCGAGATATTCGAAAAATCACTTTTACATACAGAGCGCTGCCCGGCCACACACAAAATTGCCATAAGCCTTAGGGTTGGTCGTGTGGTCTGGGTTTTCAACGTTCAGCACAGAGCGCTGCATATTGTGCATTTTACACGAATGGTTATAAAAATTGTTTTCTTCCTGTTTCTAACACAGTTACCTCAGGTTTTCTCTAGCTCATATTAACGCGCGCAAGGCTGACACATACACATCTTGCTAATAAAATGATTTAAATTTATCATCAAATATCTTGCCCGTCTTTCTTCATCGCTTGTTATGAAAGCAAGGTGCGGAACCCAAACCGCGTCAAGTGATGAACGAACGCGATGTGACGTGATGTACTGACATAAAACGTGTTTGATGATCGTAACAATAGACCATGTAACCATTGTATAAATTTAAATAAATAAACGCCGACTAAAAACGTAATTAATTATCTAGCTACTGTCGTAGATCTTTGATGTTGTCGCCAAATTCAGTATGCGACGTTAGGTATTAATTGAATTAGGCTTTTGAGCGTCCCCCATAAATCTTTTCACGTTCACTTCTTTCACTACAAACATGGATATTAATTGCCCAAAGCACGAAAATGGTAAAGAGTTTTGGGTTACGCCAACCATTTCATTTGTTGATTTTATTTAATGTTTTTAAGCTACAGTCCAACTATTTTCCACCCCCCACTGTCAATGTCTTACATGAGGCGTAAAGGAATTGTGCGAATACTAAATTGGTCTGCTAGAGAAATGCGTTATTATCAAGTTGAAGGAGTTTGAATCTTACGTTTCGAGCTATTTTAGATTTGCCATTCCATTGAAGTTGAACGATCAGGCGTGCTTTCGAAAATGAAATTTGATCTTTGCTTGTGGTTTCACATACATACTTAGAAACAAACTTATATTTGCGTGAAATATTTGATAAATATTTGGATCTTTTCTTACATTGGAACAGCATTTGCAGTATTTTTCCAATATTAATTTTTATTGTAAGTATTTCCAATATTTATCAATTACTGACGAGCAATATATTGCCTAGCCAATCTTAACCCCATGTTAGAAAAAAATTAAAAATATTTAATATACAAAGCCAATATTGGAAAATATTGCAAATATTTGCAAAAAATCTACTAATGATAATTTCCTACAGAGAGAATACAGATAGACGCACCTAAAATCTGTGTCGTAACTATATGCTGCAAATATCCAAAGTCACTGATAATGACCTATAGATATATGATTTTGATTGCGAATATACCATATAAGAGACCAACTAACGAAACCAGTACAAATTCCCGCACATCTGAACTACTTTTATTAGTAAAAATATTAGGCATAACTCAGTGGTTAAGGCGGAAGGATCGCACGTCATAGTCCCGTATTTGATCTTCTATGCCGCCCCAAAATATCCCCGTGTTTACGAGGAGCATGGGGACGACAAATCTGCTGGTCCGAAAGTGATGGTATAGGGGAAGGATGGTACGATTCCTGTGGTCATCACACTTTTCACATTCTGTTCAAGTTTAAATTGGTAACACATTCTCGGACGTCCAAACCGATACCTTACACCTTCGGGTAGGTCGGACGATCTGGATAGAATAAAGAAAAAATCTGTGGGTCTAGGTGTTACGCCATCGATGCTGGATTATTACTAGTACATATCTAATCACTGCCGATACATATTTGTTTAGAATTCTAAATAAATACTCTGGATTGAATGCTGTTTCTAATGGTATGTTTACAGTAAAATTAGTTCATAGTAACTAACTATCACCATATTCAGAAACAGGCATTTGTTTTGATTAATTTGGAATAGATGCTCAATTTTGATAAAACAAAATCAATTTTAAATTTAACAGCAAACCTGAGTTTAGCGTTATTCCTCTTTTTTCGGCACGATGACCATGTTTTCCTATTTTGGGATGGTTGCTTATCGTTTATATTATATTTTCATTAATCATTAATATATATATATATATATATATATATATATATATATATATATATATATATATATATATATATATATATATATATATATATATATATATATATAGTTGCAAAAAGTATATGCACCCGTAAAATATTGAGCTACAGCCACAAAATTCAACATATATGAATGATTAGAATTTAAGAGCAAATAAACGTTTTATTAAGTGATAATGACAACAAGAAGATGACATGTTGGTAAATGGTAAAGCCTTGCCTGGTAGCTATACCAGCAAGTATTTGGTGTGGTTATAAATGTTGCAACTGGTCAGCTAATTCAGTGGTACTCTGAGAAGGCTACAACTGCCATCACAGCGGGTCCCAGATGTGTTCTATTGGTGATAGGTCGGGAGATATGGATGGCCATAGGAGGGTATTAAATCCTGAAAGACATTGTTGAGAAAGTCGTGCAGTATGTGGTTATGTGGTTAAGCGTCGTCGTGTTGGTAAATGGAACCTGGGGTTGAGAGCACAGGCAAAACAATCGGCTGCAGAATATCGTCGATGTACAAGCAAGTCGTTAGATTGGCTTATACAAAAACTAGAGGAGACTGACTCCCCAAACTGTCACACAACGTGTGATGGTGGTGTGCCGCTCGAAGAGAAATGCGGGATCGGAATGCTGGCCAGTCTTCCTACTCACACATATGCTGACATCATCAGCATTGAGAGAGAAGCTGGAGACGCCACTAAAAACAACATGCCTCCAATCGGACGCTGTCCAGGCTAACCGAGCTCGGCACCAATCCATAAGGCCCTGCCTATGTTGAGGGGTCAGTGGTAGGCATCTTAATGAACGTCGACACCTAATCCCACCTTTTGCTAGTCTTCTTCGAATAGTATCTCTTGATGCAGAATGTATGATTAATGGCAAATGCCTTCGAATGGTTGATAGTGAAGCCATTGGTGGACGTGGCTCCCTTCCTGACTGTACGGCCCTCTCTAGCAGTTGTATGTCTGGGGCAGCTTAAGCCTCTGCGACGGTAACATGTGCCTTCTCTGATCCACTGTTGCCATCAAAACTACCATATTGTCCCGACCAAAATGACAACTGATTAGCTGACCAGTTGCAACATTTGTGGCAGAACCTTCTGCAGAGGAACCCAAACAACTTAATTGACTCTATGCAGAACTAAATATCGGCTTGTATAGCTGCCAGAGGAGGATTTGCCAATCACTGAAATGTCATGTTCTTGTTGCCACCATCTCTTAACAAAACATTTTTTTATTACCAAATTTTAATCAATAGCATATCTCAAACGATGCTTACCTTCCGAGTTTTGTTACTGTAGCTCAATTTCTTACGAGTATAATCCTTACGGAATATATATATATATATATATATATATATATTAAATGTGAATTAATAACTAAAAGCAAACGATCAACGAAAATACACCACAAACGATAAGCCATCCCAAAATATAAATAACAAGGCCATCATGCCAAAAGAGAGAAATATCGCTAGCCTTAGTTTTAATAGTTAGGTATATATATATGTGTTGATAAGGCATAAAGTAATTGTGCTTTTATTTGCAAAAAAAATTTATTTGGACGAACTCAAACTGTAACTCTATACATCAATTTCATTAACGCCTATAAACTCTAATATCACTATTATAAGTAAACAAATTATTGCTTATTACAAACTTCTTAACCAAACACAATCTTAATTTTCCTTACCTGATACTCATACCTAAATTCCATAAATCACTAATTTCTTTTAGAACTGTTACTATAGGATTTAATTCATACACCAATGTTGCTGACAAACAACTTCCAATTATACTAAATCAAATTTATGATCATTTTACTAAACAACAAATACATATAATCAGAAATAGTTTAGAACTGATTAATAACCTAAAACAACTACATTACATACATGATATTAAAACTTTTGATTTCAAAGACCTCTTTATATAAATCATTAATATCAATGTTATTAAAGTTATACTAAATTTATATGAACAATTTACGCAATCAAAAAACATGTATTTTCCAAAATTCAAAACATTATTAAAATGCATTCAGTTCAAACAGTATATATCTCAAGGAAATTGCATATACAAATTAAATAAGGGAATACCACAGGGAGGAATATCATCCACAATACTGGCCAACCTTTATCTACATTTTTACGAAATTCAGTACCCATTCAACAGTCATATCATGAACAGATTTATTGATGATCTAATTACTATTAGAATTACTAATGAAGCACATATATTAAACTTTAATTTTTATCCACCTAATCAATAACTAATTGAAAATGTATATACATCAAACTGGACCAATTATCTAGACGTTAGTTTAAAAATTCAAAATGCAGGCACATTAAAATTTAAAATATACGACAAAACAGAAACTTATAACTTCAAAGTAAATAAACTTCAACATTATTCATGCAATCTTTCAAAATCAGTATTTAAAAATATTATTAATAACCAGTTATTAAGAATAAAAATGTTAAGTACACCATGTTACTACAAAGAACATCTTTTTAAATTCATAAACACCACCATCCGAAATACCTACCCGCCAAACCTTATTTTTCATTTATTATAACTCATTTTAATTTTAAATTCAACACCTTACTACAATCGCAGCAACATATTGATAGACCATACTCAAACATTTTTAAATAATTTTTCATCTCCATGTTTCACTTCCAACAGTTGAAATCTTAGTATATAGAATTAACTGTAACCTGTTTTGAGTTAAAATGCTTAGTCAATATCACGTAATCTACACTTTAAGCAGCACGAGAGGTAAATATATTTATATTATTATATATTCTTATGCCTTTTCATTGCATTGTATTCTCCTATAAATACTTAGCCACACGCTGGTATATTTTATTATATTTGATTTTTATATTTGATTTCTTATATATCTGATCCAATTTATATTTTCATCTACGTCGGACCATGTGCATTATTTCTATAATACAATTTAAAGTAATGCACACAGAAACGTCGAATCCGCATTAACGAAACATGTACAGCCCTTGATAACGTACATGGTTTCGGAAATGCTTTTCACTTTATTCAATTTATTCAATTTAAAAAAAAAATTTTTGGGGGAGCTAGGAAGGGCCTAGCTGATTGTACAAAACAATGTTTCTCTTTTGCAACTTTTCATCTTAAACACATTTCTTACATTTACACCATGTATGTTTATACAGGGAACAAGGGGATTAGTATCATAAGTTCCTCCATTACATATATGATTTATATCAAAATACTTTCACCTTAATGTGTAGTTAAAATTGGTTTCACCCTTTTTACCACATGTAATTCTTATTCCTTTCCTTAACTTATATGGAACAGGGGAAAAGGGTATATTATACCATTTTAGTACCTGTATTTTTTATAATGGTTACTTATCATGTTTTTTTTTTAAATATTCAACGGCTTGCCGTATAGTATTTTTGATGTCACTTTCACATTTCAGTCCATCTTCCTTTCACTTATGCTTTACAGAACATTTTCTATTAATGATCAATCTCAGGTATATATAATACAAGTAAAATAAAAATTCTTCAATTATATATATATATATATATATATATATATATATATATATATATATATATATATATATATATATATTTATATCAAAATCTGTATATAGAAATATTATTAATAACCAGTTATTAAGAATCAAAATGTTAAGCACATCATGTTACCACAAAGAACATCATCATAAATTCATCCACACCGTTATCAAAAATAACTACCCGCCCAACCTTATTTTTTCTTTTATTAAAACACATTTTAAATTTAAATTCAAAAACTTGTAACAATTACAGCAACATATTGACAGATCATACTCTAGCATTTCTAAATAATTCATCATCTGCATGTCTTCAAACAGTTAAACATTTCGTATAATTAACTTTAACCTGCTTTGCGAAAAACTGCTTAGTCAGCAACTCAAAATTCACTGTAACCTGTTCTGAGATGATTGGTAATACATGCTTTTTCAGTTGTCCCACAGTACAAGGGGTAGATATGTTTTCATTATATTCATTTGGTATTACTTTATATTACTTTGTATCCTCATTTAAATCATTAGCCAATAGCTGGTGTAAAAGAATATTATATTCATGATTGGTTTTTTTGTGTATTTGATCCACTTTGTATTTTCTTCTACGTCGGGCCATGTACATTATTTCTGTAATACATTTTACAGTTGTGTACACAGAAACGTAGAATCAGCATTAATGAAACATGTATGGCCCTTGATAACGTACATGGTTTCAGAAATGCTTTTCATATTCATCATATTCCTTTTATATTCACTTTATTCCATTTCCAAACTACATGGGAGCTAGAAAAGGCCTAGCTCATCGTGCTACACTTGCTTTCCGTTTTGCAAATTTTCACCTTTACCTTCAGTTTACAAGCTATTTACTTTGGTATTTCTCGGGTATATATTACAAGTAATTATAAGAAATCTTCAATTATATATATATATATATATATATATATATATATATATATATATATATATATATATATATATATATATATATATATATATATAATGAAAATACATATAAAAAAATAAATAAATATAATAAGACTAATTTAAAACATGAACAGTGTCATACCCTATTTCAAAAACAATACGGAGGAAAATAAAGTAAAGAGGATATGAAAGGAAATATCTAACAAAAGGAAACCATTGCTACCATATAAGGCCAATTGATCTTAATTTTAAATTATTAATAATACACATGAATGTATCTACATTCAAGAGTGATACATACAAATCAAGTTCAAACATCAAAGGTTTATCATCAAAGGAAAGAAAAGATGCAATCCGAAAATATAAAATTGGATAGAACCTCTGTAGATCCAGCTTTTCAAGGATTTTTGCATCCACAGAGGTTCCAAATGTCAACGATACATACAGCCACATGGACGAAACATCATATATATATACCTATCTTAGATAATAAGGGAATATGTCTGTATGTGTGCAGTTTTAAGCAATAATTCGGTCATGAAATTTGGTACATAGGTACTTAAGGAACAGGATAGGTGAACCTCGGCGTAATATTTTTTAATCTTGAATTACTTTTTTATTCATTTAATGTTTTATCCCGATTTACAACGATTTTGGCCGATATTCACACAAATCGATTTCTTAGCGACCTAATATATTATTACTGTGTTTCCTTCTTGACACCATACGAAATATCGAAAAATTCTCTGTCAAACAAACTGTGAACGATTGTTATACGATTTTTCGTGATTTTTTTAAAAAATATATACTTTTCATGTGTTTTAAACCTCTCCGATATTTATATTGTGATATAAAAAAACTGACTTGATATCCGTCGTTAATTTTTTTTTTTTTGGCAGCTGCTTAAAATGTGACAGAACACGCAAGAAAAAAATTCTTAAATCCATCTTTTGATTAATTATAAATTTTTTACCCGAGGCATGTCTTTGATTTTTTGAGCGAATCTGGCAGAGACTCTCGCAAGCTATCGGACCCCATTCGTGGAACCATTCATTTTGTTATAAGGGAGTGGATATATTGGAATGGGCTGAGATGGCGTACGTGAGGATTTCCACGGAATCGATTGCGCCATGAGCAGTGTGTTGAATATACGGTAACTTGTGATTCTCATATTTTTTGTATTTGAAGAGAGCGCACGCGATTTAATTCGTACAATTTGCAGATCAAAACCATTTTAAATTGTGTTCAAGTGTATTATTTAAGCAGCTGGTACTTATTTAATTGTTTATATAGTAGCGGACGTTTATTTAGAACTCCGGCAATGGCGGGTAATTCTAGTACATAAAAAAGCAGGTGTGTATGTGTATAGTCTGCATCGAGAAATCTGAACTTCGTACGACCTTGAAATTTGGTACACATGTATATCAAGACACGGGAAGTTGCACCTCGGCGTTATTATTATTTTTTTTTATTCTGTTGTGATACAACTGCTCAATGACCTAATTAATGATAACGTGATCAATTAAGCAGTCATATCACTCCATTCTGATTACGGTCGGTCGCTCACATACAATTGAAAGAAGGGAATTGTTTAATTAATACTTAATTTTAATGGAATGGGATCGTATAAGTGGGGATAGAATTTAGAATATCAAGGAAAAATTTCATTGCGTTGTGTTTATTAAATATTAAACCATTTGTATGTGAGCGCCTAATAAAATTACACATACATATGAAATACAATACGAATTAAATTTAACATTCTAGAGATAAAAAAAATACCTATATTCAGGACCTGAAAATAAGAAATTTACTGATGATGTAAAATAAAAAAATGTGATACAACTGCTCAATGACCTAATTAATGATAACGTGATCAATTAAGCAGTCATATCACTCCATTCTGATTACGGTCGGTCGCCCACATATAATTGAAAGAAGGGAATTACTTAATTAATAGTTAATTTTAATGGAATGGGATCATATAAGTGGCGATAGAATTTAGAATATCAAGGAAAAATTTCATTGCGTTGTGTTTATTAAATATTAAACCATTTGTATGTGAGCGCCTAATAAAATTGCACATACATATGAAATACAATACGAATTAAATTTAACCTTCTAGAGATAAAAAAAAAATACCTGTATTCAGGACCTGAAAATAAGAAATTTACTGATGATGTAAAATAAAAAAATGTCCTTGATCCTGAAAATCAATCTAAATTTTATCATTACTGCAAACAAAACTATTATGCGGCCTGTAGTAATTAATCACAACAAAGTTAATTAGTTCTTGAAAATTTAAAATCCAAATTGTTCTCAGATTGTGATTATAATAAAGAAATATGTTAATGACACCATAAGTTTTTGACTGTTTTTTATTTATGTTGATCAAAGTGTATATATATGAGATATTAATAACATTATGAACCAAGGAATTCAATACTGTTGTAAAAATACTGTTGATCAAATATATATATTATCTTCACTATAAATCATATTAGCAACAGTGAATATATTGTGTCACATGTAGATACCATTCTGAAAGATTTTGAATATTCACTTCAGGAGTCAACAATTATAATATAATGAAATATAGACATTTCGTCAATATGTATGCTTTAGCACTTCATCAAAATGTATTCACATTCACCTTTTTTTTAGTTTTGTCAAGATGTGAAGCAAGAACATTAATTAGAATCACTGCATCTCCTCAGTCGTGTAATCTCTGAAGTCTTTACTCATTAATTTTATGTAATGAATAATACAGAACCAATTTTTTTTAAGACAAAGATTACTTCTTGAACAATTCATTTATCATAAAACAACGAATAACATCAGACTTGAAAGTCTATCAATGTAACATCCACAGACATTCCCAAATTTTACTCACATATTCACAGACAAGCTGGTTTCACAATTGCATCATCATCTATCTTCTCCTAAATCATTCACTTTCTTATTATCTTTTAATCAATCAATTAACATTGCTAATAACTCACTATCACATATCTAGCGTAATAAAAAAAATGGCTGGGGTTCGCCATGCCTTTTTAAGACAAAGACGAACCCAGCAACAGCTTTTCTACATACACCAAACTACTGTCCAGAATATTCGAGAGAAGACTCAATCAGCAAAAAAATTCTCCCGCGCAACTGATGTTGCCATGCCATAAAAACTAACTCCTGCTCAACCAGGGAAGTTAAAAAGTTCCGTTTCCTCCATAAACAAAACCCCTGCCAATTGTTGAAAATGTGTGCTTGTAAACAGCTTCAAGTAAAGAGGGCGTTCACAGAACGAATGAAAACATGGATGAAGCAGCACGTTATAATTTAATTCAGAAAAAGTGGCAATTGGCCTGTTAATGAATATAAAAAAATAAAAGCAATTTTGAATAAGATAATTTTGAATAATAAATTTAAAGTAAAATAAAATAATTTAATGAATTATAAAAAAATGTTAATTTTGAATAGTAAAAAATAACGTGTTGTGAGGTGTCACAACATATTCAAATTAGTTTCTTGGTTATTTTATGTTTTAGTTCAATTTACCACGATTTTGAGCAATTTTTGCACAAATCGGTTCCTTAGCGATTGAAATTATTTATGGATCTTTCGAGGTAAATGTATTATTATTATTTTTAATCTCTCTTCATAAACTGCCCGATAACATATAATTTGAAATTTTAATAAAAGGACAATTTTTGAGTTTATAATATTCGATCCGAATTTGCAGAGGTTCAACTCCCAGTTCGAGCACATGATATCTAATGGGTTATTATAGATCAAGTAATGCATATTTATAAATGGCAGATTTTATATCTATACAGTTTCTATCTAGCTACTAAATGCTCATGTTAGAAATGTAAATTAAAATACGTTTTTTACAACATTTCCTCCATACAAACAAACCTATGGAACCGAAGATCCTGAAAAAAAAAATAATTGCAGTAGATTTGTATACTACTTTCGATCCATAGGAAAAATTAAAGCACCGTTTTAATAACTCGCTTTCGTCGAAAACCATTCATCCATTCGCGCACACGGTAATTAAAACGCATAAAAACGGCCATTTGCATATGAAAATAGCAAAATTAACAACTCAACAGAATTCTGAGAGCAACTTGAATCCACGAGAATGGATGCTCGGAAACGAAGAAAAACATAAACAAAACCACCGCGCTCACATTTAAATCAATTAAAAACTCATTAGGCCAGACTTTTCTTCCTTCGCTTTATAGGGATTTCCCACCAACTAATAAAAGAATTAAAATGCAGAAGAAGCAAGTCGACTGTATTATCGAATGCAAAAAAAGAGCCGCCAACAGCGCAGCTTCCTACAACTCTGCTTTTCAAGGCTAAACAAACACGCATCTCTTGATTTATGCGATGCTCGCGCGCTCGCCAGGCCAGCAAGCTCTCTATCGTGCACTAATAGAAATAATCAATTAAGAACGGTCAATAAACCCTAGACACGACTTTTCGGCCGTCACTAGCGCTATTACGAGTACAATATTGTTTTTGTTTTTGGTTGATTATAGAAGGCGAGAAAGAGTATTTATAATCAGAAGTAGATTTATCATTTTACGGTGGAGTTTCGGATATTGTGCAGAATGGATAGTCCCAGTAGGGATATATATCTTCGAAAGCAGGAATATTTAGCTGGAGTGTAAAACACCGGAAATACTTTTAAAATTTCCGGAAGAGAATCAGTTTGAACTTTTGGATGTATTGTAAATTAACGACTAACCGGCCATCTCCAAGTCCACAGAGAAACACGAGCCAAGTCAAAATGGATGAAAATATTTTTTTCTCAAAATGGTCGTCGTTGGAAAGGAACAAACAATTCTTGGTGGTCTATATTAACTTCGAATGCAAATTGCATGGAGAATTCAGAGAACATGTAATTCAAATCATGTGCATTTCCCACTACAGTAATATAAAATCCTTGTATAAATAAAGTATGCAAGACAGATCAAATAAAACACGATGTATACGAACACTTTTTATTAATTTAATTTTTCAACGACAGTTTTTGATACATTTACTACTTTTCTAACAGAACATAGTATGCGTAAAGTGAAAGTATTGTCTTAAGCTCGAACATTCTCTAAGATGTGCACGTGTTTAAGCATTCCCGAAAACGAATTAAAATTTTAAGATGTGTGTGTGTGTGTGTGAGAGAGAAAAAAAGGGGGGAGATAGGAGAGGGAGCGAGGGACATAGATGGAGAGAAAGATATAATCTGGAACAGATTGACGAGCCTTCTCATAGATCTTACACGATAGATCTCACAATATATATGGTCTGAGCCATATATATATCCCTACCGTGCTGAAAACACCGTTAGATCACCGTTAGATCACCGAAGTCAAGCAGCATCGGGCGCGGTTAGTACTTGGATGGGTGACCATCTGGGAACACTGCGTTCTGTTGGCAAATTTCGGGCGCGGTAGCCCGGTGGTTTGCGCGCTGGATTTGCACGCTGCCACAACTGCCGCCGTGTTCATGCGGACTACGATCACGTTAAACATCTGGGTTCGTAAGTCCTTCCGAGATGTTGGTGGTAGGGGAAGGAGGGTACGGTCCCTGTGGATGCCTCCCCCACTGGGTTCCGGTCTAAATTGGGTGGCACTTCCCGGCCGTCCAAACGGTTACCTTACACCTTTCTGGTAAGTCGGACGGTCTGGGTCTCAACAACAACAATATATATGGTCTATGGCCCTTCTGTGTCATTGGGGTTTTCTAAGGGATCTGGAAATTATTTTCGATATACCCACCCCCACCCATTCTGTCCGCCCTCGAGGGACAAATCGCAAAACTGGCTTCGTTAAGTTCTGTCCTCTGCTTGATACGATAAGTGCGTAAAGATTCGGTGTTTTAAGTCACAGATTGCTCAGAAGGTCTGGAAATACTTTCCCCTTTTTTTCTCCACCCCCAGATTGGTGATCAAAATTACTGCTCCGAGGTCTATCCCATGGTCGATAATATAAGTGTGCAGAGATTCTGCCTTCTAGCTCATTATATTCCAAGGGTCTGGAAAGGCTTTTTCAAAAACCCAATTGTCCAGTGCTTGATACTATAAGTGTGCGACAATTCAGGTTACCAGGGGGCTTCCAAAAGGTTTGGACAGACGAAAACAGTTTAGGCAATATGTTACAACATATCATGAATATATGAATTTGACTATCAACTTTTTTTCCACTGTATATTTATTGAAGACTTTATAGACCAAGAACATAATCAACTATTATCGCATATGACCTATAATAATTTTCAATATTAAAGTTAGTCATTTGATTAAAAGCGATCCGATTCATCAAACAGCTTTGTCTTGATGACTGACAACTATCCAAAAATAAGATCCGCTCCCCAAAAGATATATCATCTCTCATGTTTTTTACTTTCCCTACAATACATGGTAATGTATAGGGAAAGTATTAGGGACCTCTAGAACACGATAAACTATTTTTAGCGTAACTCTCTTTCTCTCTCTCCCTCTCCCCCTTTCTTCTCCCTGTCTGTCTGTCTCTGTGTGTGATTTAATTCAAAAACTAATTGACCGAACTTCATAAAGTAAGTTGTGGGTTACCCTGGTGCTGATTACATTTTGACACGATTGGAGATAAAAGAACCTGTTTTTCTTTGTTTTTGTTCTTTGCGAAATGGCTCGCAAATATCGTATGTATTCACTGTAGCTAAAAAATTAATTGATCAAATTTAACATTTAGTAGATAAGTTACTAATAGTTGCTGATTAAATTTTGGTGCAATTCAGGATAAAAAAAACCCTGCATTTCTATAATAATTGCTTGTTTTATACGTAATTTTTGATGATAAAAAGAATAAGACCAACACCATTACTCTGGGTCTAGGCGTTCTCGAAATATTTTAGCTTTTCGTATTTTTATTTCGCCGCCCTTGAAAATACGTCCAAGTTACCAAATGTAAACGAAAATTGAATTAAAGGTGCAAATTCAATGTAATTTCATATAACTATGCGTGTTATTTTGTGCAATTGAACTCAATTTAATGAATTAATAAAGAAATAAAAAAAAATGAATTTGAGTCTGAAGGGAAAGTCATGTGCAGCCCACATCAGATTTTACTGTCCGGGTTTGATCTGCATCATCACAACTTAAGAAAAAAAATATTTCTTCCAATCTAAAGGGAAGAGCATAACAAAATGATTCAATTGTTGTTCAGCGTGACATTTCAAACAACCATTTGAAAGGACTAAGTATTTGGGGCTGTTTGCTCTTGCTCTTAAATGTGGTGCTTCAAAGATTACACTTAACATGACTTGGTAAACGCATTAGTTACATTTACTCCGTCTCTCCATCATCCAATCATCTTTTAACTGATATATCATAATCCGCAGAAGCTTACTTCTTATTTGCTTAGTTACAAGGGTTGCTATAGATAGACACTGAAAAAAAGATTATCCTCGCTGTACTTTCTATTTTGCTTCGTAGCTATTTTCTTTTAAGGAGCTGTCGTCACCATGATGGATGAGCAGATCTAACAATTCGGTCGAGATGAAATATGAAAAGAAATCTGAAATCGGAATTTTTTTTTTGTTGCGCTTTCTTCTTTTAGTATCACATGGAGAAGATGAATACTGACGACACAGAACATTGAAATATGCAATCATTTATATATCCGTAAGAAATAATATATATATATATATATATATATATATAATAGAAGTTTGAAAATCCAATGAACGAAAAGTAAGAAGATGTAACACGATAAACCTAACTTTTTAAAAACACCCACAGAATAAAATATAATACAGCAAATCATCAATCAAATGGATTAAAAATACAAAACACTAGCTATCAAGTTACTGAAAATCAACCAAATTAAAAGGTATGGAAACAAAAAAGAAAAACTTAAACTAAATTCAACTATCTAACTGGCTTACAAAACAAAAGTAAAAATCAACTAATCCTCAAGCATATGGAAAAAATAAATAAAATAAATATCGAATCAACAAGTCAATGGAAAATATATAATACAAAGGTATGGAATCGAAATAAGTATAACAAACGAAATCAAGCACAAACGCCTTACACGTGGACGAGGCTCTAAGCCTAAATCATGAATTGTTAACCTCTACAAAAATCTAATCATGTCCAAGTTTTTTGTAGAAGCAAACACAAATATGTATGTTTCTGAAGAAATAGATAGATTAGATCTATGAACTATTTCTACTTGGACGACATACATAAAGAAGGAATAAAAAAGAAAAAATGAATACCTGGAAAAAGCACAGCGTATGTACAGTCGATTCAATACTGGGATCGAGGGAACACTGATAGAAGAGACTAGTGTTGCCATTCGTAAAGAAAAAATAAAAAACCATTTACTGTTGCCATTCATAAGAATTGAAAAACTGTGAAGCGAAATGTAAAGAAAAAGTATTAATATACAAAAAGAGCTACTAAAAAGAGGGGCAAATAATAGTAATGCTGAAGTGGGAAGTGAATGAAAAAAAAAAAAAAAAAAAAAAAAGAATGGAGATGTCTGGCTAATATAAGATACTAAGAATAGACTTATATGATACTATGAAAAGAATTATAAAAATCCAGCTATTTTAAATTTTTTAACAATACTATTTACTAAATAGTATTGTTAAAATAAATAGTATTGTTAAAATATATGTGTAAATATAAATAGTATTGTTAAAAAATTAAGTAAAAAATCAAGATAAAGTTTGTATAAATGCTGTGGATCTGCTGGACTAGTGGTGCGAAGAAAAATTGCAACCACGCATCGGACATACATGATGCATACGCCCATGCCATGTACCGTTCGCCTGCGGCGTCCTGGATGTATTGATTAAATCTATTGACATATGGACTATATTGCTTATTGCGAAAGGTTTCAATATTGATAAATGTAAAGTTTGATTTGCGCGAAATGGGAATTAATAGAGTATTTCGAAATAGTTTTACATGTTGTCATTCAGCAAAGATGCTCAACTTCAAAAGCAGTCTGGCGTGGATCTTATACGTCATGTTTTCACTGTGAAAGAAGTAAATTCATTCCAGTAAGTAGGAGAAGCCATGTGCTGCTCACTTCTGTTTTATTTTTTAATTCTATTTATTCTTATTTACATATTTTAATTACTTATTATATATTAAATTAAAATTACGTAGTATCAAACATGCAAAATATCACATACACATCCTGCATTTAAATTCGTATTATTTTATAATAATAAAACACATTTTAACTTTTAATTCAACACCTTGCTACAATTACAGCAATATATTGACAGATCAATCTCAAACAATTTTAAATTATTTTTCATCTCATGTTTCACATCTAACAGTTAAAATCTTCGTATATAGAATTAACTATAACCTATTTTGGGTTAAGGTGCTTAGTCAGTATCACGTAATCTAAGATGTTATGAAGAACAAGGGGTAAATACATATATATTACATATATATTATTACATATATATTATTATATATACGTATACATATATATTATTATATTCTTATGCCTTTTCATTGCATTGTGTTCTCCTATAGATGCTTTGCCACACGCTGGTGTAATTGATTGTATTTGATTTTTATATTGATTTCTTGCGTACCTGATCCAATTTGTATTTTCTTCTACGTCGGGCCATTTGCATTAGTTCTGTAATACAATTTACAGTAATGGACACAGAAACGTAGAATACGCATTAACGAAACATGTATGGCCCTTGATAACGTACATGGTTTCGGAAATGCTTTTTACTTTGTTCAATTTCAATTTTATTTTTGGAGTTAGAGAAGGCCTAGCTCATCGTGCACAACATTTAAGTCCATCTTTCTTTCTCTTCAGCTATACAGAACTTAATACACACACACACACACACACACACACACACACACACATATATATATATATATATATATATATATATATATATATATATATAAATTGAAAGATTTTAATCGAAAACTATGCATAAACTACTGTATGTACAAAAAAACCCATCTCTAGCATATCTGTTAAAAATGAGTAACTATTGACCAAGACTAAGGATAAAGATAGAAGGTAACATATCACTACAATGGAAAGGGGGATGAGAAGAATATTAGGATACAAAAATCACAATTAAAAAGTATATATATAGCAAAAAAATGGTAATAATAATAAATAAAAATGAAAATGAAGACACGGCAAAAATGAGAAAAGTCAATAATAATTAGCTCAAGATAAACGATTAAGACATAGAGAACAATCAATTGAAACTACACAAAAAATGGCGGTTAGTTCGAAATTGCATTCTCATCAGGACAGCCATACAATTCGAATTAAAACCGATAGAATAGCCAGTTTCTGACAATGGCGATAGTATTTAACTATAGACACCATTGGAACTGTCTACTGGCTAGTGGAAGGAGAAAAATAAATCAATTGAATTACAAATCAGAAAAATAATACCTCCTCGAACAGAAATATTAACTCACAAGCATTGCTACCACGTGTAGGTTGAATAAGCGACTGAGCATTTGACCTCACTTCGTCAATGCGAGTGGGCACCGGAATGAATACATTTGAACGATACATAATATGTATGAAGACTTTCAAAAATAGTAATCAGTATAGGACTCAGGACAAGTGGAAAATAGTCATTCGAAAATAGTAAACAGTATTAGACTCAGGCCAAGTGGTAAGTTAGGTGATAGGAGTGGGTGAATTCTCAAAAATGAGTTATCCAATCAAAGATAAATAATGCGTGTGTAAAATAATTACGTGGTATATTTGAAATTATTAATAATATTATTTGCAAATACTTCCGGATATTGGTAATTTCGACAAATGCGTTTAAGATTATTGATGTGGAGAAAGTGAAACCGAGGATCAGAAAGTCGATGCATTCGAAATAGCTGGTTTAAAATGATGTTTCTAAACAATTGAATATAATTACAAAATTGATATGATAGCAGCTTTATGATAGTGAAGTTGTAAGAATCTTTTTTATCATATAGATTGGTGATTAGATGATTATTGAGGGTATCTAAATTTAGGTCTAAGAAATTTACAGTTTGACTAACGCTAGGCTCATTAGGAATTAATTCTAGGATAGATGGGTAAAAATCAATATTAATGGGATAGGAATCATCAATGATAATACAAATTAAGTCAACATATCTATATATAATATATGAATTAGAGTTAAAATGACATTCATAATAATAAAGATATAAGTTAGAGAGAATACTACTACTACAGCCACCTTGTGGTACACCAGATGTTTGTAAATAAATGTTATCACCTTGGATAATATAATTGTGTATAACACAAAGTACAAGAGCATAGGAAAGTTTTTGACATTAAATGCAACATGATTGGAGGATATATAGTCATAAAGAGAGATAATAACTTTATATAAATCTTTAATGACAGTAATATTAAATAGGTCTTTAAAATCAAAAGTTTGGAAATCAGGAATTTGTGGAAGCTTGCTAAGGTGATTAACTAAATCAAAACTTTTGTTCAAAATGAAATATCCTGAATTCCTAAATTTAAGAGATTCATTAATTCTATTTAAACTGTTAAGTAAGTACTTACTAGCTGTAGTGGTAAAGGTATTATGTCCACAAGTGACCGTTCTAAAACTGAGACCTCTCAGTTTCAGAACGATTTGTGGAATTTAGGAACCAAAGTAACATAAGGAAATTTAAAAACTTACAATTAATATTTAATTGTGTATATAATTTTAGCATTTTAGTTTTGATTTTGATAGACTGATTAATAATGGGTTTTAAAATTTGATTATTTTTTAAGTAATTCTGTTACAGAGAAACTTAATATTTTTTACAAATGATGGCATAATTATTACAAGCTTTATCTACATAAGTCATGACAAAATGTTGTTGTAGTTCTTCAATGGCAGATAGGAGATGTTTATAAGATACCTAGGCTTCGTTAATTTAATGTGTGTTTATAATAACATTTTTAAGTAGATGTAAGGTAATATACTTCCATAGATGGAATGCTTCAATAGGAATGGAATGTGAACAATCAAGTTGATATATGAATTCATCAAAATCAAGAGATATAGACTGAAGAAGTAGTTTAGGTTGATGGCAGAATGGAATGCGAAATTTAGACCCTTTATTCATAATTTCCCTAAGTATATCATCCTGTACTATACTGAGATCCCCAGTAATAATTTGCCCATGAGAGGAGTTGACATAAGGGGTTAGATTTTTATCGCTGCTTACACATGATGTAAGGTCATCGGAGTTTAATGTCCTGGAAACTTCATTGTAATTGTAAATAGTTCTACCAATTGGTAAATTATATTTGAATGATTTTTGTATTTTGATATCATTTACTGGTAACAAGTGCTGATGTTTTGCAAATAAATTATTGAAGTTAAGAGAATTAAGAGTAGGGTGTTTAAAAGAAATTACACAGTAAGCTATTTTAGTATGTGGATTTGGTGAATGGAGTAGGTGGTAATTTAAGAAATTTGTACGTGAAAGGAGCAAATCATAAAATAAATGTTTAACATGCTCATGAGTTAATTTTAATGTTAAAAATTTAGTATAAACAATACTTAATTTGCATTTTCTGACTTTATATAACCAAGTTCTAACAGGTAGAAAACTGAAAGTTTGAGAATAATTATATTGTAATTTCAAAATGTCTGCATTGTAATCAATAGTTTTACTTAAGAAACTTTTTCCTTTGCCACGTTTATATCGCTTTTTACTAGGAGTTGATGACTTTGAATACTGAAAAAAATGTTTATATACTGAAGATTTATTAGAATTGTATTCAAAACTATTGTTAACAACATTATTATTATTATTATAAATTTGATTTAAGCCATAGGGGAAGAGAGTTTTATATTTTTTAATTTAATAATTTTCAAATTCTAATCCATCAGTGAGTGAAATTTTAATATCTAAATGTGTAGGGATGCATTTTTAAATCCGTGTGTAGCAAAGTGCTGATATTCAAATTGATTTTAGTAGGGAGATCATTGAAGACTTTATGGTCAAATTTTTTAATATGATCCCTGTGGACATTCATTCTCAGATGTAAAGTTGTTGCTGGTTTGGCCAATATAAGATAAATTACAAATAGTACAATTAAGTTTGCATATGCAATTAAAAACTTTGCAGAATTTTTGTGAAGTGGAATTATTATTAATTTGTAATGGGTCAGCATAAGGACAAGTTTTGCACCTAAGATTATTGCATCTATTGAAGGAATATAATTTAGATTGAGAGTAGGTATGGTATTCTTCCAAATCGTTTATAACGCCGAATTGGTCAGTGTTTGTCGATCTATAATTATCCCAATTCATAATAAACATGGTTTGGTAAATGAAATTATATGTTTTACAGAAGGCAAGATTATTGCTACAATTGATCTGGTTACGTTCAGCAAGCGGACACGTTTTATATCTATTAGAATTACAAATTTTAAATTTAAGAGTGCTATCTAGTGATGCATGGTTGTAAGATTGATAGTAATATGAAGAGAACGAGGAATGCTGGCTGGATGTATACTAAATGAAGATGGAATAGTCATTGAAGAAAAATGTTATTGTTGGTATTGGGATATCGATCTAGGAAAACACCAATAAGTTCCCGAATACCGAGCTTGAATGTCAGAGACCATCCAGTTGCCAGTCGCTAAATATTGATAATTAGACATCATATATAATTAGGGTAAGATAGTAACCTTTATTTCCCCAAAATAAAGGAACTTGCATTCAAAATAAGAAACTCATTAGCTAAATATGAAACTTAATTCAAATACAAAAATGGAAACACAATTACAACTTATGAAAGATATCATTATTTTTTCAAACCAATGGATCATCTAAATCACCTTGAAAGTAATAAGAACTAATGTGTAGACATATTAGAACTAGATTAATATTATCACTTGGTAAACTAATTGGATTTCAAACTTTTGATTTTAAAGATATTTTTAATAACATTAATATCGCTGATCTTTATGGTGTAATTTTAGCTCTATATAATGCTTACGTTACTAATCAATCTACTCATACTAAATTTACCGATTTTCTTAAACTTCTCCACTTTGTTCTTTTCAATAATTATATTTTTCAAGGTAATAAATTATACTTACAAGTCTCTGGGGTACCACAAAGTGGCTGTAGTAGTAGTATGTTAGTCAATTTATACCTTAATCGTTATGAAAATTCTTTTACTTCAACTGATCATAAAATTTACAGATATGTTGGGGTGATCTGATTTGTATAGTATTTACTGACAACTATACCATAGATATAGATTTCTATTAAGATAATTTGGAATTTATTCCTAATGAAGCCTATATCAGTAATAATGTGAATTTTTGGATTTAAATCTAATTATCGAACCTACTAATAGGATAGTTACTAATTTATATGATAAAAAAGACTATTTTCATTTTAATGTTAATAAAATATTACCATTTAATTCCTGTAACTAAGTACAATTGTTTAGAAATATAATTCTTAATCAACTTTTTAGAATTTATAGATTATCAGATAAAAAATTTCATGTTTTGCACATTAATAACCTAAAAATCACCAGTAAATTATATAAATATCCTGTATATTTATTAAATGGTATAGTTAAAAAGTTTAAATTAGCTGAATATTCTTAAAATACCCTCCTTAGTATCTTATATTAGCAACATTCTCTTGAATTAACATTATAATGCATTTACATACTCTTATAATATTTTACTTGCTCCTTTATTACGTAGCTTTTACTGGAGAAATTATCACATTTTAATATATTTTTGCAATACTGTTATTTATATCTCACGATTGGCAACAGTAGATCTCAACTTTTGAATCTTGCGATTGGCAACAGTGGTCTCGTCTTTTATTGCTCATGGTTAGGATATATGCAGTATTTTCACAGGTATTTTTATATTACTGTTTTATTTTTCAATATTTTTGCTTGCAGTCCAAGTAGACAGAGTTTATAGATATTATATATCTCTGTCTTTAGAAACAAGCAATTTTGTTCATTTTGAATAGATACTTGGACTTGAAAATGAATTTGTTCAAAATGTTCAACTTTTTAGGCCTAGTGCTTATCCACGTGTATAGCTTTAATGCTTAATGCTTGGTTATTTTATGTTTTTTAATTTTCGAATTCTCACCATTGATATTTGTTGAATTTATTTAGCTTGATGACTAGATATATGTATTTTATCCTCCTCTTGATTGATAATTCTCTATTTTATCCTTCTTTTTAAGTTGTTAGTATTTCTTAAGTTAGGGATTAATGAGTTACAACTTCTCTCTATTCTATCATTAGATTTTTATATTATATATTTATTATATATATATATATATATATATATATATATATATATATATATGCATCAAGAATTAATTTATTAGAAACGAAAATTACATTTTAGTCATTAGAAATGAAATGTGAAATAATAAAATAGACATGAGTATGAAATTGACAATTAAAATTGCAACAGCCATATGACTTTAAATTCAGAAATATTTTAGCATTTTGAAATAATTATTTTGCATAATATATAAAAATTTAACAATTACCAACTTTGCAAATTTTTTCTATAGACCAATCAAAGTAGGAATAATTATATACATTTCGAAAATTATCCTATAAAATTCCCGTTGGTAAAGTCTGATGTAAAGATCAGATATAGAGGTTTGAGTATTTTCTTAAGCAAGAGTTCACATTGGCACAGTAACACTGTTGTTAAACTTTATACGAGAAAAAGATTATGAGGAAATAGAAATGGTAGATTGTAAAAGAGAGAACAAAATAGAAAAGTGGATTCACATTAAGACAAAGACGCTTGGCTTTAGAAATTAAACTAAATAGAAAAGTTCCCTGATGAGTCCGGGTGACTCAATCAGTATAGAAAGAATTTCAGGTGTCTTATGGCAGAACTTAATAAGCGTTATTTGATAACAATATGATGAACAGCAATGGTTTAAATCCCTTTTATTCATGAAAGAAAATATATAGAATATTGAATTTTAGATTATATTTCCAAATGAACCCCATAAAAACATTTTCATGCATGAAATGGCTTTTTGTACACATGGGCGTAAAACATGCATAAACAAAAATACAAACAGGAATATACATAAAATTCTAAAACCCGAAGTGCAATTTGATAAAAACATACGTGGAAGCAAATAGCGATTGTACATTTGAATTTAGCTAATTACGGACAGATAATAAATTTTCTTTCCTAGAATCTATAAATAGACTTTCGTGCTTCGCCTCACTAAGAACTACCCTAAAATTATTTTACAGTTCACTTCTCACATTTGACGCCCCGTTCTAAGTTCATTCAGTTTATCTCACACATGCGTATACCTTGTATGCAAATCAAGTTTCTGCCCGTGCTGTATTCGGGACCATTTTTACAGCTTTTAATGAAAACATCTGCCAAGACTGTGGCACGAACTATTAGTTTCCTTTTTCGGGAGCTGACAGACACATAAATGATGCTTCGAAGCGGTTTTCTACCGAGTTTAATTCATTTTATAAGCCAAATATGAAGGATCGCCATTAAATCTTGCGTTGAGGTCTTTATCATAAAAACAGGATGTTTTTCTAGAAGAATTATCGCTCAAATTAAGCATGACTCCTTGCTTTATTCACATCGTTTGTGTTGTAATAGTCGACGGATCACGGCGTCAACGGTTTTGCATGTTTCGCAGCCATTTTCTAACACGCAATGGATTTTGAATTAAATTTTCGTGGGCATTATAGACTAGAAAAATATCAGTTAGGTCAGAAATTAAATATGTACAAATCGAGTTGTATGTGGATGCTAGTAATGAAATATCACCTTATCATTAGCCAAGATGTAGGACGTTACTTTTGGTAAAAATATATAATGTTGTTTAGAAAATTCACACTTGAGCATATGTAACACTATAAATAACATTTTTTTAGACAACGCATTTTTCAAAAATGATACAGACAGTGAAAACTGGCAATTGTGATTATTTCTAAAGTTGTCAGGCTTAAAAAAAAAATCAGTAGTTTGTATAAGAGAATGCAATCTTTGAGGACATAAAAGTACACATGAATTATAAAATTAAGGTGAGATTTTCTTTATAATGCATAAAATAGAATCATAGATCAATTCAAGGAATAATCATATCGAAGTCTTAGATCGTGGTATAACATGTTTTAAAATCATTTCATATTATGACTAAAATCTAAAGCAATCCAATTCCAAATCATTCTGTATTTTAGATTCCGAATAAAATGTTGATTATTTTCTATGATCATATACTGAAATTCGTAGGTGAGATGCGAGACATTAGACATATGTTTGGACCGGTAAAAGTCTAAAATGACTTGTATACAGAAACATTTAAAGCCAAAGTTGTGGCCCTATAAAATTGTGAGATTGAAATAACTCTGGTATATATATGAAAAGAAAAATGTAAAAGAAAGAACAAATTCTCTAATTGAATATGTATAATTTATATATTATGATAATAGCAATTTATAACAATGAAAAATCAAATTTCAAAGTGTTTACTTAACACGGTGAGAAAATTAAATATGATTGTGAAATATTTCTCAGAAAATACCTCTCCGACTGTGAGGTCATGAGGATTTGGGTGTTAAACTTGCTTCAAATCTCACTCTCGAATACAGGTGGAACATCCCCCTGCTACTCATCTCTACGATATCAACTAGCTGACGACACCCACTACACGGAGTTATTAAGCCATCAGTTCAAAATACAGTGACAACCACTGAACAATTATACTATCACTGCTCCATTGTGACAACACCAGGGAGTAATTGAGCACCAACATCCATTTCCTAATAACAGTGCTCCATCTTCCAAGCCATGGGGCGGCCTCCACACAGAACGCAGTTTGACACTGGATTGAAAAACTACCACATTGCTCCCACAGGGACCCTTGTCCAATATTGTTGACCAGGCTAAAGACGTTCGGGGTCAAAGCTAGGATTTATGACGTTTGCAGACCTCAGAAAATCAAAATCGTATTGGGGCATTGTGGCTCGACATTCAGTTTCAATGGTACGAGAATGTAAGTTGGCTTGCATTCAAGAAAATGCATTCAAAATTCATTTGCGGAACAAATTTTGACAATCCTGTTGTTCGGTATGGGCGGAAAGTTCTAGAATCCTGTTATTCCATTCATAAATTTTATTTTCTAAATGACGTCTCTTTTTGCTTTCTCGTATGTGAACATAGCTAAATATTATTCCCTTACATTTATTTCCTATTACAACCAATAACAATTCATTTACATCAATTTTATTATGATTTATGTTTCAACTACTACATTTCCCACTGTCTTCCACTGATGCTATAAAATAATATAATTCATACAATATAAAATATAAAAAGCAGATTAAGCACCAACCAAATTCTATTCAAAAATTTTACTTTAATGTTGGAAGTTCTGACGGACATCTTTTACACGAGTCATCAAGTGGCTTTTTCACCCCCCCCCCCTAGGGCGCGGTAGCCCAGTGGTTAGCGCGCGGGAATTGCACTTGGTAGGCCCGGGTTCGATATTCCCGTCACTGCCAAATCTGCCGCCGTGTTCATGCGGAGTACGATCACTTTAAATATGTGGGTCCGTAAGTACTTCGAGAAGGTGGTAGGAGAAGGAGGGTACGATCTCTGTGGATGCTTCCCCCACTGGGTTCCGGTCTAAATTGGGTGGCACTTCCCGGCCGTCCAAACAGTTACCTTACACCTTTATGGTAGGTCGGATGGTCTGGGTCTCAACAACAACGACCCCCTCTACCCCCCCCCCCCCCCTGTATCTCGGAAACTAAAAGGAGTGGATGTTGATATTTAAATTTTATGACAGGTAGACGTGATGAGACAAAATGATATTCATTTGATTTATTTTGCCCAAGTCAATTTTTTTATCATTGCGTCAAAGATAAGTTTTGTTTTTCTATGAAATTTCCACTTTTGCACCTAAACTCTAAAGCCGACTAATAAAGTTAGAAGTTTAATATTCGTCATGTTGAATATCCCGCTACTATTCTTAAGAAAACCCACAGAAATTTCTCTCATAATAAATTGTAAATAACCTTAATGACTATTCGAAATCTGGCAGATGTTGCATTTATCAGATTATCTTTCAAATAGGGTGACATAAATCAAAATTCTACAGAAAATCTGGTTTAAGATATACAGTTTACTCTGTAGGCTGAGTGTCCTGTTACAGTCTTTAAAGTAATTAACTGGAGAGTGGATCAACTCGACTTTCTCATACCAAAATTCTTTTTTTTTTCTTTCAAATTTTACAAGAAAAAATTTGAAAAATCGGCATCGTTGGTCCAAATTATTACAACTATAGCGTGTTACCCTTCACTTTAAAGGGTTTGAAAAAACATTTCGATTGATACCATACTTGACACTGTAACTTCGCGAGGTTGCTTTTCTCCAAAGGGGGTGGGACTAATGACGCCACAAAGAAAAACAATTGTATCGGGGCTATTTTTCACAATAATGATTGTAACTATTAAGTCTCGTGATCATTGACCTATGAATAAACTATTTTGTGCATAATTATGTTTCATTTTGCCCTATGCTGCCATGTTAAAAAAAATATGAAATTTCGAATACATTTCGAATAAAAAAAATTATATCTAGTTCTAGACTTCTTGATAATAAAGCCGGATATTGAGTTTCATAAAAATCCATTAATATTTGTGACTGCTATGCTGTACACAAGAAATCGACCACAGACATCAGACAAACAGACGGGCAATACTCAAAAAAAAAAATCAAAACGTGTTCAGGAGGACTTAAACATATATTCGCATCAAAATCTTGAAATCGAAAATTTTTGTGAAACCACTACTTTCTCAATACTACGCATGAGATTGCAAAAATTGCCATTTTATATTTTTCCCTCATGAAGTTTTAATAAACTCGGAAATGGTTTTGCAGCTCAATCATTTTTATGATTGAAAATTTTTGTAAAGCTGAAGAACTTGTCCTTTTTTTATAGTTTGTTTTTTATTGGATATAAGTTGTTCTTGCAGTGGTGTCATTCAGCCAGTTCGCACCAATTCGGCTGAATTAAAATTGTCTAGGTTCGCATGTATTTTCGCATGTATGTATCGTGTTCTTCATTTTGTGTATCATCTTCTCAAACTTGTGTACATCGTATAACTCTATTACAGACTGAATCTAAAACTCATAATTTTTATTGTAGATTACCATTATATATACTTTTAGTTTGTGCTAATTACATATTTTTGTCAGGTCCCTAACCAGAGATATTTGACCCTAAATATAGTGGGAAAATGTTCATTTTCAAGCAACCATTGAAAAGAATGATACAAGTTTAAAATTACACGCCCGGTGAAAATTGTGTAATAGTTAATTTTTTTTTTAATTACAAACCTTAGACTTGCCTCCTTCCTATAAAAATTGTGCCTTAAAAAGCCATTTTTTAATAAATACAAAATTTGATTTTGACCAAAATTCTAGTCATTATAAAATAACCTAGGCAAATTAGTATAGTTATATTTTTCAGAACAAGCATTAATTTTACAGAACCAATCTACCATACAAATTGAGAGTATGCTGCATATATTATTTTAACCCCTCAAAGAAAATTTCCCCCACGCCACTGACGATTTCTTTACATATCCTACCGTTTCTAATTTTATGCAAGTCACTAGTGTCACATAAATTGTCAGTGAATATTTCACAGTATATAATTAAATTTTTCTTACTATTGCAAGACTTCCTCATCAATCAATGCCTCCCCTTCCAGGCATGGATACTAATGACTGAATGTTTAATGTTTAATTATATTCATCCTTTTACTTCCCTTGGTCTTCTGGGATGCACATTAGTCGTGATACTGTAGCAGGAATTGAACTCCAATGTTACCATTGAGACTCGGTTTAAGTGAGCATGAAATGCACTTGTAAAAAGCCTATAGTAAGTTATTTTTCTCCCTTTTTTTTTCCTGAATTGTACCCCCGAGGTGTAAAAAAAAATCTCAATGAATAAAGAACAGATTTAGATTTATATGCGTCAGACAAACTGGAGCAGAAGAATTGAAATCAAATCCTATTTGTGCAGAAATTATGATAGCGATAATGTAAAGCTATGCAGTCATATTTTAGCGTCAGCATACTACGTGAAATATTGATAACATGGTAATGTATTAGCTGTTCACCAAAGAAATGTTTAAATTTGAGAGTGTTTCTCTATAGAATATAAACATTCTTTAAAAAAATATCAGATAGAAGGTAAAAAAAAAATCGCTTAAAATTAGTGTTAGTGAAGCTAAAATATCGCCTAAAAGGGGTGTTGGTTTATTTATATACACATTACGTAATTTTTTCAGAAAAATAGTTAAGCATTAGTTACTAACACACGAATTCAAGGGACATTAATTACCGCAGAGTTGACCTAATTTTAACCGCGGAAAAAATAATTGGCAAAATCTGGGATCGAGACCGGACCTCCTGGATTGCATACAGACATGCTACCTGGCACACTACTGCGGCCTTATAAAGAATTTCTAGAATGATATTCCATTATAATACTTATAATGGTACAAAATCTGATGTGGGCAGTGCATGATGCAATAAAATTATTTCTTTCACAGTAAAAAAAGTATGTATTACAGTACAATGTTTTTAACGTTGAATTGTACATTTGTCGCTTCTCCGGATGGCAACATGTAAAACTGTTTTGAAGTACCCATTTAACTTTTATTTCACACAACTCTAAATTGACTATTATAAATATTGATAGCATCCACAATAAGCAATATAGTCCATATATTCAAATATTTTAATAATTAATTCATCAATTGGGCGTTAATTTCGTTAACTTAGCGTCATTTTTGCAATTGTAACGATATTTTTGTCTATTTGAGGAGATAAATTAGCCACTAATTGCCAAATGTATCGCCAAGCTTTACACACAAACGAAAATAAGCTCATTTCTTATATATAAATAACTGTTGGCGAATTATGAGGCGTTAAAATATGAAATTATTACACAAAGCATATTTTTTCGTGAATGGAACGAACTAGATCCACGAGAATGATGCTAACAAATAAATCATATAATATTACATAGGAGAAGGGGACATGTTTCATAATACTTATTACTTTTATTATTTTATGTGGTTTTTTTGATAAATTTATTTGACAAAATGTAATATCTTAAGAACGGTTTATGCTAGCGTACTAAAATTTATGTCAATTATTTTCTAATAAAAAATTACATAACAAATGATTATTCACGTAACATTATTGAAAGTTTTGATTTTTTAAATTTTTTCAAAGTTTCATTTAAAATTTTGCCCGAGGTTCTCCATGAGTACTTGTACGAAATTTCATGGCCGTACGTCCCTTAGATTTTTTGCTACAGATGACATAGACAAACATACAGACATATTCCTTTATTATTATAGATAAATCTAGAGGTGTGGCATTCGAAGCAGTTACTACAAATGAACTACGCCCAGCCTTTAGTATGCAGATGGTACCTCTCCATTTTAGCTCTACCACAAACTACAAATGGCAGAATATTATTTATAGAAACTGAGTACGAGTTTCATAGAGAACCGGCTATTAAATTTCAACAAACTGAGTTCGAGTTTCGTAGAGGACCGGCTATTAAAGTTTTAACAGTTCAGGTCTGGAACAATATGTCTTATGTAGAGTAAGTAGTAATATATATGCCACTTTGAGAAATATATTAGTTTGCATTATTTCAAAATCCATTCACGAATTGCTGACCCTTCCTACATCATTATGAACAGTTTTAAAACTTAAATTAGTAACAGCCATTAAAGCCTTGAACTTAGCTTGATTTGTCAGGTATATCTTTTCATGATCTCCTTTATTATTCCTTATAGTTTTAAAGACTCTGCGAATTCCCTGTGATGCATAAAACTTTATTGAATATTGGTTCCCATAGATTGTGTCAAGCGATTAAATTTAGATCCAATACAGCTATGCTAAAATATCGGTTTGGTTGATACTGTATTTGAGGTAATGTATTTTATGTATAATATGCTAATGAATGCCTGAGGAGATTAATCAACGGCGAAAACTATCTTGTTTCTAAATACTTTCAAAGAAATTTCCCCCTTTATGAAAATAATGAAATCTGAGATACGCTATTATAAACATAATGCAAATATTTTCTTCTGAGTCGACTATCGATTCTTTCCATACTTATGTTTAACTGCTACCAATTTTCCTGTTCGAAAATAATGTAGTTCTTATTACTATAACTGTCTAACACTTGAAGAAATCAGACATAAAAAGTATCCAGGCACAGGAAAGCAGGCATAAGAAAATTCAGGGATAAGAAAATTCAGGCATAAGAAAAATTCAGGCACAAGAAAGCAGACATCAGAAAATTTCAGCCACAGGAAAACAGGTATCAGAAAAATTCAGGCACAGGAAAGCAAGCATTAGAAAAATTCAGATACAAGAAAGCAGGCATGAGAAACATTTTCAAGATGATTAAACGTTTTTTCGAAAATTACTAAAATTTGGATAATTATCTATTTTGGAAATTTAAATTAGCTAATTCACAAACTAAATTCAATTAACATTTGATCAAACAAATTTACAATGAGACTGGGATAAAGAAGAATATAGCAAAATTGAGGGAAGCATTGGGTTTTAGAAGTTAGATATTAGTTATATAGTTAGTTAGTTTATAAGTTATATGAACTATATACACTACCCTCATTAATTAAATTCACATACCATTTGATCATTGTTAATTTTCAATCGGTGAGTCAGTGCCAAATTTCTATCAGTTCGATTAGTGATTAAATTCAAATAACATTGACCAATGACCAATGATTGAGACTAGAAATTTGAAAATGATGAATATTAAAAAGCAACATATAAGGAAGAAATTGATTTCGGAAGCTATACGTGCTAAATTTACAAGCAAAATTCATATAATATTCGATCAAAATACTTTAATATTTCCAGTGAAAGAGATAGTAATTTAGATGAATAAAATAAAAATGAAACATCCACTTTCTGCAGCTATATAAGCTGATAGAATCAATTAAAAATATTTAAAAAAATCGATCAAGCCAATACCAATGAATGAGATTAGAATTAAGAAGAACATAATGAAATGAATAATACAACGAATTTTAGAAGCCAACACGATTATTAAATTCAAATAAAATTCGATCTGCAATAAACGATCTACAATACAATTCGATCCGCAATAAAATTCAAATTACAATGTGAATGAGACTGTAACTAAGAAGAAAATAATATAAAATGAAGGAAAATAACCGAAATTTTAAGCGGTCTAAAATTAACTTCATTTAATAAATTCCATTATCAAGTGAATAAGACTGATATTAATAAGGATATAAGAAAAACTAATGAAAAACAAATGGTTTTGGAATCTATATGAGCTAACTTTTGAAGTCAATAATATGTATAAAAAAGAAAGATCAATAATGTTTAAAGCATTGATTATGAAACACTTTCCAACTTCAATGCAATTTTATTTAAACATCTCTAAAATGTAATTCATTCCTCGGTAATATTTTAAAACTTATCACAATACTACATTAATTTATTACATTTGAAAACTTAAACCTTCATCGAAAAAAATGGACTTTATTCAAATGACGTCATTGAAATATAAATTGCCTGGTTGAAACATCTCTAAAATGCGATACATTCCTTGGTAATAATTTTAGAATTATCATAATACTACGATAATTTATTATATTTGAAAACTTCATCGAAAACAACTGAAATTCATTCAAATGACGTCATAGAAAAAATAACACGTCTGGCTCTCTCTATAAAAGCAGCATTTCATTCATAAACAATTTCTGATTCATTTCATTCATCACAATACTATAATAATTTATTTTATTTAAAAATTAAGACCATTGATCTACAAGTAATTAAACTCTATGCTTCAAACTTCATCGAAAAAAATCGTCCTCTCTGTAAAATCAATGAATATTTCATTCATATCAGCTATGCAGACTCCATGGGCTAAATAATTTTGTGTTAAAGAAATACAGCAATTCTAATACAACAAATTCCACATATTTTGCTGTTTACATTTTACACAAGTAAAAAATAGGCTTCGTTGTAGAAATAATCAAATTTGGATGATCATTTAAACTCAAATATATTGTATTTGCGTTGTTTCAGTATGTAGATGCACAGCATTTAAGCAAAAATAAAGTAGTTTTAGGACGGATACGACACTCAATATGAATTAACAAGAAAGATCAATCATGCTTAAAGCATTGATTATGAAACACTTTCCAACTTCAATGCAATTTTATTTAAACATGTCCGAAATGCAATACATTCCTCAGTAATATTTTAAAGCTTATCACAATACTACATTAATTTATAATATTTGAAAACTTAAACTTTGATAGAAAAAAATTAACTTCATTCAAATGACGGCATTGAAATATAAATTGCCTGGTTTAAACATCTCTAAAATGCGATACATTCCTCGGTAATAAATTCAGAATTATCATAATCCTACGATAATTTATTATATTTGAAAACTTCATCGAAAGCAACTGAAATTTATTCAAATGACGCCATCGAAATATAACACGCCTGGCTCTCTCTATAAAGGCAGCATTTCATTCATAAACAATATTCCCATTCATTCATTCATCACAATACTATAATAATTTATTTTATTTGAAAATTAAGACCATGGAGCTACAAGTAATTAAACTCTATGCTTAAAACTTCATCGAAAAAAATCATCCTTCTCTTTGTAAAAACTATGAGTATTTCATTCATATTAGCTATGCAGACTCCATGAGCTAAATATTTTGTGTTAAAGAAATACAGCAATTCTAATACAACTAAGTCCACATATTTTGCTGTTTGCATTTTACATAAGTGAAAAATAGGCTTCGTTGTAGAAATAATCAAATCTGGATGAGCATTTAAACTCACATATATTGTAATTGCGGTGTTTCAGTATGTAGATGCACAGATTTAAGCAAAAATAAAGTGGTTTTACGACGGATACAACACTCAATATGAATTAAAAAGAACTTTAAAAATCACGATTTTGAGACAAGATGGATGCCATATATCATTTTGAAGTGGGTCATGTGATCTTTTCATATCATGGACAAGTGATCGCTTCATATAAGAGGTGTAATTATTATTTTAATTTTTATTTAAAAAATTACTGAATAAATTTCGCTGAATTTTTTTTATATATTTTATGGAATAATTTGAATATTACCTAAAATTTTCGAAGCAATTTGTGAATTTTAAATCCGCTTAAAAAATGTTTGAAAAATTAGGTCCCATAGGGCACAATGTATTTCATTTCTTCAACCCGGGTTCAATCCAAAACTAATTGGGTGTTATTATTCATTTATATTCCCATAGGTCCTACAGACCGTCTGAACAATATACTAAAATTTCATTTTGATTAAGTCCTTTTTACGGCAGTTATCGTGCTAACGGACAGGCAGACAGACAGACAGACAGACAGAATGAACAAAGTCATAAATACTTTTCAACTTTGTTGTAAAGTGTTAAAAACATTTCAGAGCTGCGAAAACGTAAGAAACTGCCGATTAATCATTAAAACGATTATCTGTGTTCAAAATCTTATTCCAATGCTAAAAGAACGCGTTTAAGATGATGTGTGTGCCTGAGCAATGCTTGAGCAATGATTTTTGTCTGAAAACATTGAAAAGAATGATTTATGCCCTTCGCATATTTTTCTAGCCATCCTCCCCAACAAAAATTGTTATGTATACAGCGTCATCCACTTTAGTTATAATTAAACTTGAAATTGAGTTTTTGAAATGTTTAGCTAAAAAAGTGGGTTTTAATCCTTCTACCATTTGATAAATCTTTGGTAAAATTTACCTCAGACCGCATATCCACTTTCCACTAATTCTTCTGATAAGGGTTTCCAGTAAGACTTTCTTCTGATAAGACTATCTAATACCTAGACTAGATGGTCTTTGCCTCATTTTACTCTCCTTTAAAAATTCTAGAGTTTTATCAAGCTTACAATTTGAAGTGGTTTGCAGGATAATTAATAAACTCCAGTTTCAAAATCCATAAATACTGTTATTCCGCACTTACGTAAAAGTCGTATTTATACAGTTTGATCAGTGTAACTTAGCCTATATAATCATATAGAAACAGCTGTCGAGAAGCGTTTCAGAAAACATTCCAGGACGGGTCGTTAAGCACAGAAAACGTCTAAGTCATTAATTTCCCAGCATTGTTGGTCTGAAAATCATTCCTTTCAATTTTGTCAGGCAAAAATCATTGCTCACATATATACTACATCTGAACCAGATTTTTTAGTTTGAGTTTTTATATATTTGTATCCTGATAATCTTTTTAATGACCAATCAGCAGTTCCTTACGTTTTCGCAGCTTGGAAAAATACATTTGTCCTTCATTTTAGAAGTTATATATTATTCAAAACCGTTTATTTAGCCTTCATTTTCTAATTTCCTTCTTAATCCTAGTCGCATTCACTCATATTTTAAAGGAATTTAATTACTGAAGTTAGCTTTAAAAATCTGTTAAAAATCTAAAAAGAGATTTAAAAATCTGTTGATTTCCTCCATTTTGTGTTATTTTATTCTTAGTTCCAGTCTCATTCAATGATAATTTTGCAATATTTCGATTGGATGCTATTTGAGTTTTGTTGATGGGGTTAGCTCGTATAGTTTCCGTAACCGGTTGTATCCTTAATTTCGTTATATTCTTTTCAATTTCAGTCTTATTCAGTTGTATTGGTTTAATCGATTGTTTTCTATTTCAGTTAATGTTGTCAGCTTTTATTACAGTTTCAAAAACCAGCAATTTTCTTCATTTGTAACACTTCCCAATATAGTTATTCTGTCTATCTGTCTGTCCGTTCGCACGATAACTTCCACAAAAATATCTTTATCGAAATGACATTTTAGTATGTTGTTCAGACCGTCTGTGGGATGTTTGGGAATGAAACTGAATAATATCTTCTAATTAGTTTCGGATTTTTCCCGGGATTTTCGGATTAGTCCCAGGTTGAAAAATTGAAATACATTGAACCCTATGGGACTTGATTATTCAAACATGTTTTAATCAGATTTAAAATTCCCAAATTGCTTCGAAAATTTTAGAAAATATTTAAATTATCGCATAAAATGTGTAAAAAGAAATTCAGCTAAATATTTTGGGTAGTTCGTGAAATAAAAGTTGAATTAATAACTACATCCATATTATATGAACTGACATATGAAGAGATCACGTGACTCATTACAAAATAAAATATGGTTTTCACTATATTTTACTCATTATTAAGTATGCTTTCACTAAATCTCACACATTATTCAGTATGCTTTCACTATATTTTACTCATATTTAGCTTCTATTTTTGCATAGTTTGCTATATTTCTCGCTTTACAAGGGCTCTTCTTTTACTTTTGCCTCTTATTTACTTATTATTTTCTTATTTTTTGCCAGTATTTTAACGATTTTACAATCCTTATTATTACCCCTCTTTCAGTTTTAAATCTTATATCAACTCGATTGTATAAATTCCTTTGTCTGTCGAAATGTGTGTTCTTGAGGCAGAAAGGATGGGGGGGGGGGGCATTTTTTGACTTATGCTGAAAAAATATTTATTGACGTCGTCCCGATTTCAATGGCCTCTTTGGGTGTTTTCGCTCAGTTCGTCACCATGCACGTTATTTCGCAGTCGGATTTGATACTTCGATCGAAACACGCTGCTTATGAGTTGATGATTTGGATTGATGGTGCCTTAAAAACAATTATAGTTAACTAATTTTCATATCTCTATTTTCTTTGTGGAAGTGCTAAGTAATCGTATAATATCTCAAATCGATCATATTTTTTTTATATTAGTATAATAAATATTTCGGAAGTAATGAAACAAAATTTGTGTAAAACATTGTCTGCGAAAGTGATTTTAACAGATTTTTCTTAAAGTGGGGCATATTGTCCCCTAACCGATTTTTTTCGGTAAGCAAAAGTTTTCACAGCTTCGATTAAATTCAGTAGCTAAATTAAGAAGAAAAATTGGACTGAAACACTTTTAAGGATTGGAAACGTCTATTTTCAAATTTTAATTCACAAATTTTCGATACCAATAAAATAATATAGGAAAAAGAAGATAATGATCCACTATGCTAACAAGGACTTTTATTTAATTAATTTCCTAGAAGAATAACAAAAATTGCTCTGTATAAAATATAAATCAAACTTAAAAAAAATATTGAAGGTTGCAGTCAACATCAGAAATTAATTCAATTATCGGCAGAAAGAAGGTCGCAATTTAAATTCCCTTCTTCTATAAAATCTTATCTTAATGTGAATTTTATCACATTCGCTTCCATGGGAATATTTAATCATGTCTCAAATGAGACAGAAGAACGGAATCTATAATCTAACTGCAGGATTCCGAAATACGCCCCTACGACTGATCCTTCTTTCCTCGCGGTATTTAAGATTTCACTGGTTATCCTATAAGCTCTATCCTCGGCATCTGTGTTCGCTGAAAACCATCTTTCTATATTTATCTTTCATTTCTTTCTCTCTCTCTCTCTCTCTTTCCATTTTCTGTATGAAAGATTACATTGCGTTTGCCCAGTCAGCCGCCGATGATGGATGTTGCTCGCGAACTTACAACAAACCTCACGAAAAAATAAAAGCCTAGAAGAGAAAAGAGGGAAAAGGAAATAACGCAAACAAATAAATAAGGGGAAAAAAGGAATAGAAGCGAAAACGAAAGAAAGACTCCAGATGCAGATAGAAAAGATATTCCTTGAGTTCATAGAAGGCCAAATGGACTTCCAATAAATTCAGTTCAATCTTCTCTCTCTCTTTCCCTCCCTCTCTCTTATACACACAGACACACACACACACACACACACACACACACACACCCATATATATACATATATATGCATATGCACACACACATATATATATATATATATATATATATAGCCTAGTATAATATATATCATACTCTTACACGCTAGTCTTTTTACTTTCCTTACAACACATGGTAATGCAGGGGTCGCCCCGCAGATCGTCATTGTCGCCTTTTGCAAAAGATAATTCGATTTAAAAATATTTGGCGGAGATATTGCCAATGTCAAAATCAAAGGTCGCAGTATACTAATCGTAATGTGTACTACTATACTATTTGCCTCTTTCAAAACAATGATCTTTGGAATTTGAAATGTCATAAATCAATACAAATTTGTCAAATGAACGTCAAAATAAATTTGGCGAATAAAATTCTATTTGGCGAATAAAAACTCTATTTGACGAATAAGAACTCTATTCGGCGAATAAAAACTCTATATGGCGAAAGAAATTTCATTTGATGGATAGGTTGGCAAAATAATTAAAAATCCAGAGCAAGCCCTGGTAAGGTATAGGGAAATTATTCGAATCTGTCAAAAATCGCAACTTCAGTTTTCGGCGGATCTATAAATTTCGAGCAATTATAGAACACGAAAAACCTATGTGTGTGTGTGTGTGTGTGTGTTTGTGTGTGTGTGCGCGCGTGTCTATCTGTCTGTCTGTCTGTCTGATCAATGTATGCACCCACTCAAGCTCAGAATCTAATTAAACAAATTTCATAAAATTTGGTAGATAACTTGTGGGTCACCCTGGTGCTCATTATATTTTGATACAATTCGGAAAAAATAATCTGTTTTCATTTTGCGAAATGACCCTCAAAAATCATCAAATTCTAAATTAAAACACTACATATGCTTAAAATGGTCATTTTATACGCAAGTTTTGACGACAAAAATACTAAGGGCAACACCATAAATCTCGGACTAAAAATAAAGCTTAGCAAGTACAACGAAAGTATAAAAAGAACTTGAATCTGTAAGTAATACCAAAGAAAAGTATCTGACACGAACCACTTGGTATAAATGCCACTAACACTTTGAACTTTATCTTTAAATTCTTTAAAAAGAGAAATATATTTTTAAAAATAAAAAATAAAAATTGAATCAAAATAAAATTAATACAACTTATTACATGCAAATGGCAGTAGGAATGCATAATTTTATTTCCCTTCTTCTGATTAATACAGCTTAACACATGGGTCTGTAAACTTTAATCAATCCGGAGGACCCGCATTACTTCAAATACTTTCAGGAAGCAACAGCGCAATTTGACATTCTTTCAAGGAACACCAACACATTAGTATAAAATACATTCAGGCATCACTATGACATTAAAATACACCAAGAAGCATAGGGCCGATTTGAAAAAAATATTGGGGTTCCAGAAATTTTAAATAGGACACATACATTTTTGAAAAGATTTAAGTTTAATTTTAATTTCATTCTGGCAGAATAAAACGTCTGAAGCGCTGAATTGAAGCAATTTATAATTAAGTACAAAATTTCTTTTTTCTCTAGTTAATTATTTATTTCATTTATTCTGCGTTTGTAGGCGCAACATTATTATAATACAATATACAGATACTGTGTGAATTTGCAACTCACTTATTTTTTATAAAAATAACGAAAGTGTAAAGTTCAATTTTAGGTATTTTTACCACTGTTAAAAATGTCAACCAATTTCGCTTTAAATCATTTCTGAGTTAATATCTTGTATTCAGAATACAATAAGCAGTCGGAGGGGGAAATTTCTGTACATGCGACTTTATATATACAGGGTGTCCTAAAAAGAATGAAACGCGCTTTAATTCTTTACCTGTTGGAGATAAGTGGGCAATGTAAATTGCTAAAATGTTGAAAATAAGATAGGAAATAAGACTACGTTAATGAAATAGTCCTCCCATTAACTTTCAAAAAGTTACACTTTTTAAATTTTTATACGACCCCCTTAGACAAATTTGGTTAACCAGAAAATTTTTATTTTTAATGCAACAAGATAATTAAAAGAACCGCATATCTGTATCTTTAAAATTGAACGAGTAATATATTTAATTGAAAATTAACATTGTGAATGGGGATCATATATCAAATTAGAAATGTAAATTTGTGACATATCACAAAAAAGATAAAACTGGATGATAATACATAGGAGACATTTTTGCGAATTCCGCGTAGGCTCACGATTTAATCACGGATTCTTAAGTACTTTTCAATAACTAAGTACTTTTTCAATAATTAAGTACTTTTAACTACTTTTTTAACACTTTACAACAAAGTTGAAAAGTGTTTATGACTTTGTTCATTCTGTCTGTCTGTCTGTCTGTCTGTCTGTCCGTTAGCACGATAACTGCCGTAAAAATGACTTAATCAAAATGAAATTTTAATATGTTGTTCAGACGGTCTGTAGAACCTATGGGTATATAAATGAATAATATCACCCAATTAGTGTTGGATTGAACCCGGGTCGAAAAAATGAAATACATTGAGCCCTATGGGACCTAATTTTTCAAACATTTTTTAAGCGAATTTAAAATTCACAAATTGCTTTGAAAATTTTAGGAAATATTCAAATTGTTCCATTAAATATATAAAAAAAAATTCAGCGAAATATATTCAGTAGTTTTTTAAATAAAAATTAAAATAATAATTAAACCTCTTATATGAAACGATCACGTGACCATGATATGAAACGATCACATGACCCACTTCAAAATGATATATGGCATCCATCTTGTTTCAAAATCGTGATTTTTTTAAGTTCTTTTTAATTCATATTGAGTGTTGTATCCGTCCTAAAACTACTTTATTTTTGCTTAAATTCTGTGCATCTACATACTGAAACAACGCAATGACAATATATTTGAGTTTAAATGCTTATCTAAATTTGATTATTTCTACAACTAAGCCTATTTTTCACCTATGTAAAATGTAAACAGCAAAATATATAGAATGAGTTGTATTAGAATTCCTGTATTTTTTTAACACAAAATAATTTAGTCCATGGAGTCTGCATGGCTGATATGAATGAAATATTAATTGATTTCATAAAGAGAAGGACGATTTTTTTCGATGAAGTTTCAAGCATAGAGTTTAATTTTTTGTAGCTCCATGGTCTTAAACAAAATATTTAAATAAAATAAATTATTATAGTATTGTGATGAATGAAATGAATGGGAGAAAGTTATGAATGAAATCCTGTTTTTATAGAGAGATCCAGGCGTGTTATTTTTTCTATGACGTCATTTGAATTAATTTCAGTTGTTTTCGATGACATTTACAAATATAATAAATTATCGTAGTATTATGATAATTCTAAAACTATTACCGAGGAATGTATAACATTTTAGAGATGTTTAAACCAGGCAATTTATATTTCAATGCCGTCATTTGAATGAAGTTCATTTTTTTCGATGAAGGTTTAAGTTTTCAAATATAATAAATTAATGCAGTATTGTGATAAGTTTCAAAATATTACCGAGGAATGTATTGCATTTTAGACTTTTTTAAATAAAATTGCATTGAAGTTGGAAAGTGTTTCATAATCAATGCTTTAAGCATAATTGATCTTTCTTGTTTTATCTAAACAATATCCATCGTCAATTTGTTTATGATCCCTATTTTCAATGATGAAACAGCTTTTCACATAGTACGGAAAAGTAGCATAAGTCAGATTTTTTCCTTTATCATAAATCAGTTGATTTTAAAGATACAGATATGCGGTTTTTTTAAATCTTGTTGCATTAAAAATAAATTTTTTCTGATTGACCAAATTTGTCTAAGGAGGTCGTATAAAAATTTAAAAAGTGTAACTTTTTGAAAATTAATGGGAGGACTATTTCATTAACGTAGTCTTATTTCCTACCTTAGTTTCAACATTTTTGCAATTTACATTGCCCACTTATCTACAACAGGTAAAGAGTTAAAGCTCGTTTCAATCTTTTGGGGACACCCTGTATAGTAATCAGGGAATGAATAATGAAAAATTTGAAGAATTAATGAGAAAAACAAAACAAAATTTATGCATGTATGCATACATTTTCCGCACTAAACATGCATAAAAACATTAGGGGTTCGAAGAATCTACAATAAAATTATTGGGGGTTCAAAAAGTGTCTCGAATCCACGAAGTCGGCGTCGCTGCCAAGAAAAAAGAAATGAAATTTACAAATGGCATATTTATTAGATGCTGTAATAAGAATGAAATATGTAAGTCCGTCAGTCTAATCGTCCACGTGTAATACAGCAAATATTATGAAGTAAAAATTAATATATAGCATTTAGAGACAATTTTGTTAAAAATCGAATAAAATTTGTAAAAATAAAATATGCTAACACATTTTAAAATTTTATAAAGTTTTATGTATTTTCACTCCTTTGCTTCTTGTGGGAGAAAAGGACATCTTCAATGGAGTCAAACAAATGCTTATAAAGCCATATTGCCATTCGATGTTTTGACACGCTAAAAGTACATTTGACAATATTTAAAAAGATTTTTGATAATTAAGTAACATTGTCACGTGACATATGTGATAAAGTTTATAATGCATCGCTCACTACAGGAACTCCAAATACAGAAATGCGAATATGAACATACTTTTTAGACGTTTGTCGCGCCCTTTTCAACTTGTTTATTCATAGATTTAGATTACATTTAAAATACACATTTTTGCATAATAAATATTTATGCAAGATTTTTAAATATCCAGTAAATAGAAAAATATATAGAAATATAATCTAAAATCAGCGTTTCCTGAAACATTAGTAGGCTTTGCCCGCTAACTATCACTAAATGTAGCAACAATATTTTTTATAGCAATCGGTTTTTCACGTGTTCTGCGCCCCCGCAGCGGTCGCAAAAGCCACAAAGCAACACAGATGGGTCGAAATTTAGCGTGAGCAGGTTGAGTGGGTTAAATGCAAAGTAGAAAATACAACGTGAAAATCGCATCGTAATCAAAGTAAGAGTCGCTAAAATATATGAAAACGAAGATTTTAAAAATTCCCCTCTCCCACCGACCCCTATTTTGCGCGGACTCAAGAGTCGCAAAGCAACAAAAGTGGGTCTAAGTTTAGCGTGAGCAAATTCAGTTGGGTCCATTGGATACAAAATGAATCGCAATTTCAACAATCATAGCACAATTAGACCAATTGAAATATCTTCGACAAATAACATAGATTTTATATCTCAATACTCTTCTGAACCTTTCGCCTAGTATAATAAGCAATTATTTTACTAAAGTCTTAATCCAGCGCTGCTCATGACGTCACGGCCAACGATAACGAAAGTCTCAACGATAGCTTCTGTATTAGAACTCTGAATAAAAAAATAGTTTTGATTGTTTAAACGATTTAAATACCTTTATTTCTTTTTAAATGGCATTTGCAACAGTGAAATGTTAGATTTCGAAGCATGGAGTTAGAAAAAAGGAGATAAAACTCCTATATATGAAACGCTTGAAAATTCCACAATGCTTTGAGAGTTATATGTAAGTGTCGCTATTGTTAGTAAAGTAGCTGCTATTATTAGTTAACACAACAGAAAGGCGTAGTATTTATTATATGTATTTTGATTATTTTTGAATTAAGGGTTCCCTAATTTTGAGTTATTTCGTAGTTATAGCTACAGAGTACAGAATAAATGGAGATAGAAAATAATTTGAAAAGTAAAATGGTTTTGAATAAGTAGGAATATTCTTCATTGTTTCAGTTCTACTTTGCATCGTGCTAGCAATTTATTTTTACAAAACTGACAATGTAAATAAATATTTTAGGCCTTTGCCATAGAAATGCATGCAATGCAGGACTACTTATCTTATCCCAGAGCCACCTCAATAATTGTCTCAAACGATATTGGCGTTTTCTTAATATGTAGTTTTAACTCTTTACTTTTATCTCCATGTTTCGAAGATAAATGGTGCACAAAATAAAATTTTGACTTCAAATATGTAATTAACATTTTTAAAAATTCGGATGAAAACTAAGGCCTATTTCAAAATTTTGCCACACCCTTTGAAATACATTTATCTGTAGTTTGACAAAAAATGGAGATACTATCACAAAAATTGTACTAAAAGATATATTTTCTAGATGAGTGTCTATTTTGTTCTTTTTAAGATTTTTTTTCATCGTTCCGGAATTAAAAACTCTGTAACAAAGAAACAATTTTTTTTTAATTTTCGACACTTGAGTAACAAAATTGAAGCTTTCAGCTTCAGTTTAAATAATAATAGATATCTCAACGCTAAAATTGAGGTGTCGTTTAGATTTTTTGAAGGGGTGTCCCTGTTGCCCTATTCCCGATATTTTTGGAATTCGTTTGGCTTTTAAAAATCTGGAGAAAAATAACTATCGATTTTTCCGAAATTCTGGCTCCTTAGATTGAAACATCATTAGCTTCTATTTAAAAAAAAATTCGAAATCTCAGATCGAAAATTTAGGAAGTAGATATGTGATTTTAGAACGGGGTTGAGACCCTCCCCTACCACTTTTTTCTAGAGATTTTCGAACATGTTTAAAAATCTGTAGAAGTTTTCGAATTTTCGAAAGATTCGTGCTTTTCCTCGGATCGAATGTTAAATTTTAGAAAAAATCGCGAGGTACTAGAATAGTTATTAGCTTGGTTTAAGGGGGAATATACCAATATTCATACATACAAATACACATGGGTTTTCACATGTTAATAATAAGATATCCGAGGATTCATAAGAATATGAGATAGATATACTTTTTAGATATACTTTTTATATAGAGACATGCGCCTAATATTTACCCCGCTAATATCTTTATCTTCTTAATGAATACAACATCTATTCTTTTGTAATGTAGTGTGATGCGTAGAGTGATGTAGATAATAGCAGAATTGGGCGCAATCCAGGAGACCAGGTTCAATTTTTGTTTCCGACCGTATGTGTTTTTGAAGTATAAATACATCTAATAGTCTGCACCGTGTTTAATTCGTGTGTCAATTGCGACTCAACACTTATATGCCAGAAATACTTTGCATAATATGTGTGGTTTATAACTCACAATATGTTTTAACTTTCAGTTATATATGTAACTAGTGGTCATAATTCATACTCTACTACTGCTAGTAAATTATTACTAAATTATTTAAATGTACTAAATAGTAATTTACGAGATTCTAGTGATAATTACATTATTCTAAGTAATAGTAAAGAATTAAAAAATGAATTAACAGCACTAGGTAAAAGAATAGGATTTCAAACTTTTGATTTTAAAGATCTATTTAATAATATTAAGATCACTGATCTTTATGATGTCATATTAGATTTATATAATGCCTATATTATTAATCATTCTCATCTAACTAAATTTACCAATTTTCCTAAACTTCTCCATTTTGTTCTTTTCAATAATTATATTTTTCAAGATAATAAATTATACTTACAAGCCTCAGGGGTTCCACAATGTATTTTAAGGTATTTATGTTTCCTTTCTATTTTTTCAATCTTTATGCTTGTCGTCCTAATAACACATGTTTATAGATAATATCTATCTTGTGTTTCACAAACAAGCATTTTTGTGTTCATTTCGTTTAAATATTAGGACTTGAAAAATAATTTTTTCGAAATGAACTATACTTAAGCCTAGAGCTCTTCCACGTGCGAGCTTTAATGCTTGATTATTTTGGTATTCCTCTTCGATTCCTCTCCTTTGACATTTGTTGATTATCTTTAGCTTTCTGAACTGTAATATATTATAATATCCTCATTATGGTTGAATTTCATTTTATTTCATTGTATTCTGTAGGCAAATTTTTAAGATAGTGTATTATGAGTTACTTCTTCCATTCTACCATTGGATTTACTATTTCAATATTTTATATATATATAATTTTTCCCCCTCTCAAATTTTGAAAATGGGAATTTAATATAATTCAGCTTGGGAAAATGTATTTGTTCTTCTGATCAATATAATACCAGGGAAGAAATTATTCCAAAAGTTCATCACTGGTCAGTGTTTCTAGACAGCTAATACTAAACCCAGTCACATGCCCCAGTTGACTGCTAAAATCTTTCAGTAATGGAATTTTTTTTTTGGCTTTAAGGGAGAATGGAACCTTTTATAGCTCAAAAATCTCTGCTTATAGTGGGATATTCTAAATTTTATGGTACTGTCATTATTTCTTGAAATGAAATCATATTTTCAGGATGTATTGTCATATTCTTTATTTATTACTTGAAAATATTTTTTATTAAACATTTGATAGATAAAAATTGTTTTTATGGTAAATTGATAGATAGTTTTTGGAAATGCGTCTCTCGATACATTCTCTGCACGCAGAATTCTGGATAAACTATGACACAATCTTTTCCATTTTTAGAAGCTATGTTTTAACATCCACCTAAAACTATATTGAAGTTTGCAAACAAAAAATTAAATTTCAAGGTAGTTTTGTGATTAAATGCTAAAAGTAACGAAACGTTTTGAAGAAATATTTTTATATACATTTTATATACAAATTTGGCGACAGATAGTTTTAAATTTAGGTTGTATATATGCACATAATACAATAGCAGTTACCTTACACCTTTCTGGTAGGTCGGACGGTCTGGGTCTCGACAACAGCAACATAATACAATAGCTTGAAAGTTTCAAGATTTTGAGTTAATTAGTCTTAACCCTACAATGCGCGTATGGTTGGATATATTAGTTTTAAAGAAAACTGTCTCAAATTCAGAGAGGCTTGCTTGATTTGTCCATGTTTTGCTTCACCAATTTTATAATAAAACGAGTTCTAATTACAATATTTTGATATATTTTAAAAATCTCCTTAACAATTTATTCAATAAAAATTAGAACATTAAATATATATATTTTTTAAGTTTAAAGGATCCCCATTCCCCAGTAACGGAAGAAATCATATGCGTTGATAACATCGCTTTTCGTACTTGAAATTTCTCACTCATTACATTGTTTTGTGTCATTTTGTTTAGGAGCACTGAGTCACGACTTTTTGTGGAAAAAAGTGAAAAAGATTTGTAGACTAAAACATGGCAATTGAAGGCCAGGGTTGCACACATGCTATATACAAAGCATAATTTGTTCTGCCGTGTTTTATTCAGCACTTCAAGTTGCTTCTTGAAAGAAAAAAAAAATCCTGTTCCTCAAAACTAGCAATTCTCTGTGAGCTCACTTTCGAATAAACAATAGTTTAAAAGGTGCAACAAGGATATAAAGAAAGACATATGTAATTACATATCAAACTTTTTTCTTGCTTTTTGATTTGCCCTGCGTTTCTTTTCTGATATTGTGGTTGGTGGAACGTCAAAGTGAGTGTTCCAAGCAAGGTTTCGATCTGAAAACCGGTTGGAACTCAGCCCCTCAGAGAAAAGTGGTATGCAAAGCGCATGCGTGATGACACCCACCGATGACACCATGGGGGAGGGCACTTTTTGTGGTCTGGGGATGAATTCCGACAGGGACTAGCATTTGGCTAATCATCGCTTTTGTGGAAGATTTTCCCTTCACTTTTTTTCTTATATCGCCCTCTTTCGTGACATCGAATGATTGATGAGTACAGATAATTCACGTTGGACAGAATTGCTGGCGGGAATCCAGAATTTAATTTCTAAGCGGTGAAATTAAGAGATCCGAAAGTAAATACATGCACATAGTCAAGAAAGTAATTTTTCATGTTTTCAGATACTTATATGTAGAATAGTAACCTGCTCAAAAGATTAATTTCTATACATTGTGATGAATTAAAGGTTGGTTTGCATTCACTGTGATGCATTTTCAACAAAAAAATATTGTTGAAAACCTCTTTAAATGAACATAATCGTTTATTGTTTTATAATGGAACAAATTACATAATAATAAAATATAAATTTATATGTGTGATATTATATTATTTTATGCCTATATTCATATTATTTCGATATGTTTTACAATTTAAACCTCAGTTATATAAGAAACTCTCTCCAAATGGTTTATGAATTTAGGTAAGATGATAAAAATCAAATCTGATATTTATGAGAGTTCTTGAATTTTTGCAGTTTGAAGGGAAAAATGCTTATGAAAAATTATTACAAAGGGATTATGAAAGGATTTTATCGTGATATATAAAAATAGTTTTAAACCAAGGCTGAATGAACTATCTGGTCTTGAAGAATGGAATTTTATTAATTTTACTTTTAACTGCATTTGCTGATCGAAATATATTTTATATAACTATATTTGTATTTCAATGGCACTTGCAGTAAAAAATCTTATGTGGGTAGCACATGACTTTCGCTGCAGACTCAATTTCATTTTCTCTTTAATTATTTCATAATTCATTAAAGTGAGTGTAATTGCACAAAATAACACGGATAGTTACTTAAAACTACAGTCAATTTGAAGCGCACACATTTTCAAAGGCGGCATCGCAGAAATAAATAAATAAATAAATAAGTAAATAAAATAAAAAAAATAACAACTAAAATATCTGGGGAACCGTTAGATCTAGCGTTATGGAGTTGGTCTTATTCCTTTTGTCAAAAATTACGTATGAAACAAGCATTGATACATTTCAGCATATGTAGTCTCTTATTTTAGAATTAGAGGATTTTTGCGGGCTTTTTCGCAAAAAAAAGGCATGCTTTTTTTTTATCCGAATTGTACCAAGTTCGAATCAGCACCACGGTCAACCACAAGCGACTTATCTACCAATTTTTGGGAAATTTGATCGATTAGTTTTGAGCTAGAGTGGATACATATATTGCACAGATAGACACACACGCAAACGTCTCGCTCAAAATAGTGGATTTGGGTTCTAAAGTGCTCGAAACGTGTTTGGTCATCGAAATCTCGAATTGCGATTTTAAAAATGATTCCTATGCTTCCCTATACATTACCAAGTATTGTAGGGAAAGTAAAAACAGCTGACATAAAAGGTTAACTTCTACCCAGTTGTATTGATTTTCTTTTTCAAATCTGTGAATAAAAATGCAAAATGAGTAATTCCGTAAAATACTCAATAAGCAATTATTATTTATTTTGTAAACTCCTTCATTGCAGCATCTCTCCCGGATGAGTAGGGTGTTACGCCGCACCATAAGGGAGACTTTCCGCATTTAGCATAAATGAATTTTAATGGACGTACTAAATATTTTTCTTCAAAAATTATGTATATTTAAATATAAAATTATAGAAACAGTGAAGTTGCAATTTTGTAAAATATAAAAAAATGACTGAATTCGAAAAATGTGTGCTTTTTTATTTAAACTTAATTTAAGAATGCAATCAACACCGACATTAATGAACAATGCAGTAGGATGAAAATCGACTTAATAACATAATTATGAAAATTTTACTTATTTTTCAAATAACGCTTGAGTGTACACATTTTTAGGGGAGAGATGCCACACCTCACAGGCCCTTGCCTTTGCTCAAACATGGCGAAATCACAATAAAAACACTCTACAAGAAGACTGTGCTTTGCTCAAACAAGGAATCCACTGACATTTCTAGAGTTTTAGCTATAATGTAAAATGTGTGGTAGCACAATAAAATATTTCATAATAAATTCTATAACTCATCTTAGATATTTACCAATTTCAGGTGAAAAAAGGCACAGGAATAGGCCACTTTTATCAAACACATTTGAAACACTAAATGGCACACCATTAGTGTTTACTGCATTGCCATCTTACGGTAAGTTTCAGAACTAGGGTGGGGTGTGCGCAGGGGCGACATTTCAGCATTTCATTTGGGGGTGCGAGATTTGTATGAAAATCCCCAATATGAAATAAACAAAATGTTTGTTAACAGGAGTGAGGGAGGAGAGGGGAGAGGGATCACAAAATTAAATTGATGTTGAGAAAAATAATTTTTGCTAACATAATTTTTGTACATACTTGTGGTAACATAATTGTTGTTAACATAATTTTTCTAAATACAAATATCTATATTTATTTACCTGTTATTGAAGTTTTAAACGCCGGTTCTTAGAGTCTGGATGAAGAGAAAATTTTGTTACAATATCATCATAATCCAGTGGCATATCCTAATCTATAGCTAAAGTAACTCAAGATGAAAGTCTTTCTTGTATCATTGTATTGCGAAAATAATTTTTCAACCTCCTGAGACACGAAAAATACCTTTCACAACTGCCTGAGCTGATTGGCACAGTCAAAAATAATTTAACTAATAATGTTATGACAGGAAACACATTTTTTAAATTCTGCTCTTTAAAATAATTCAGGCGACTTTTAAAATTGGGACGGTCTATGTTTAAATTTTCCACCATCGAATAAAACAGTCGCAATTCTCATAGCAATTCTTTTTTCTGGAAGTTATATACTTTGCATATGGCTGAAACTTTTTCTTTTTCTTTTCCGATATCTGATCCGGATAATACTGAACTAAGGGCAAACAAAACGGATATATTGTTCTCATTAAATCTTGTCTCAATTTCATTAGATACTGAATCTATAATTTCATATTGAATATTGATTCTGTGATATGAATTAACATCATCATGGGGATTTTTTTCACCTTGGGGATTTTTTTTTCACTGAATTTGCTTGGAATGTTTTTACGCTTTTTCAGTTTTGGTCCAGAATAAGAATTTTTTGGTCCAGAATAAGAAAACTTTGCCGCCCCTGGGTGTGCGCAATCTATACCGGATGTAGCAACTATCCCGGAATTATCCTACTAGCATTTCGCAGGCAAATTCCCTTGTCCTTTACTGCGCAGCATAACTATAAACTCCTTTGGATTTTAAAATTTAGACCATTCAAAGCAAGAAAATCCATTTCCTAAAGTTTAAACTAATGCATGCAAAAATTCGATATATATAACCTTTTAATATATTGTTTAGAAGAAGAGGATAATTATTATATACCTATTTTTCTTATTTTATTGGGGTACACCATAATAAGAACCGGCTAAATATGCATCATTGTTGCAAATCCAAATTGAAAAGACTCATCACTATAGGCATCAGAGTCCCTAGTTTTGATGTATAATGTGACCAGTTCTTTATTACCAGTTGTGCATTATTCTTTAGCTCAGTCGTATACAAATAACTATATTTTTCTCCCACAAACGTATTGTGATAGCTTCGTTATATAGTACATAATTTCGCCCCCGATAACATCCCTGTACAAAATCAGACATGCTGCGTATTTTGTTATAGCTATGCCCAATTTTAATGTTCTTTTGTTCTCTATTATTTAAAAATTTGGTTTTACCAAAGTTAATTTCTTCCCAATTAATCTGAGTATTCCGCGTATTAGTGAATATCTATAAGCACAGAACATCAATTTTTAAGCAACGTTGTACATTTATTTCATTTTAAAATAAACTTGCAGTAAAAAGTACGAAATAAAGTATTTTCTGATTTATCAATGTCATATTTAATAATTTTATCTCACTTTTTGTTAATCAGTAGCATACCTTTTGTTCCAACTTAAAAAATGCGAATAGAAAATGAGAATATAATGAAAGGGTTGCAAATTAGGATTCAATTAAACATCACGAAAAGCTATCCATTCTAATTATGCCAAGCGTGAGAGTCTGATGACAGATATACCGTTAGAAAATGACGTCAGTTCTGTCTGACCAATTAGAAGGATCTATCGTATTTCCTCTGTGTTCCTACATAACGGACGGCAATTATTATAACGTATGTCGCATTCCAACATGGCATTGTTGTCATCCTTGCTTTGTTCATATCGTATGGGTTACACGTTTTAGGTACAAATTCGTCAGCGTTAAACTGAATTAACTAATGATTTAGACAAATTGTTTTAGACGACAAAACATAATTTTCCAAATATTTTCACATCAATTCGACGGAATACAAAATATTCTTCTGGATAACTTATCTTCCTATGAAATTATTAAAAATATATTCATATATTCACAAAATAGAAAAATTTGTGAATGTACGTTTGTTTTAATATGCATTTATTAATTTAATATGAAATCTTTTTGAAACTATATTTTTGAAAGGTAAACTTCATGTAGAGTAAAAAAACAATAGATACGATTCACATAACCAAAGACTTAAGGACGAAATCCGTAGTAACGTACTGATGCAGCGGTTAAGATGTTTTAAAGTTGAACATGTTGCAAGCTGGTTTTCATATACATTTATAGAACGATTTGTCTTTGAAGGTCAAATAGGCCGCACAAGCCCTTTTTTAACACTTTACAACATAGCTGAAAAGTGTTTATGCCTTTGTTCATTCTGTCTGTCTGCACGTTCGCATGATATCTGCCGTAAAAATGAAATTTTAGTATGTTGTTGAGATGGTCTGTGGGACATATGGGACTGTAAATGAATAATATCACCCAATTAGTTTTGAATTGAATCCGGGTTGAAAAAATGAAATACATTGAATATGGGACCTAATTTTTCAAACATTTTTTAAGCGAATTTAAAATTCACAAATTGCTTCAAAAACTTTAGGACATATTCAAATCATCCCATAAAATATATAAAAAAATCTCAGCAAAATATGTTCGGAAGTTTTTTAAATAAAAATTAAAATAATAATTGCACACCCATATTATATGAAAAGATCACGTGACCCACTTCAAAATGAAATATGGCATCCATCTTGTGTCAAAATCGTGATTTTTAAAGTGCTTTTTAATTGATATTTATTGTTGCATCCGTCCTAAAACCGCTTTATTTTTAACACTTTACAACATAGTTGAAATGTTTATGACTTTGTTCATTCTGTCTGTCTGTATGTCTGTCTGTCCGTTAGCACGATAACTGCCGTATAAATGACTTTATCAAAATGAAATTTTAGTAAGGTTTTCAGACGGTCTGTGGGACCTATGGGAATATAAATGAATAATATCACCCAATTAGTTTTTTATTGAACCCGGATTGAAAAAATGAGATACATTGAATTCTATGGGACCTAATGTTTCAAACATTTTTTTAGCAAATTTAAAATTCACAAATTGCTTCGAAAATTTTAGGAAATATTCAAATTATCCCATAAAATACATAAAAAAAATTTCAGTAAAATATGTTAGGTAGTTTTTTAAATAAAAATTATTTAATATAGGGAGAAAAACTAATTCAATTAAATTCTGACTCTCGTTATATCCTCCAGAAATAATAAAAAAGAGATATTTTATATAATAAATGTCTTTCCAAGAGCTTAATTATTTTATATGTGAGAAAGGTTTCACATTTTAAAATAAATATTGTAGATAACAGTTTTTCAAATTTTTAAATAAAATAAATTATTATAGTATTGTGATGAATTCAACGACTGGAAAAATGATAATGAATGAAATGCTGCTTTTGTATTGAGGCGATTTATATTTCGATGACTTCATTTGAATAAATTTCATTTGTTTTCGATGAAGTTTTCAAATATAATAAATTATTGTAGTGTTATGATAATTTTAAAAATATTACCGAGGAATGAATCACATTTTATAGATGTTTAAACCAGGCAATTTATATTTCGATGACGTCATTTGAATGAAGTTCAATTTCTTCGATGAAGTTTTCAAATATAATAAATTAATGTAGTATTGTGATAATTTTAAAAATATTACCGAGGAATGTATCGCATTTGAGAGATGTTTGTATAAAATTGCATTAAGTTGGGAAGTGTTTCATAATCAATGCTTTATGCATGATTGATCTTTCTTGTTTATTTTTTTCTGTGCATCTATATACTGCGACAACGCAATTACAATATTTTTGAGTTTAAATGATCATCAAACTTTGATCATTTCCTCAACGAAGCTTAACTTTCACGTATGGAGAATGTAAAACCATCAAGCTGTAAGATGAGTTGCATAAGAATTGCTGAATTTCCTTAACGCAAAATTATTTAGCTCTGGAGTCTGCAATATAGTTGATATGAATGAAATATTCATTGATTATACATAGAAAAGCAGACAATTCCATATTATTGCTTTTTTGATGAAGTTTTAAGTATGGAGTTAGAAAGTAATTTTACCTCCATGGTCTTACGTTTTTAAGTAAAATAAATTATTTAGTATTGTGATAATTTAAAAAATATTGCAGCTGAATGAAAATGGAGAAACGTTTATGAATGAAATATTCACTGCTTTTATATAGAGAGTCAGGCGATTTATATTTCGCTGACGTTATTTAAATAAAGTTCATTTGTTTTCGATGAAGTTTTCAAATATAATAAATTATTGTAGTATTGTGATAATTTTAAAAATATCACCACTGAATCTATCGCATTTTAGGGATGTTTAAATAAAATTTCATCGCAGTTGGAAAGTGTTTCATAATCAATGCTTTATGCATGATTGATTGATTTCTTTTTTTTTTTAATGTGGTTGGACCTCTAGAATCCTGCCAAATTATTTCTGTGTCATCCTTCACTAATCTTCCAAACTGGAAATACGTGATAGAATCCATTTTGAGTTTATTAACATCTCAGAGCGCATGCTCTGTAATGTCCTAATTTTAAACGAAAATAATTTAATTAGTACTATATATATATATATATATATATATATATATATACACATGAGGTAGTATACAGATAGCATACGTCATCAGTCTGTAAAATGAAGAGAGGATTTGTGTTTTTCTCCCAACAAATGTAATTTTCGAAGACGCTAGATCAATATTAATTTTTAACTTGATTCACAAAACCGAAGATTTCTATTCAGTAAAGCAGTAAATTGAAGAAAAACAAATTAAGTGTTTGTTTCCTAGATGTGATTCTAATTAAGAGATTAGTTCTTATAACCACCAGACGTTATAAGCGGCGGTTGCCGTATCAAATTTGCTATAGGATATATTTTAATCCTGAGCTGGTTTAAAAAATACTACATGCCAGAAATTTGGAATTTTTCTGCTTTAGATCACCCAACTTTGCTAATTTTAGGTATGCCACATAATGATCGGAAATGCGATATGTATTTACATATGACCTTCATAATGTTATGTTCTATTCAATGCGAATTATAAATCCTAGACAAGTTACTGAGACTTTCGCTGTTTACCACAAAATGATGAATGTGCATTTCATCCTAAAGGCAAACAAAACCTCGGTTGACACAATACATGACATATGGTGTGTTAACCTAAGGCCTTATCTTTGTAATTGCCAGTAGTGACAATTGGTGAAGCTTTTTGCCCGCGCGAGCGTTTTATGATTGATGTAATGAATGTACGGCTTATAGAAACCGAGACTCGCTTGTACGCACGGTTTCTTAGAGTTATTGCTTTCACATTATTGTGCTCTTTTATGATCAAGGTTTGTTTTCTTTAATGCTTCAAAAGAAGAAAAATAGGTTACACTGCCACGATGAATGAGGTTTGAGTTTGAGCCTCTTGGAGAAAACTGACGCCGAAATTAAACAGTTTTAGATGAGATATAAGTAATTTTCTATTTATTTTGTCAAAGAATGAATTTTTCCCCCAAAGGTTATATATCATTTATCAGAAACATTTTTTTAAATATAAATATATGGTATACGGATATAGCTTTTAGAGCGAATATTTTTTCCAACAGCTAATGAATGAATTAATAAAATCACATTTTCATTCTTAAAAAAAATGTAATATGAAGTTCTAAGCGGTTTATAACTTTCCCTTACTTGCACCAAAAATTTTTACAAAATTTGCAGACGAGTGAGAACAGCTAGTAGCCGGGTTTGAACATTTTGTCTTTTTTCTGCAAGAGAGCAAATACAATTCAATTTTCATTTTTTATCATCATCAATCATCAATCAACATTCACCAACAAATTCAATTTTCATTACTGAATGCATTTGTTTAATTTTCCGTTTAAGAACATTAAATATACTTGAGCCAGGACAGTTTATAATATTGAATATCATAGAGGAAACATTGCTGTTGAGAAAACATGTTCTGAAATTTTTGTCGGGCAATTTGCTGTCTCATTTTTTATGTATTTTCTGTGTATTTTAGGCGATATCACGGGCTGTGACATGTATTTTGTTTGGCCTAATTATCTAACAAATTTTCTTTGCATAACGGCTATGAATATTTGTGATTAAAAGAAACATAAAATGTTCCAGATTTTTTGCTGAGATACTGACTTTCGTGCCAACAAATGTTACAAATGATGTATGGTAGCTCTATATGTTACAAATAGCGCTGTCATACATCACCTTTACGATACATTCAGATTTAGTAGTGACACACTTAAAAGCGATACTTATTATGCATCGATACAAAAGCTTTTGATATGCATTGCATTAATGTTCTTCAGTTTTTGAAATTATTGATCTCTATTTTCTTTAGTTCTTATTTCACTATATTCTTTTCAATGAAATTTTAATTTTTTATTTTGGAAGAACTAAAATTAATGATTTTGTTATAAGGATAATAATTAATTCACGCAAATTATATTTTTATTATTCTTGCAAACTTTGTAACGTATTCTAAAAACGATGAAAATGGTGGAAGTTTTGAAAATAATTGTATTTCGAAATATTCGTTAAGAGAAGTTGATTAAATACAGATATATTTCTTTTTACAGTTAATTGAGCGAATTTATGAAACTGCCAATAAGAGTTATGTATTCATATTTTATTTATGCAATTTATATATTATTATATTTCTGTACTATCAATATACCCGTTCTTCGTATGGCGTATATAATACAAAGAAACTTAAAATTCATAATTATGTGCAAATTTCTATAGTATACTAAATGACATTGTTAATCAAAATATTCTGTTAAAATATTCAATTTAATGCTCCTAAAAAAAAGTTTAAGAATTTCTCTTCTCGCTATACAAAATTATCTTCACGGTCAGATCTGAAGAATAAAACATCCTGGCCCCGTTTGTAAACAAATTTACATAAAATATGAAATTGAATCAATATATGCAAAATAAAAGCGTTAAAATTGTATGGGACCCGTACTACTTACCGTACTACTTACCCGTACTACTTACCCGTATTCGCGAATATTAGAAAATATACCCTGTATTAGTAGATTACGCATATAAATTGAAAATATCAATAAACCCGTAATTTTTAAACCTGAAGACAGTAAATGATTCCAATATATATGCCAAAATGAAAGCGCTAAAATTGTATGGAAAGATATACCATTACTACTTATATTGTCGTAGATTAGAAAATATGTCCGTGTGTTAGTAGAATGTTACCCGTATTACAATATGAGTCTCAAAAATCTTTGCTAAAAAGAACAGATGACGTAATAAATTGAAAATATCAATAATCATCATAATCTTATACCAGAAAGCCGTAATTGATTCCAATATATGCCAATATATGTCAAAATATATGACAATATACATGTACTACTTATATTCTCGTAAACGGTGAAATTGTAGAAGATTACCCATACTACGTACAATATATGAGTTTCCACAATTTTTGCCAAAATAAAACAATGGCGCAATAACTTGAAAATATCCATTATCCATGAAAATATGAATAATAATAATTTTTAGACCTGAAGACCGTAATTGATATTACCCAGTCAAAAATGCAATATCAATGAAATTTATTAACACTTTACAACATAGTTGAAATGTATTTATGACTTTGTTCATTCTTTCTGTTTGTCTGTCTGTCTGTCAGTCAGCATGATAACTGTCGTAAAAATGACTTTATCAAAATGAAATTTTAGTATGTTGTTCAGACGATCTGTAGGACCTATGGGAATATAAATGAAAAATATCAACCAATTAGATTTGGATTGCACACGGGTTGTAAAAATGAAATATATTGAACTCTATGTTACCTAATTTTTCAAACATTTTTAAAGCAAATTTGAAATTCACAAATTACTTCGAAAATTTTAGGAAATATTCAAATTATCCCATAAAATATATTGAAAAATTATCAGCAAAATATATTAAGAAGTTTTTAAATAAAAATTAAAATAATAATTAAACCCTTTATATGAAGGGATCACGTTACCATTATATGAAGTGATCACGTGACCCACTTCAAAATAAAATATGGCATCCATCTTGTGTCAAAATCGTGATTTTTAAAATTTTTTTCATTTATATTTAGCGTCGTATCCGTCTTAAACCCGCTTTATTTTTGCTTAATTTCTGTGCATCTGTATTCTGAAACAACGCAATTACAACATATTTGACTTTAAATGATCAATGCCATCCATTTTGTGTCAAAATTGTGATTTTTAAAGTTCTTTTTAATTTAATTTTAGTGTTGTATCCGTCCTAAAACCGCTTTAGTTTTGCTTAATTTCTGTACATCTGTATTCTGAAATAACACAATTACAATATATTTGAGTTTCAATGATCATCAAACTTTGATTATCCCTACAACGATATATAATTTTCACTTATAGAGAATGTAAACAGATTAGGCTGTAAGATGAGTTGTACAAGAATTGCGGAATTTCTTTAACGCAAAATTATTTTGCTCAGGAGTTTGCAATATAGATGATATGAATAAAATATTCATTGATTTTACATAGAGAAGCAGACGATTTAATGGCAGACTTCTTCGATGAAGGTTTATGCATAGAGTTAAATTACTTTTCCCTCCATGGTTTTAAGTTTTGAAGTAGAATAAATTATTGTAGTACTGTGATGAATGAAATAAAAATGTATGAATGAAATATTTACTGATTTTACACAGAGAGCCAGGCGATTTATATTTCGATGACGTCATTTGAATCAAGTTCGTTTTTTTCGATGAAGATTTAAATTTTCAAGTATAATTAATTATTGCTGTATTATGATAATTTTAAAAATATTACAGCTGAATGTATCGCATTTTCGAGATGTTTAAATAAAATTAGAGTTGAAAAGTGTTTCATAATCAATGCTTTATGCATGATTGATCTTTCTTGTTTTATATACATATCTTTATTATTTAAACCGGAGAAGATTTAACAAGAAAGATCAATCATGCTTAAAGCATTGATTATGAAGCACTTTCCAACTTCAATGCAATTTTATTTAAACATCTCTAAAATGCAATACATTCCTCGGTAATATTTTAAAACTTATCACATTACTACATTAATTTATAATATTTGAAAACTTAAACCTTCATCGAAAAAATGAACTTCATACAAATGACGGCATTGAAATATAAATTGCCTGGTTTAAACATCTCTAAAATGCGATACATTCCTCGGTAATATTTTTAAAATCATCATAATACTACAATAATTTATTATATTTGAAAACTTCATCGAAAACAACTGACATTCATTCAAATGACTTCATAGAAAAAATAACACGCCTGGCTCTCTCTATAAAAGCAGCATTTCATTCATAACATTTTCCCATTAATTTCATTCGTCACAGTATTAAAATAATTTATTTTATTTAAAAACTTAAGACCATGGAGTTACAAGTAATTAAACTCTATGCTTAAAACTTCATCGAAAAAATCGTTCTTCTCGCTGTAAAATCAATGAATATTTCATTCATATCAGCTATGCAGACTCCATGAGCTAAATACTTTTGCGTTAAAGAAATACAGCAATTCTTATACAACTCATCCTACATATTTTGCTGTTTACAATTTGCATAAGTGAAAAATAGGCTTCGTTGTAGAAATAATTAAATTTGGATGATCATTTAAACTCAAATATATTGTCATTGCGTTATTTCAGTATGTAGATGTACAGAATTTAAGCAAAAATAAAGCGGTTTTAGGACGAAAACAACACTCAATATGAATTAAAAAGAACTTTAAAAATCACGATTTTGAGACAAGATGGATGCCATATTATACTTTGAAGTGGGTCACGTGATCTTTTCATATCATGGTCACGTGATCGCTTCATATAAGAGATGTAATTATTATTTTAATTTTTAACTAAAAAGCTACTGAATATATTTTGCTGAAATTTTTGTTATATATTTTATGGAATAATTTGAATATTACCTAATATTTTCGAAGCAATTTGTGAATTTTAAATCCGCTTAAAAAATGTTTGAAAAATTAGGTCCCATAGGGTTCAATGTATTTCAGTTTTTCAACCCGGGTTCAATCCAAAACTAATTGGGTGATATTATTCATTTATATTCCCATAGGTCCCACAGACCGTCTGAACAACATACTAAAATTTCATTTTGATTAAGTCATTTTTACGGCAGTTATCGTGCTAGCGGACAGACAGACAGACAGACAGAATGAACAAAGTCTTAAACACTTTTCAACTTTGTTGTAAAGTGTTAATAAAAATCGCTTGCCGCATAAACACACTGGATTTAAATCAGTTGCTAAGCGACATGGTATTATTTTCTTTAAATAAATTGGTGATGATATATCGTCTGCATAATGCTATCTCTATGGAAAGTTTAATTGCGCGTTTTTAATTAATATATAGAAAACCCCTGATCCTAGAAACTCGAAACATGGACTGAGTTTTAAGTGCGGCTATTCCAAGTTTACCCTGAAAGTTTCATCCAATTCTTTGCAGCCGTTCTCCCGTGATGATGAGACAGACAGACAGACACAGATTTGTAATTTTATTTAAATAGATTATTGGGAATTTAATTGATGCCACTGGTCAATGACATCTTCGAAGGTTGACGTCATCGGAAGGCGGATCTCTTATTTTCTATCTACTGGTCTCTTTCTTGGTTATAAAGAAGGCTTTTTCTTGTCTTCGAAACTGGTCGACACTATTATTTTGTGTTGTATGTTGCTCTTAACTAAGTTATTTTAGATTTATTACATTAGTAGCAGTTTGAGCTAGAGACCTGCGCGGGTCGGTTTGAACCGACACGCACCCGCAACAAAGAAAATCGTCGACCCGCAACCCGAACCCTCAGCGAATATCCGACCGCGACCCGCAATGGAATTGTATTTCAGTATTATATTCAATAGGTTTTAATCTCTAATGCATATGTACAATTGTCGCTGTTTACAGTTTGTAACCCCCCGTTTACGCATGTATCCACTTAAGTCTCATAAAAATGTGATAAAGCTTTTAAAAATGATTTTTGAGGTTGACCGACCCGCAGATTGAAAAGTGAAGGAAACTCGGCCCGCAGCTTAAATAATAAAGGAAACGCGATCCGACGCGATTTAATCATTTTTCTTAAATTATGCAAAACCTATATACTACATCACTCAATAAGTCTCTGGTCTAACTAAGAAAAACAATTTTTGTTTTTAGAAATTACTTTATTCATCAACATACACTCCTTCAAGAGTGATACATTCATTCCAACGCTCATCTAACTTTCCGATGCCTTTTTTGTAGAACGATTTGTCTTTGCTCTCAAAATAGGCCTCAGTTTCGGCAATCACTTCTTCATTTGATCCAAATTTCTTTCCCTGGAGCATCTTTTTGATGTCTGCAAAAAGCCAGTAGTCGCTGGGGGCCAGATCTGGAGAGTACGGCGGGTGAGGAAGCAATTCGAAGCGTAATTCATATAATTTAACAGTCGTTTTCATCGACTTGTGACATGGGGCATGTCTTGTTGATTTTGGTACGGTGTGAGCAAACGCGGCACCCACTTCGAAAGCAACTTACGCATGCTCAAATTTTCGTGTAAAATTGTAAACACACTACCTTCTGATATCTTTAAGGTGTCAGCTATCTTACGCAACTTCACTTTACGGTCTTTCAAAACTATTTTGTGGACTTTTTTTATGTTTTCCCGAACAACTGCCGATTTTGGGCGACCAGCATCATCGGTGTTTGTACAACCGCATTTAAATTCAGCATACCAGTCAATAATAGTTGATTTCCCTGGTGCAGAGGAGTCTCCATAACGCTTATCAAGCCACTGTTTGGCTTCAACAGTATTATTCCCCATCAAACAACAATGTTTAATCAACACACGAAATTCTTTTTTATCCATTGTTTTGAAAATTACAAAACTGGGGTCACTAAAACCACTGTAACCTGTAAACTAAATGTCAGAATGTCATGAAATTTTGACACGTATATCGTTTGAAGGTTGGTACTATCCAGAAATCATATGGGTCTGTCAACAGGTTTGCCATATATGTGTCAGACCGGAGACTTATTGAGTGAAGTGTTATCTCTAAGAGTGGTCTCTTATGAATATTCAAACTGTTTTTAGCAGAAAACGGGTCCATAAAAATAGTTACATACCTTTTTTTTGAAATATATTTCACTTTTATTGATGGCGCATGGAAAGAAGTAAGGCTTCTAAATAAATTGGCTAGTGCAATTGCAGCACTCCTGGCCCTTGTGATCTACAATAAATCCATGTATGTTTATATGCATGTCCTCTCTTAGTCCAAAGTTCCTACTTAGCCTAGAACCTCACTTTTTTATTTAATGTAGCTAACGATCCGATAATGTACACAAAACTATCAAAAATTCGAAACATTTAATAGATTTTTAAATATTTTAAAAACCCTCTAAAAAGGAGGGGGAGGGGCAATCGACCTATTTTAAAATCTGTCTACTGATTCAATTTCATTTCGATTTTTTTTAAACTAAATGCATTTTAAATTGAGCTTGAGCCCAATTTCCCAAAATTCAATAGTTTCTTATACGGATTTTTAAAAATTTGAAACAAAGTGAGGTTTTTCATATAATACAAACGTTTCATTTTAACTTACCGCCATGCGTAAACTTTATGTGATATGATATTAAAAATTTGTCATCATCAAACTGGAATCCGCCTAACAGAAAAAAAAAAAAAAAAAAAAAAAAAAAATGTGTTTCTGACTTCATTTGGTCATTTTTGACAATTAAATCAAGAAGTTAATGTACTGACATCTCTCGCAAATTCCGCAAATAGAACAGACTTCATTTTCGTCTCTTTTTTTACCATTATGTTCGCACATTTACCATTATGTTACATCACATTATGTTCGTGACGTCATATGCGCTGTGACTGAGTATGGGTGGGTAATCGCATTTTCCGAGGCGACTGCTCATTTTAGTAACACAACATTTTCTTTTATATATATTTTAAAAATTATATTTTCCCTCAATAATTTAATAAATACTATTTTTTATCAGACTAATATAGATAACATTTGAATATGTGATTATATTTGCTTTTTACTTTTAAGAGCAAATTTCAAAGAGCCGAGTTTGAAGGGCAAAATTTCTAAACTTTTTATTTGACCAGTCCAAGTTTGGTTTTTCTACCGAGACAAGAGTTTTTTATACGTTTCCTCCATCACATAAGTAAGCAATTTCGCTTTCTAAAATGTGAAGTTTACCCCTTTTACCATTATGTTCGCACATTTACCATTATGTTACATCACATTATGTTCGTGACGTCATATGCGCTGTGACTGAGTATGGGTGGGTAATCGCATTTTCCGAGGCGACAGCTCATTTTAGTAACACAACATTTTCTTTTATATATATTTTAAAAATTATATTTTCCCTCAATAATTTAATAAATACTATTTTTTATCAGACTAATATAGATAACATTTGAATATGTGATTATATTTGCTTTTTACTTTTAAGAGCAAATTTCAAAGAGCCGAGTTTGAAGGGCAAAATTTCTAAACTTTTTATTTGACCAGTCCAAGTTTGGTTTTTCTACCGAGACAAGAGTTTTTTATACGTTTCCTCCATCACATAAGTAAGCAATTTCGCTTTCTAAAATGTGAAGTTTACCCCTAAACGTGCTACTGACATGCTGATTAAGAAGAAATCCTTTATATTTTATATGCATATTCGTCTATAACTCTTTTTAAAATTAGACTATGCCCACTTGGGATTAGAATATGCCCACTTGGATTTTTTTAAACCCAGCTTAAGATATGACAGGCCTTTATTTTTTCTTTATTATTATTATTTTTTTTAATCTTAAATAATAAAAGGCAATGTCTGTGTGTGTGTCTGTCTGTCTTATACACTATACGTTAAGCGACCGCGCGTCGGAGAGCTACGAAATTTTGCAATCGGAGACCCGAGGGGGTGGGAAGGGGACACGTGAAAACCGATTTTTAAAATTTTAATTATTTTTTTTGTTATTTAATGTTTTATGCGATTTCGACCGTTTTTTGCCATTTTTGCCCTTTTTTTCCCACGATCCGGACATCGTAGGAAAAAACAAATTACACCATCGGAAAGAGCTGACAATTACGAGTAAACATATATCAATTTCAAATCTGAATTTCGATTTCTAATATTTTTTAAAGATTTTAAAACAAAAGTCCCTTTTTGCTCCAGAAAACGATTTTTGGTTTTTAAATTCTCGCATAGTAAAAAGTACTCATAATTTCGACTAATAATTTACATTTTTAGAAAGGTCAAACATCTGGCATTCTTACAAGTCCAATCTGGTCAGGAAATATTCCGTATTGCCCACAGGATCGGGATTTTAAAAGTTTCCGAATTTCAATTTCTCGGCATTCCGCTCGGCGTGCCGCTTCTTAAACGGCGTTTCTCCCTCGCAGAAGGAGGGAAGGTGGTGGGTGGGGACGTCAAGGTGGAGGTGACGTCATGGTTCTGAATAGAGCTCCTTTACTCCATATAAATGATGGAGCGATATGGATTTTTTAAATGTATATTTTAACTTTTGGATATTTTAAATGGATATTTTAATTTTATGGATATTTTAAATGATGGAACAATGAAACAATGGAATGAGGATGATGGAATTAAGCATATGGTCATTTTAAATTGCAAATCAGCGCGCGGGAAGTTAGCGGTAGGCCCGGGTTCGATTCCCGCCACTGCCAAAACTGCCGCCGTGTTTACGTGGAATACGATCACGTTAAATATGTGGGTCCGTAAGTTCTTCCTAGAGGTTGGTGGTAGGGGAAGGAGGATACGGCCCCTGTGGATGCCTCCCCCACTGGGTTCCCGTCTAAATTGGGTGAATATATAGAAAGTTATGGAGATTGTCTCGGAGGGCGCGGCAGTCCAGTGGTTATCGCGCGGGAATTGCACTCAGTAGGCCCGGGTTCGATTCCCGCCACTGCCAAAACTTACGCCACGTTCACGCAGAGTACGATCACGTTAAACATGTGGGTTCGTGAGTCCTTCCGAGAGGTTGGTGGTAGGGGAAGGAGGGTACGGTCTAAATTGGGTGAATAAAAAGAAAGTTATGGAGATTGTCGCGGAGGGCGAAGTAGCCCAGTGGTTAGCGCGCGGGAATTGCGCGCGGGAATTGCACGCGGTAGGCCCGGGTTCGATTTCCAAAATTGCCGCCGTGTTCACGCGGAGTACGATCACGCGGAATAAACATGTGGGTCTGTAAGTCCTTTCGAGAGGTTGGTGGTTGGGGAAGGAGGGTACGGACCCCGTGGGTGCCTCTCCCACTGGGTTCCGGTCTAAATTCGGTGAATAAAAAGAAAGTTATGGAAAATGTCGCGGAGGGCGAAGTACCCCAGTGGTTAGCGCGCGGGATTTGCACTAGCGCGCGGGAATTTCACTCGGTAGGCCCGGGTTCGATTCCCGCCACTGCCAAAACTGCAGCCGCGTTCACGCGGAGTACGATCACGTTAAACATGTGGGATCGTAAGTCCTTCAGAGAGGTTGGTGGTAGGGGAAGGAGGGTACGGTCTCTTTGGATGCCTCCCCCACTGAGTTCCTGTCTGAATTGGGTGGCATTTCCTGGCCATCCAAACAGTTAACTTACACCTTTCTGGTATGGATATTTTAAATGGATATTTTAATTTATAGATATTTTAAATGGATATTTCAATTTTATGGATATTTTAAATAATGGAACGGTGGAACGAGGATGATGGAATTAAGCACTTATCATATGGTCATTATAAAATTTAAATTAGCGCGCGAGAATTGCACTCGGTAGGCCCGGGATCGATTTCCGCCACTGACACGGAGTACGATCACGTTAAACATATGGGTCCGTATGTTTTTCCGAGAGGTTGGTGGTAGGGGAAGGAGGGTACGTTCCCTGTGGATGGCTCCCCCACTGGGTTCCGGTCTAAATTGGGTGGCACATTCTGGCCGTCCAACCAGTTACCTTACACCTTTCTGGTAGGTCGCGCCAACGACTTTGCCACGGCTGGAATTGCCACGATCAGCATTTTCAAGGGTTGCGAACAGGCTGGTCGCCAAAGGCGGCTAGTATTAAATAAAAAATAAAAACAAAAACAAAAAAGTGTTAAATGACCAGGGGTGAACCCGGATAGATTTCTAATTGCAGTATCTGCTTGAATGATCAACATATATTAAACGAAATTGTTATATAATATATGATGATATTTCTATTTTGGAACTTTCTTACTTTGTTTTTAAATAACAAATTTCTACAGGGAAAATTATGTATAAAAATTCTTATTAGCCTGTATCTTTTGAACTCTTTCTTGTACCACGATTTTGGAAACACAGTTCTATAGTCGTTACTTCTTTTATGGGATGACGACCTTTTTCTCTCTATTTTGTATCTGCTATAAATAATTTTTCAAACCATGTGGACATTATTAATATACTTTCATGCTCAAATAAGCATAAAATTATTTCAAATAGTCTTGATACAGTTAATTACATACATCATTGCAGAGAGAGAGCATTCCTTTTAAACTCATTACAGAATCCAAAAGATATTTTATGTAAATAAATCTGGATCTCTACAGAAAACAGTTTCTTAATGAAATAATACTGAATGCTTCTTTTATATTAAACCAAAATCTCAATTAATAGAACATCTAATATGCTATTTAATTGTTAGAAAGGGCGCAATATCAGCCTCATCTTAGTATATATAAAGTAGATATTAATTTATTAATTTTTTTACACCTTTATAGTCTTTACTGCCTTTCGCGTGTAATATCTCCATATGGTTGAAGATGATTGAGTTGGCACAAATGGTTTCGACAGGTACTGCAAAATATTAAAAAAAAGAAGAAAAGAGCATTTTTTTCCTTTCACCCTCCGTTAACACCCCGACGCAATATTCTGCACTGCGGTCTTCAGAGATTCGAATTCCCGATATTCGCATCATTTACATAATTGCCTTCAAAGAAGATATTTAATTAAATGGTAATAAGTAAAGATGAGTACGATGATTGTGGCTGAACCCCATTATGCAGTTTCCCTTTAGTTAATATATTTTTCTCTTGACAGATTGAGGAATAATAATTATGCTAACAATACTAATAATAATATACTTTCGTGAATTTTAAGCAGCCGTAGTTTTCACTTAAAGATCGATAAGTGTTCTTTATTTTGATACACATTTAATATATCTACAGAATTTTTTTTAAACTGAATATTGCTATTGATAAGCATAAGTGTGAAAACTGGCTGGTGTAGGTCTTGTGTAAATGGTCCTTGGTTTTCATACTCACCATATGCAATTAAACTTATATGAAATAATATAAAATACATTAACCCGACTGTGTTAAATTTAGTTTTAAACTACGTGTGAAGCAATGTAATGTACGCAAAGATCTTAAAACACAGAAATATTTTTCACTGCTATCCATAATCCTTAATCGATCTCGACCCAACGACAGACCTGGACTTCCCTCAAGTTTCGAAATATGAAGAAAACTGAACTCCATATTACTGAATCTCACACCCATATTCAAAATGATATTTCTTTATAAATTTCATCCGCGCTCAGTAAATTCTGTATTTGCAGTGCTTTAACACAACAATGGTGAACCCTGTACTGGTTGGGAGTGCCTATGGCAAATAAAGGTGTATGAATGAAATACTCACTGCTTTTACATAGAGAGCTAGACGATTTATATTTCGATGACGTCATTTGAATAAAGTTTGAATGAAGTTTTAAGCATGGAGTTAGAACGTACTTTTACCTCCATGGTTTTAATTTTCCAAGTAAAATAAATTATTGTAGTTCTGTGATAATTAAAATAATATCGCAGCTGAATGTAGTATAATAAACTAATGTAGTATTGTGATAATTTTAAAAATATTACCGCTCAATGCATCGAATTTTAGAGATGTTTGAATAAAATTACTGTTGGATAGTGTTTTATAATCGATGATTTATGCATGATTGACCTTTCTTGTATTTATATTTAGTGTTGCATCCGTCCTAAAACCGCTTTATTTTTGCATATTATCTGTGTTTCTAAATTCCGTGCTTAAGCAATTACAATATTTTTTATTTTAACTCACTAAACTTTGATTATTTCAACAACGTAGCCTAATTTTAAAGTATGCAAAATGTAAACAAAACAAGTGATTGTAAGATGGGTTGTATAAGAATTGCTGAATTTTTAACGGAAAATTATTTAGCTCTGGAGTCTGGAATTCAAGTGATATGAATATATTCATTGATTTTACTTAGTTATAGAGAAGCAAGCGGTTTTATAGCATTGCTTTTTTTGATGAAGTTTTAAGTTTCCAATTATTGTACTATGATAATTTTAAAAATATCACCGCTGAATGTATCGCATTTTAGAGTTGTTTAAATAAAATTGCATTTAAGTTGGAAAATGTTTCATAATCAATGCTTTATGTATGATTAATCTTTCTTGTTATTTATATGCTAATGACATCAATAATAGGATGTTAATATGAGTCATTCTTGAGATATTTCCTGTTTTTGATCTAAAACGGAAAAGATCATAAAAAAAATTAGTATTTCCACTGTTATAGCATAAGCCAATTCTTTGTAAGTATTTTTAATATGAAATTGATGGACACCATTGATTTTGAATTTTTACAAATGAAAGAAGCCATTATATTTTGGCCAGATACAAATAATCGAATGAGGCTATAGGTAGAAGACCCAGACCACACGACCAACCCAAGGGTTTATGGTAACAAATTGTGTGGCCGGGCATGAGGCTATAGGTGTAGCAATATCTTTAAAAAGAGGGAGAGGGGAATTTACAATGCTGGATTTTGTTTTCCAGGGCCCTATGGGAAAACTAATGAGAACAAGGAAACAGGAGGGTGTTTATGACTCTCCCTCCCCCCCCCTCTGCCTACGCCACTGACCTCGGCTATACTGTAATGATATTATCAAATATAATTTTCAATATGGTCAACAGGTAAAATCTGTTTAAAACGGAATCCCATGGGATCGAGATATACAATAATATTTATCTAAAACAGAAACCGTTCGCAGTCTAAAAATAGTTCCATCTCAAATAGTTCCTTTATGTGCCTGCTCTCAGTTGTTTTGAAGAGTGTTTTACAAATGTTTCGCTACAGCAAAATGATGAAATTGAAAATAATAATCATAATAATAATACCCGCTAAAAATAACGTAAACGTGACTTAAAAATCCCCAAATTTTGGAACTCAGTTCCGCTCCAAGTTCCGGTTTTAAAAGGAGCAAGTTCCATTCTAAAATACCGAAAGAAGTGACACAGTTGTGGTCATTTCATAGTCATGGTTGTTTCTATACTATTTGTGAGTTAATGGGTGAAAAACACATTTTACTTCAAAACAAAATGTTTATTGACAATATAGAAGTATGGAAAGATAAATGAAGAAGTAGCATAAAAATAATACTCAAGTCACCCAAATCCACCTACTCTAGGACGAGAGCCATTGGTGACATATAATCAGCACAATTAATTTGCCTTTCCACAAAATTTCAATACTTCAAAGTCTCCAGGAAAAACATAATTAATTATCAAGAAGACTATTGGTACGAGTTGCTTCTTCCTCGAATGAGATGGTCTAAGTGTTGGTTATTCTCACAAAGGGAAGAGTCGGAGGTCTCTGTTGATGAATGTACCGGAACGCGTTTGGCCTTATTTTACATCCAGCGGAAATCTTCGTGCTAGATGTAGAAGGTTCAGGGTTCTGCTTTTTTTTTTTAACCTACGGATGAAGAGGCTGTAGTATTCAGTTGGTACCTTTAACCATGAGTAACGTCAATTATCGTTCTATGCTTTTTTTTATCAGTTTTTGTCATGTCATCGTGTCTCATACTCTTGAGGAGTTCTATGAAACTGTTATTTATCGCCTCAGCTGTTTTCCCTTGCTTATTGGCTTACAGTTTGCTCCGTTTCTATTTCCACACAAATTCAAAACCACGGCGCTGCAAAAGAAAAAAAAATCATGTCAATGGTTTTAAAATCGTGGCATGAGTTAAAATGTACAGAATAACACGAATAAGTATATTTAAAGCCAGAGCGAATTACTCGGCGTTGCACAGGCTCTAACTATGCGGCCGCTATTTAAATAATACCACTTAGTTTCGAAATCGCCAAATCAGTTTCAACCCAAATCACCACAAAATGCGAAACCTTTAGTTTAAGCGCAAAGAGCATCTTTCCACAAACGAAGTTAGTTTATCCCATTCCATGTACGCTTTCCATAAAAATAGAAAGAATGGCATAATAAAATTACTGACGACATAATAAAACTATATGTATGCATCATACCGGTGATATTATGGAATAGTACGAACGTTGTTATATCTGGATATTCTGAATCTCATCCCATTTCTTATCAAACACACGCATCGACTTTGAAATGAAATAAATTAAATGTGAAAAATATTTACAGTATACTTTTGCTTTAACTATGCTGTTATTTATAGTAATGGATCTCGGGAGATATCCCTCTTTTCATTCCAAATCTAAGAAAATATCTAAAGACTGGAAAAAAGGAAACGCAGTTTGAGGAATAAAAAACAAGAATAAATATATAAAAAGAAATCTAAGATTTTAGTGGAATATTCCGATGAAAGCTCGATTGCGGTCGGTAATCCTGGCTAACACTTTTTTGCAAGATCCAGGATCAATGAAAAGGATTTTCTGAAATTCACGCTACACCACCTGAGGTCCCGAACTGCAAGGGGGAAGTATCTTTTATTTTTATTTTTAGAGCCTTTATATATCTTAGAGGTGCAGTCACGCACAGATGAAAGGGACTGTATATATGTTTAAATGGAAGTATTTTAAAAAAATGCATTCTTGCATTTCATTTATCTTATAGTTTTTAATCTTAGGAATTGATTGCAAATGTAACTAATTCGTGAAAAAATTAATAAACATTTATTCTGAACCAAATTTTGAAAACTCCAATAGTAATGTGAATAAAATTTTCTTAATTCAACCTGGTAATTATTTAATATTCTTCAATCGTAATTTATCAATTATGTATCTTTGGAGTCATGGACAAATGAAATTATAATGTGCACTAAGTGAATAGTTATGAAAAATTACGGTTTGCTTATAATTTCATAAATAAATAATTAATATTTCAGAAGAAAGCGGTTTGTTAGCCTCACACTACCATAAACAGTAGTTGGGAAAAGTAGATTGAATATAAGTAATAGTTTAAACGCAATAATCAGTTTTTTAATCTAAGCCCTGGACGCCATTTTGACTCGAGATCAAAGTTACTATGGAAAGTAGCGGTATCAGCTGCAGTTTTGTGGTTGCCAACCGCTACCAGGATGAAATATTTTGTAATGAGCACGAACAGGAAGGAATTGACACTGACTTGGAAGCGAACTACCCCATTCGATCTATTAGCCCAAATTTCTCGACCAAAGTGTTGAATTGAAGCACGCTAATTATTAAGAAAAAGCCTACCAAATGAGATTGGGCCTACGGCATTTCACGGCAAAAGAATAGCAAGAGTGTTCGTCTGAATCTGGCTTTCTGCGGCTGACCCTAGCGTCTGAACTTAATTATACCTGAGGATAGCTTTCAGTAGAAGCAAGCTTAAGAATGAAGTAGGGTTAGCCACAGTAGTTGAAGATAGCAAAGAAAGCAAAAATAAAAGCGGAACATAAAGTTTCTTCCAAAATTTTTATATTTATATCTCTCTTTTTATATTTATATCTGTTTTTGTATACAGGGCATGAGTACTAAATTTCTTTTTTCTTTGTTTATTTTCAGTCTCAATTTACGATTGGATGTTTACTGCCAAACATGCTACATTTTAGTGGTGAGAAATCTTGGTGGATCTTAGTTGTCCCAGTATTATGTTTCATACGCCAAATACGAGCTCTGTGGAGATATGCACCAGACTAGCATGGAAAACTTCAGCCAACGAAGTTCGGTGTTTCGTTATTTGCTATCGTATGCAACGCACTACTTCGTCACCAAAATACTGTTGATGATCTTTTAAAGGAAGACACTGTGTTTATTGTGCGAAAAGGTGTATGTGTGTGTCTAAACAAATCGTTAAAAATGAAGTTCTTGTATCGCTACAGCGTTTGTTTCAGGAAAAGGATTTATCTTTACAATTTATTTTCGAACACAAAATTATGAACTACATGTATTACCAGCAGCTAGCGATCACTAATTATAGTAAACAGTTTTCATAGCAATCGGTCTTTAAAAGTTCAACGCAGAAATAGCAAAGCAACAAATGTGGGTCGAAAATCTGAGCAAGCCCAGTAGAGTCAGGATTCAATTCATGCATTCAATGTAATAGTAAATATTAATACACATAAAAGAAATCCCAAATGTTACAAAAACATAAGAAAATACAGGAATTCAAATTCTGAGGGAGCAGGTCGAGTGAGTCCATTGCAGAGTAGACAAGAAAGATCAATCATGCATAAGCATTGATTATGAAACACTTTCCAACTGAAATGTAATTTCATTTAAAAATTTCTAAAATGTGATTCATTCAGTGGTAATATCTTTTACATTATCACAGTACTACAGTAATTTATTATACTTAAATATTTAAAACTGTATCGAAATATAAATCATCTGATTCTTTATGCAAAATCAATGAATATTTCATTCATATAACTTGTATTTCAGACTCCAGAGCTAAATAATTTTGTGTGAAAAAAATTCAGCAATTCTTATGTAATTCATCTTACAATCGCTTGAGATATTTGCATTCTGCATATGTTAAAATTAGGCTTCCTTGAAGAAATAATAAAAGTTTAGGGATCATTTAAAATCACAACTATTGTAATTGCATAGGCACGGAATTTAGATACACAGATAATACACAGATAATATATATGTGTATGTGTATGTACTCAAAGTATTGGAATCGTGCCGAAGATCGGAACTCGAATTTTCAAAGGATCTACACGTTTTGGGACTTCTAGAACACGAAAAAACTACTTTTAGGAAGACGTCTGTGTGTGTAAGGGTGTATCTGTGTATGTTTCTGTGCGGATATTACATCCACTCTAATTGAAAATCTAATGGACCGAATTTCATACAATTTGGTATATATGTTTTTTGTGGGAAATCCTGATGTTCATTAGATTATAGTACGATTCGCAATAAAAGAATCTGCCTTCTTTGCGAAATGGCCGCAGAAATTGCCTTTATCCACTCTAGCTAAAAACTAATGAACCAAATTTAACAAAATTTGGAGTATAATATTTCAATAACCTACAAGTGATTTATATAACAAATTTAACAAAATTTTGTATATAAATCATTTGTAGGTTATTCTACTACGATTCGGGAAAAAGGAACGGGCTATTTTTGCGAAATGGCCAGCAAAAATCGTTATATATAAAAATAAAAGACTACGTGTGCTCAATTATATCAATTAAATTCCTATTTTATATGTGATTTTTGACAACAAAAAGAATAAGACTAACCCCATTACTCTAGGACTAGCCGTTCTTGAGATATTCTAGTTTTTTCGCGTTTTCGCTACGCCACCTTTGACAATAAGTCCAGCTATCAAATGAGAACCAAATTTAAGTTTAACGTGTAAATTCAATGTCATTTAAAATACTTATGTTGTGCAGATAAACTCAAATTATCATTGAATAAATAAAGAGAACGAATATGAGTCTGCAGAGAAAGACATGTGCTGTCCACATCAGAATTTTTAACAATATTACACCAATGATTTATAGAAGTGAACGGGGATTATTTTCAGGCCATTTCGAAAAAAATGTATGATCTATATTTAAAGATCCATCAAATTTTTGTCGAATAAAATGTTCAACAAATTTAAGCTGTGTACCAAATTTTAACTCTCTAGGACGTAGGAAAGTGCATTTAAAATGCCATCAATTAAATTTATCAAGAAGAGTTATATAAAATTTAAAAAAAATGAAAAATTGTTATCTACCAAATTTATTTTAAAATATGAAGCCACTCCCATATGCAAAACGTTTAAACAAATGGAGAGATATTTATTGTATAATATCTCTCTCTTTTCTTTCTGGAAGATATCCCAAAGTCAGAATTTAATTGAATTTGTTTTTTTCCCTATATTAAATAATTTTTTTAATTAAAAAACTACTTAACATATTTTACTGAATTTTTTTTTATATATTCTATGGGATAATGTGAATATTTCCTAAAAATTTCGAAGCAATTCGTGAATTTTAAATTTACTTAAAAAATGTTTGAAAAATTAGGTCCCATAGGGTTCAATGTATTTCATTTTTTCAACCCGGGTTCAATAAAAAACTAATTGGGTGATATTATTTATTTATATTCCCATAGGTCCTACAGACCGTCTGAACAACATACTAAAATTTCATTTTGATAAACTCATTTTTACGGCAGTTATCGTGCTAACGGACAGACAGACAGACAGACAGACAGACAGACAGAATGAACAAAGTCATAAACACTTTTCAACTTTGTTGTAAAGTGTTAAAAATACAACGTGAAAATTGCATTAAAATCGAAGCAACAATCGCTAAGATAGATAAAAACGCATTTTTTAAAAATGGGGGTCGTCCTTCTCCCCCAACCTCCCCTTCTCCCAAAAGTCAAAATATGGGTGAAAAGTATTTTCCCGCAACCGAAAAGATAAGCCCCCCCCCCCCACACCCACACACACACACACCGCGAAACGAACAACACCTATGATCACACGAAGAACATCATCTAAGTCTACACGCAAAGGTCGTCTTTTGAAACCCGGTCACCCTTTTTCAGTAACCGGAGCTAGGACCTGATCAAGTCAAAGTGAGGCCTAGGGCCTGATGTTAATTAGGGGGCCCCATACCCATACCAAACACATGCAAAACATCAACACATAACAAATTTGGGGGCTCAGGATCACAGCCCGGAATGCCCTTTTGTACATGTAGAAAACTTTAAAACTTTTCACTTCAAATTAAGATTAATACTTTAAAGGATATATAATATTTAAAGCTGTTAACATATTTCATAATTATATCATATAATTATATTATTTTATAATATTTTAAAAAAGTTACTTCTGTTTAAATTTTCAATCATTTAGGGGGTCCTTTAAAATTCGTGGCCCATGGCTGCGGCCACCGATGGTCCATGTGTTTATCAGGCCCTGATCGGAGTGACCCAAGGTGAGGTCGCATAGAAGTGCATTTCATTCTCAGACAAAATACGGGAAACATGCTACTGATTTGCATGCTACGGAAAACATGCTACTAATTTTTAAATAAAAATTATTGACTCCTTAATTCAATTGTAAAACATTACCAAATAAAGCCACAAAGAATACAAATGCATTTATCCAGGGAAGGGTAATGGCAATTTTTATGATGATAAATTTTTAAATTGTTCTTCGAGGAATTTGTACATGGCATAGGTTTTAACATGACAATCACGGTGAACACTTAAAAATATTTAAAATACTCTTTTAAAAATCTGTATAAAAATATCGACTTTTTGGAAATTCGAGTTATTAGAGTTTTTTGAAAATCTGTCTCCTGTTAACAAAAATGAAGAGCCTAAATTGATTTTTTGTAGGAGGAGATCGTATTCCTTGTTTTACTCTCATTTTAGAGAACTTTTTTTAAATATCGAAAATTCTATTAAATGTTTCGAATTTCCAAAACCGTCGTTTAAAAATTTCGTTCGTTACTCACATTTAAAAAACACTGCGAGGTTCTAGGCCATGTGGGGGCTTCGGAATTTAGAATAATAAGAATGCTAGCTAGCAGCAGGACGCAGCTGTTGTTTTCGCTTTCATTGGAGAAGATGATTAAGTAGTGCAACTGGACAATTATGCAGATACAGATTTTGTTTAAAGTCAAAAAGTACCTTACTGTTAATACGTTGGATTATTTTGTCAAATGATAAAGGCAAGATAATCCAAAAGATGTAATGGCGATCCAGACAATCCTGATGGAGTTAAGAATTGAAAGCTTTTCTGAGTAAGTATTTTAAACAGTTTAATGTTCTAAAAATTTCAAAACTATATGTGTGTTTTGGTATATGGAGAAGAAAAGAAAATGTATCACCACTTATTTAATTCTATTTCTGAATAAAGATATGTCTTATACCTTTCTGTTTCATTTATGTCCTAAATACTACATATAGATAGAAATTAATTCTTTATTTTTGAATAAATTTTTAAACAACTTTTCTATACATGAAAAACATTACTCGTCTAAAATATTTTATAAATTTTAAATATATTCATTGTCTAGTGAGAACTGCAACTGATCAATATTTTGCAAGAGTACCCTAAAACACACATGCATAAATTTGGCATCCTGGAAACTTTTATAAATACTTGAAAATACTGCATGCTTAATTTAGTTACTATTTAAACGTATTTTGTATGCATGAAAACTTCGTATACATATTTTATATGCATAAAAACACTGCAATGTGTAAACTTTTTTACTATTCCTAAAAACACTATTTGTGAAAAATCTTAAACTATATTTTTAACCTTAGTGAAAATTTTTGGACGAGCAATACTTTGTAAATCCACATTAAAAATGTTTCAACATGATACATTTTTTTCCGATCCTAAAACACTCTGCATTCATAAATTTCGCAGTTTGAAACATTTTGTCAACACTAGAAAACACTGCATGTCCAAACCTTTTACAACCAAAAGAGTATCGTATCTTTCACTTTATGCCAAAATATTGTTACCACCTAAACACTTTTTATACACACGAAAACACAGCATGTGCAGAAAGTTTAGTAAATGTTTCTTATACACAACATGTGCGCAAATTTCGCAACTTAGAAACGCGCTTTATGTTTGAAAACCTTATGGACCTAAAAATTGTTGCAACTAAAATATTTTCTACACATACTGAAAAACAAGCGATAAGGGGATTATCAGTGATGTTACATTTGATTAGATAAATCGTGCAATATCGTGTGATTGGCTCTATCTGATATGAAATCCCTTAGAGAGCTGAGGTATCTTTCACTGCATGTCAAAATAATTTTACCACCTAAACATATTTTTGTACACACGAAAACATCATATGTGCATAAATTTTACTACTTCAATATATTTTATACTTACGAAACGCAACAAGGGAATAAATTTCGCAACTTAAAATATTTTCAATAGTGAAAAACTTAATATGTGCAATTTTACTACTTAAAAATATTCTATATGTACGAAAACACAGCATGCGTATAAATTTCACTATTTCACTACTTAAAAATGTTTATCGATTGAAAACATTACATATCCAAAACATTTTGAGACGAAAATATTTTTCATGCATCTCAAAAACTGTATATATTTACCTTTATAAAAGAAATTTAACAGATGTACTAGTTAAAAATCTTCCTTTATCAGGCTTCTTTTCCTAGACATTATATTTTAGACACAGAACAATTTGCATGTGAAAGATTTTATTTCAACACTACATGTTTAAATTTACTTTAAATTCTTTTTTGCCCATTTTTAAACAAGTTAGAATTATTCTTTTTATAATTTATATACATATTACTATATAGTTTATATTATTGCAGTCTAAAATTCATACTTTAGAACTTTATAATTTACAGATTTTTTTTTAAACTACATAAGATAAAATTTTCTTTCTGTTTATTCTGTTATTTACTTATTTTTTTATAAAAACTTTATTTTTTTTTCTTTAACACATACAGGATTCCTAGGAAATTCTTAATCACTCCCATAACTTTAGAATGAAAGGTTCCTAAGTGTGTACGTTAAGTCTATAAGGCCCTCCGAATAAAAACGATTGCAGCGCCCTCGGTTGAGCATCGAAGAAGTTAGGAACAGGAACTCGGCAACAAACCGAGATAGAAGAAAAATGTTAATTACACAGTTATAGATCTATATCTTATTAGTAGGCGTTGTCATCAGGAGCGCATAAAACGCGTTCAGAAAAGGTAATAAATACCTATCATACTCTCTCTCTCTCTCTCTTCATTGGTTTCTAGATACTGAAACACTGAGAATTGCAATACTTGTCTAAGTACTCAGTAATATTCTTTATCGAATTCAAATGTGCATTGGGAGGACATTTTAAGCAGACTATACATTATATTCCTGTGCCTTGAAATGTTGTTTATTCATAGCATTCCCGTATATGACAGAAATTCGCCCAGAACCGTATTGTGTCAGATAAATGCCTTCTGAAACAGTTTTCTTTCCATTTCCTACTTATTAAATCAGTGCTCTACTAATATGTAGTTGGTATTTTCCCTGTATATTACATTGTAGCAGAGTTTGTTATACTTTTTTAAATTCTCCGCTACACTGTAAAACATTCTGCAGCCTTTGCTCATTTTTTTCAGCTACTTTGTTGATAATTTCGACAACTATCAGAAAAGCCGCAATTACAGGCGTTCATGAAAATTCTAACATCATTTTTGAAATATTCAAATAATTATCGTCTGCCGAAGCGTAATTTATATACACTCTTTTGCAAAAAAAAAAAAACCGAATCACCATAAAGAAAGTGACTGTTTTTATTGAAATTAAGTATGCGTACAGCCCATACACAGGTAATGAGATTACAAAATCAAGGCCGCAGGACCCATCGATGGTTAGCAATTGCACATTGAATTTTCAAATCAGTAATTGGTGAATCCCCCCTTGGCGGCAATGCATGCTTGTATACGTCTAGGTACGGAGTGATAAAGTTTCCTAATGCCATTTTGCGATACATTCTGCCAGGCATTCCACAATTTTTGCTCCAGATCTGCTACATTTCGGGGTGCCCGAATCTGGCGGCTTAGCACGTCCCATACATGCTCGATTGGCGAAAGGTCTGGTGACCTTACTGGCCAGGGAACAGTATCAACAGCACGTAGACAGTCCACAGATATGCGAACCGTATATGGCGTGGCATTATCTTGTTGGAAAATGGCCTCAGAATGACGTGCCATGGAGAGTAATGCAAACGGCCACAGGATTTCATCAACATATCGTTGAGTTGTTAAAGTTGTACGCAGGATGACTAGGGGCGACCTGCTGTCGTTAGAGATAGCACCTCACACCATCACACCAGGGGTAATGGCTGTGTGCCTGCATAAAACGAAGGCTGATTGGGACCGCTGGCCCTGGCGCCTCCACACACGTACCCGATGGTCATCTGCTGAAAGACAAGCGTGATTCATCGCTGAACACTATGCAATGCCAGTCTGCTGGCAGCCATGATGCGTGGCTACAACACTACTCCAAGCGACTCTGTCGATGTTGTGGGGTTATGGGTAGACTCCTTAAAGGCCGCCGTGAGCGTAACCTCACCTCAGCCAAACGCGGTGAAATGGTGGAAGGTACCACGGGTGGTTTGGAAGAGGCTATAACACGTTGGATGGCGGACAATGATACCATTGGGCCAGTTCGCACCTGTCGCACAATCATCCGATCTTGCCTCGCATTCGTGCACCTTGGCTTTCCAGAGCCTTCATTCCGCCGATGAATTCCTTGTAGCAACAATTGCTGCCAGCCCCTTTTCACAGAAGTGTCCGTTCGGTACAGGTGGCAGCCTATTGCTCAGAATGACCAGCCAACTTCACGCATCCCGACTTTATGACCACGTTCTAACTCGTCTAATTGCTTATAAGGTCTTTGGCAACGTCATAACGGCATTATTGGTTGTGTCTCCACGGAACTGCAACGCCGACAACGAGCAAATGTAACCGTCCCCATTTTTAACCTCTGTTATAGAATGCTATAGTTGCGCAGTAGAAACGCGCGCTATGACCGAAGTTATTGCAAATTTAAGCATTTACGTACTTGGTATAAAGGAATTTGTATGCGAAATTTCGAGATGATCGGAATATTTTTAGGGGTGCTTCGTTTTATTTTTTGTAAAAGAGTGTATATATATATATATATATATATATATATATATATATATATATATATATGTATATATATATGTATATATATATATATTATCATAACTATCAGAAACTTTACTCCCCATTCCGGACAACTGATTCCCCTGAAACTTTCAGTAACTTGCTTGCAACTGCTTTACAGTGTAAGGGTGCCGTAATCCTTCTTATTTGATCGGCCATGATCACTTTCCTATAGAAAGACCTAACATGTGCACTCATGGACCTTTTCCTACAAAAGTACCATTCTTTATCACGATCATTTACATTAAGGTTCAGGAGGACTTGTTCGGACACATTGTTGTACATCTCCAAAGGAATGCTGCGAAATAGTCATGGTAATGTTGGTCATCACTTTGAACAAAACAATAAAACACATTTGTAACGTATTCCTATCTGACACAATGCATCCTCATGAATACAGCAGACTACATGACCGAATGCAAATTTTTTATCACAAATGGGTGGTGATTGAAAGTACATAGTTGTCCTTTAATATCTTCAACAGTAATCTTCACCATTTCAACAGAAGGTCAGTGAATAGTCAGTGAATATATACTTTCTCGGAATGTGAACACAGTTTTTAAACAAGTCAGTTGATCATCATCTAAGGTAAGATAGCAGACAAGATGTTTGAAAAATAGTATTTTGGAAATCTAGTTTTCCATTGTGGGTAAAACAGGTCATTTCATTGTGACTGACATAAAGGTTATCAGCATATAGGTTCCCCATATAATAACTTTCTCGCCAGAAAATTTCGCAGCTACTATTTTTTAACATGGAGCAAATATAACACGTACTTTTGACAAGTGTGGAGAAAAATCGCATTTCTTTCATTAAAAGTTGTAAAGTTATACAGAATTGTCCTAAGTGTACAAGGAAAAATAATAATTTTCAGTATTATTGAAGGTGTAAAAATCAAAAACTTTTTCTAAATTTATCTGTAAATTCTCTTGAATGAGGGAAAATATCAGTATTGACAAGTGCCAACAACCATTGACAGCCAACAGCCCCCATGTGAAAACTTCCTCACCAGAAAATTTTGCATCTATTAGTTTGGATACAATAGGCAATAATTTTGATTTACAAACTTTTAATTTTAAAGACGTCAAATATTCAAGATCTGTATGTTGCAATTTTAGCACCACATAACGCATTTATTACTACTAATTTCGATCATATAAAAATTTAAAATTTTCTCAAACTGCTACCCCTCTTACAAGCAAAATTATTCTAAGGGGTCCCCACTTTTCCAGCTGAAATTTTGTGGCTGCATTCTGAAACGATTTAAAATTGATAAATTTAATTATTTTATGGAAGAAAGACCATACAACTGTATCACATAAATAATACGTTAATAAAACATCTGCAAAAAAAGAAAAAAAAAATGTTTGCATCTTCTGAAGTAAATTTAGTTCTGTTATATATTCATTTTCCTGACTTCACTGTTTTCAATAGCCAGAAGGGTTGAATCACTTAATCGCAATTATTCTGATAATCGTCTGATAGAATTTCTTTTGTAGTCTTTTATAGGCTTTTTTTAATGACCGTCCGACAGAAGCCACAGGAAACGGCAGAGAGAAAAAGAAATAATACGGAATACACAAATAAATAATCGTTTTCCTTCGATTTATATTTGTTAATTAACATTTTTGCGAAAATTTTAACCATAATCTGCGATTTTAGATCATTTTTCATCAATGTTTTAAAGTGTTCAAATTGAATGGTAAATTGTGTTGAAAGAGGATCGGAATATATTTTTCGAAGAATTTCGAATTTTTGGAATAAATTCAAATCCGCTGATTTCAAAAATTCTACTGGTGATTGGTGGATAACTATATTTTTGAGGCCCCTTTCAGTCATAAGGCCCCTACGCATTGCTTGATTTTGCTACCTGATTGTTACGCCCATGGTCCTGAAATGGAGCCCATTCTTTACAGCATGAAATAATAAATCGAAAAAAGAGTAGCCACTCAACTGCCCAACATTTGCCCCAATATGCTCATGATTTTTAGGGGCCCTTTGATTTTACTCACACTTTCAGCTCCAATAATCAGCTCCACACTTTCAGCTTTCAACTTGCGTTTCTACAAAGATAAAGCTGTATAGAAAATGGAAAATGATGCTAGTACAGCGTGAAAAAAAAAGAACCACCCTTCGTTATTTTGCCACGTCAATAGTAGATCAAATTCCATAGGGAATCATTTTATAGTATCACCAGCAGTATACCAGTTCTTCGTACGGAATATATAATATAAAAAAACATAAAATTCACAATCATGTAAAAATTCCTATAATATTCTAAATGGCAATGTTATTCAAATCATTCTATTAAAATATTTAAATTAATGCTACTAAAAAGACGTTTAAGAATCTCTGTTCTATCTATACGAAATTATCTTCCCAGGAAGATCTGACGAATAAAATATACTGGTTCAGTTTGTAAACAAAAAAAAATATGAAATTAAATCAATATATACCTAAATAAAAGAGTTAAAGTTGTATGGTAAGATCTACCCGTACTGCTAATATTCTTGAATATTAGAAGGTATATATATACCTGTGTATCAATAGAAGATTAACCGTCTATACAATATATGAGCTTCAAATATATTTGTCAAAAAATAACAGATAACGTAATAATTTGAAAATATCAATAATTCTTCTAATCTTTAATCCCAAAGGCGATATATGATATTGATGGCGATATATGCCAAAATAAAAGTGCTAAAATTGTATGGGAAGATACACCCCTACTACTTACATTCTCGTGGATTAGAAAATATACCTGTGTATTTAGTAGAAAATTACCCGTACTACATAGCCGTTCTTCGTACGGAATAAATAATATAAAGAAGCATAAAATTCAATATTATGTGCATACTACTATTCCAAAACCTATATTATTCCAAATAGCATTGTTATTCAAAACATTCTATTAAAATATTTATATTAATGCTCCTAAAAATAATTTTAAGAATCTCTGTTCTCGCTATACAAAAATATCTTCACAGGCAGATCTGAAGAATAAAACAGTCTGGTCCCGTTGGTAAACAAATTTGCAAAAAATATGAAATTGAATCAATATATGCCAAAATAAAAACGCTAAAATTATATCTGAAGAAATATCCGTATTACTTATATTCCGAATATTAAAAGATATAACCGTGTATTAGTAGAAAATTACCCGTACTTTAATATATGAATTTTAAAAATCCTTTCCAAAATACAACAGATGACGTGATGAAGTGAAAATATCAATTATCTGTAAACTTGAGGGCTGTAATTGATTCCAATATATGTCAAACTAGAAACTCTAAAATTGCATGGGAAGGTATAACCGTGCTACTTATGTTATTGAAAATATACACGTGTACTAATAGAAGATTACCCGTACTACAATATATAAATTTCAACCGTTTTTGCCAAAATAAAACAGATGACATAATAAACAAGAAAGATCAGTCATCATAAAGTATTAATTATGAAACACTTTCCAACTGCAATGCAATTTTATTTAAACATCTCTAAAATGCGATACATTCAACGGTGATATTTTTAAAATTATCACAATACAATAATTTATTACATTTGAAAACTTAAAACTTCACCGAAAAAAAAATTAACTTTATTAAAATGACGTCATTGAAATATAAATCGCCTGGCTCTCTATGTAAAAGCTGTAAATATTTCATTCATACACTTATATTCCATTCCTTTCATTCCTCACAATACTACAATAATTTAATTTATTTAAAAACTTAAAACCATGGAGGTAAACGTAATATTTACTCTATGCGCAAAACGTCATCGAGAAAGTCTGCTATAAAATCGTCTGTTCTCTATGTAAAATCAATGAATATTTTATTCATATCAGCTATATTTCAGACTCAAAGAGCTAAATAATTTTGTGTTAAAGAAATTCAGCAATTCTTATACAACTCACCCTACATCTTTATGTGTTTACATTCTTCATAAGTGAAAATTAGTCTTCGTTTTAGAAATAATCAAAGCTTGATGATCATTTAAACTCAAATATATTGGAATTGCGTTGTTTCAGAATGTAGATGCACAGAAATTAAGCAAAAATAAAGCAGTTTCAGGACGCATACAACACTAAATATAAATTAAAAAGAACTTTAAAAATCACGATTTTGGCACAAGATGTATGTTATACTTTATTTTGAAGTAGGTCATGTGATCTCTTCATATAATATGGGTGAATTATTATTTTAATATTTTTATTTAATAAAACTAAAGAATATATTTTGCTGAAATTTTTTTCATATTTTTTATAGGATGACTTGAATATTTCATAAAACTTTCGAAGCAATTTGTGAATTTTAAATTCGCTTAAAAAATGTGTGAAAAATTAGGTCCCATAGGGTTCAATGTATTTAATTTTTTCAACCCGGGTTCAATCCTAAACTAATTGGGTGATGTTATTCATTTATATTCCCATAGATCCCAGAGACTGTCTGAACAACATACTAAAATTTCATTTTGATAAAGTCATTTTTACGGCAGTTATCGTGCGAAAGGACAGGCAGACAGGCAGAATGAACAAAGTCATAAACACTTTTCAACTATGTTGTAAAGTGTTAATAAATTGAAGATATCAATAATCCCAAAGTAATCTTTAAAAATCCAGTTAAAAGTGCAATTCGGATAAAAAATTATTTCATATACATTTCTTCATTATTTAAATTTGAAAAGATTTAATAAAACTCGTCTTCCGCATGAACACATTGGATTTAAACCCGTTGCTAAGCGACATGATATCATTTTCTTCAAATACATTTACTGAAAAAAATATCGTCTGCATAATGCTATGTCTATGGAGGGTTAAAATGTGCGTTTTTAACACTTTACAACATAGTTGAAAACTGTTTATGACTTTGTTCATTCTGTCTGTCTGCCTGTCCGTTCGCACGATAACTGCCGTAAAAAGGACTTTATCAAAATGAAATTTTAGTATATTATTCAAACGGTCTGTGGAACTTATGGGAATATAAATGAATAATATCACCCAATTAGTTTTGGACTAAACCCAACTTTTAAAGACTTTTGAAGACTTTTTAAGCAAATTTAAAATTCCCAAATTGTTTCGAAATACTATTAAGTTATATAAGAATTGCTGAATTTTCAACGCAAAATTATGTAGCTGTGGAGTCTGGTATATAAGTGATATGAATGGGATATTCATTGATTTTACTTAGATAGAAAAGCAAACGATTTTATAGCATTGCCTTTTTGGATGACGTTTTAAGTTTCCAAGTAAAATAAATTATTGTACTATGATAATTTTAAAAATATCACCGCTGAATGTATCGCATTTTAGAGATATTTAAATAAAATTGCATTTTAGTTGGAAAGTATTTCATAATCAATGCTTTATGCAAGATTGATCTTTTTTGTTTAATTAATATCTAGACAACCCCTGGTCATAGAAGCTTTAAACATGGACTAAATTTTAAGTGCGGCTATTCCAACCACAAAATTTCACCAAATTCGGTTCTGCCGTTCTTCCGTGATGATGAGATAAACAGACAGACAGACAGATTTTCAATTTTATTTATATAGATTCCATAGGTAATAATATCTTCTATAAATTCATATGCTATAAAGTCGCTTAATGGGCCGTTTTCATATAAAATTCCGCAAAAACTTCAATATTTCAAATGATATACCCAGTTCTGATATTATAAATAAATTCTACATCCTCAAATTTATCTACATATAAATTTTTATAAAATTCCTGTTATTATATCCGGAGATACTGCGGTTTTAAATATGAAGATGATTCTGGGATCATCTTCATATTCTAAACCGTAACTTAAAGAACGAAATAGTTATATAGTTGCTTGATCAGAACTTATAGTTGCTTGATCAGAACGATTTTAATGAAGTGGGTAAGATATATACACCCCCCCCCCCTCCAATGATGCCGAACTTGAAGTGCTTCTTTGCAGATATTTATTTATTCATATAATCTGAAATAATTGTTTCGTTACGCCGATTACTAAGTCGTTCACATTAAAAAATTTAAAGCATTTTTACTTTCCCTACATATATAGTATGATGTATAAGAAAATTATTGTGACGAAAGAGCACGTTTTAAGTATCTCTGAACTCGAATCGTATGTTTTTGAGGTACTGTGTGTGTGTATGTATGTTAGTGTGTCTGTTAGTTTATGTGTCTGTGTATGTTAGTTTGTATACATGTCTATGAGTCTGTGGATGTGCTATCCCACGAACAGATGAAGCGTTTCGAAAAAAAAATTGGTGTGATTATTATAATCGGTGAATACTGGAACCCTAATGATATTACACATAATAAAATGTTTGGACCTCAATTTGAAAAAAAATCATTTAAAAATCAGCCCTTTCAATATTGATAAAAAAAATAATCACTTTAGCCGTGGGTAATGAGTGATAAAAACTTTAGAACTCTAGCATGACCCGTTTTCGAGATATTGCACAATTTTCGAATACATTTTGGAAAGAAACTTGCTTTTGCTACCTGATTGTTACACCCCCTGGCCCTGAAATAGAGTCAACGGTTTTTGAAATGAATCCGTAAGACAATTCATTCATATTTATTTATTTATTTATTCCTATGTTCATCGAAGCATGCATTTTTTTTTTTCATATTTCGCCGTATTCAACAATGACAGATTAATACAATTCTGTACTTTGGCAAAAATATGGGTGTATATCTTCTCATTCTAACAATTATTTTTTAATTGTGTATTTCCTGATCTTTTGGTAATTTTCAACCATAAAAATTTAAATGTCTGTTCCCTTTCTTTCTCCGGTTTGCTAGGCGTTGCTATAGGGATAAGAGGACTTTGTGCGCATGCGTAAAAAATAGTTGCGAGCCACAACACATGCGTTGAATCTAAAATATTTGGATTGAAGCTAAAAGGGGAGGTGTGGTTTCGGCTTAATACAGACGATTTGGAAATTGAGTAATGTTATCTGTATCTTTATTATTTATATTAGTGAATGTTTATTTACCACCAGGGCAACACCGGCTAATTCATTCTAGTATTCAATAAAGAGTAAGTTAAAAATATCCTTTTTTAGTTTCCTTTTTGCAACTAATGGATGCCCTTTAAAACCATTGTAATGATGAACATTTATATATAGCGAAAATACTACCGGAAGAAAAGAGCTGAAATTTTGCATAGTTCTATAAATTGTCCCTTGGAATTGATTTCCATCAAAATATTTCAAGGCTGTTATTTATATTTTTTCTAATATTAATTTATATTGCATACAAAAATATTTAAAGGAAGAAAAATCATGCAGATTTCGTTTGGATCGTTTAATAGCAATGTAATGAACAAATATCATTGTGATAAGAAGATTATATCGGAAGATGTTGATAAAAGCCTTGGAAACTAATTTAACAATATGTGCATAAAACTTTGCATGCTCATAATTCAGAAACGGCTGGACTCAATTACTTGAAATGTGGAATCCGAAGTTAAATTTTAATGTAGACTCGGAATTTAGCGTCAAAATTTGGTATTTGCCACTGTCAATTTTAACATTAGTGCGTATGTAAATAAGAAGACGACCCCTTATGCAAATTTTAAGGATATAAATTTGTAGAGGTTATGCATTTGTTATACCCTGTCGAATAGTATATTTGAATTTGCTCTACAATGAAAGGTGCACGAATAACGAGGGACGGCTCTATTTTCTCGCAACTGTACAATAATTAAAAATACTTGATAATTAGTTGAGGGTTTAACACTCCGACAGCTTGATTAAAACATTCAATAGAAAGCAATTGAATTCGCATACAGCTGCTTTTCCGCTACAACTCAACTAATGATGTCCTGGAATCGGAAAGGTACGTTGGCATGGTTTGGGGTTTTATGATTAAGTAAACGTGTAGGAGAGAGTGATTTTTATATAAATTGCTGTAGGCTTCGTAATTTTGAAAATAAATATTCGCAACACACACACACACACACACACACACACATATATATATATATATTAAAAAATACAGTAGCAAACTTTAAAAATTATGAAAACTTTGCAATTATGCAAATGTAAAAATTGCGTAAATAGCGTAAATAGGAATGGCAAAACAAAATTCATTTAATTTATTGCGCAAATGCAGCTAATAAATAAAATGATTTCAATAAGAAAAAAATGTTTGAAGATCCGATGAAAGAAAAGTGAGAAGCTGCAACACGAAAATTCAACTATCTAACAGGCTTACGAAATAACAGTATAAACCAACAAATCCTCAAGCAAATTGAAAAAATTAAAAAACAAATAAATAAAATAAAAATCGAATCAACAAGTCAATGAAAAGTATCAAAATACAAAGGTATACAATCGAAAAAAGAATAACAAACGAAATCAAGCACAAACACTATACACGTGGACAAGGATCTAAGCCTAAATCATGAATTGTTCACTTCCACAAAAATCGTAATCATGCCCAAGTTTTTTGTAGAAGCAAACACAAAAATGCATGTTTCTGAAGAAATAGATAGATTTTATCTATAAACTATTTCTACTTGGACGACATGCATAAATAAGAAAAACAACTTTCCTAACTTCTTCACTTTGTTATTTTCAATAATTATATTTTTCAAGGAAATAAATTATACCTACAAGTCTCAGGAGTTCCACAGAGTGGCTGCAGTAGCAGTATGTTAGCTAATTTATATCTTTATCATTTTGAACAGTCTTTTACGTCAATAGATTATACAATATACAGATATGTTGATGATCTGATTTGTGCTTGATTTCGTTTGTTATTCTTTTTTCGATTCCATATCTTTGTATTTTGATACTTTTCATCGACTTGTTGATTCGATTTTTATTTTATTTATTTGTTTTTTTATTTTTTCCATTTGCTTGAGGATTTGTTGATTTATACTTTTATTTCGTAAGCCTGTTAGATAGTTGAATTTTGGTGTTACAGCTTCTCACTTTTCTTTCATTGGATCTTCAAACCTTTTTATCTTTTATATATATATATATATATTTGAAATGTAATAATAAGAATTATGTAAAAATTAAAAAAAAAAAAAATACAATTCAAGTAATATTAACATCACCATAGAAGCAAATTCACGGCCATAATGCCGATAAGAGAAAAGAACAGAACCTTCCCAAATTCGATGATGAATCAGAATTAAATTCATCTTCAGGTCTGAGTATTTAATTCTAATTAACCCAAACAAATGCCTGTTTCAGATTAAGCAATAGTACATTACTATAAATGCTTAAACTCAGACTACAGGCATCAAAAAATGAAAAAAGGATACATTAAGAAAATTGTATTACCATGCGGCATGAACCCTTCTTTTTTTACCACGTGTAAACACGATCAACCTCAACAGCTTAATCTAGAAGCACCGGAATGAACAAGTCGAAATTCTACCAGGGAGGCAGTACGAACGTTCACGGAAATACTCCCAAACCCGTCCAGTGAGTCTAAGCTGGAGACTGGACAAGCAATTCAGAATACAACTTCCCAAACATGCAGAACTGAATATGAATATGAATCAAAGATGAAAATTCCTACTAAACAAGTAATTCATAGGAAAACTGGATAATCGAGAATGCCACTATACACCATTATAAGGGCGCTCAAAACGTAGTTTCAATACTGACAAAAGTTACATTTTTTTGCGAAAATAAAATTCAAAACATTAATGTTAATGCATCTTATTTTCCGATTTTTTGATTTTTCTAATGTTTTTGACTTAGTTTATTATTTTTCATTTTTATTTATTTATATAATTAATAAATAATTATATATAATATACACATATATATATATATATATATATATATATATTTTTTTTTTTTTTTATGTTAGTCACTATAATTGGGAATGTTTTCTAGTTTTCTAGGATGTTATCGAGTGAAATTTGATACACTGAGTTGATAATTTTAATAACAAAATTGGGGGGATATGCATTATTAGTCGCTGTACTCAATAATTCCATAAAGTGCGCTAATCTATAATATTCATCACAAATTTTATTGATTCTAAGAGCCTGGTTTATTATAATATTTCTAAATACAGATATATGCAGACAAGAGTCAAAATGTTGAATTTTTGATGTATTAAATTTAAAATCCTGTCTTTTATCATACAAGTTTATAACCATATTACAATTTTGTAAATTTAAATTTAAATCTAAAAAGTTTGCAACATTTGTGCAAAGTTTGCAACATATATATATATATATATATATATATATATATATATATATATATATATATATATATATATATATATATATATATATATATATATATATATATATATATATATATATATATATATATATATATATACTTGTTAAGCTTGGGAAGAAGTTGTAAAATTTTATTTATGAAACTTTTTTAATTTCCCAGAGTGGGAAGCTAATTAAATTATACAGGAATCGGTAATTTTTCAGTTGCACGTCACAGGACCCCTTGTATTAATTTCGGTAGTTAGCAGTTAATTTTCAGTGGTTAGTGTTTAATTGCACTTGTAATGGCATTAATTGAGCGTAATCCGTTAACCATAATATACATAAGAAAAAATGAAATAATTCCATTTATAAAAGCTTCCGCCCTTACTAAGATCATTGCCGCTTTAATTTTTTTCTGAATGTCAGCATTTTCTTATGCGTTGAAATGCATTTTTTGCATCTCTTTCCTCCAACCAACCAACCAAAAAATGCAATGTTCAATGCCGCATTAGCGAACAAAAACTTAGGTAAGCTTGAGTGTCTAAGTTCGAGCTTCTTTTAGCGAGTTGCCGATCTAAGCTCCTTACTTTTTTTTTTTTGGCCGCTATCTTTCATTATTATTTTATTTTTCTATTGTTGCTCTTAGTTTTATTTGTTTGATTTTCTGACTAGAAATGGTTTTCTGTTTTTTTTTTACTGTTCCAAAATTTTCGTCTTTTTTTAGTTGTGTGTCCGCTCTCGCTTGGTGCGCCCTTTTTCAACTCTTTCTTCTCCCGTTTTCTTTTTCCTCTTCCACCCCCTTCCTCCTCGTTCCTGTCCTATTTTTTGCTTCGAAGTTCTTCTTTTGTGCCGTCGCGGTTCCATGGCGCATCGCCCTGCAAGACCGGCGATCGTGAATGACAAGCGCGTGTTCTTAACCACATGAGAAATGAACTGAGAGTGAAAAACAGGAGTTAAATGTGCCGAAAAGAACCAGGGGGAGCAGGATGGGGGGAAATGTGGGCGGAAGAGGAGAAAAACCTTAAGCAGCAGGATTGTGTTGAAAAAATTCTTAGCATGAAAATCCCTGGGATGAAAAGGAGTAAACCATGCTAATTACTGTCTAAAAAACTTTCTCAATTTTTGCAACTACTTTCTCAAAGTAAAAACGTAACTAGGACAGGGTTTTACTCAATCGACTCATTGCCCTTGTGCAGGGGGAATGGAAGCGATTAAAAGAGCAGAACTGGGCGCAGAATTGCCTTAGAAGGATTTCTTTATCTATTTAAAATAAAAACCAGTGCAGGGTTCAATCAAAAAATGACCTAGTCGTTAATTGATTTTAAATTATTCTTATTTACTAATTGTTTAAAAATTGGGGTTCAAGAAACATAACTAAAATTTTATGAGGAATTTTTACACTATCTATAATGCATAGTATATCTAAAGGTAACATATTGTACTGTGGTTAAAAATCTGAAACTCGGATTTTGATGAATGTTCACTTATACTAATCATTCCTAAGTACGAATCAACTATTTTTTTCAATGATGTCTGTATGTATCTCTCTCTCTCTCTCTCTCTCACTTTCTATTTGGCTATACGCATGATATCTTACGAACAAATTGAGGAAATTGCATCAAATTTAGAACTATTATTTCAGTCTATAAGCGTCGGAGGCTTATTAGTTTTCGGGTTCAACGGATCAAGGAAAACCCCCTCAATTTTTTACATTTTTATTTAGAAAATTGATAAATCATTAAAAACATACAACTATATTTTAAAAGTTTTCAAAAATGGCTCTTCAAAGAAAAAGCATCACTTACAGAACATTAATAAACGCCGTTCCCGATATATTTCATTTTATCTTAAACGGAAAAGAAATTGTAAAAGTTAAATTATTTTGCTGTTATAAAATAAATAATGCCATTAAATATTTTTAATCGGAAATTAATGGACACCATTGTTTAGGAGTTATCATGAGCCGTTATAGTGGAAATTTTATACTTTTCCACACGGCGCACAGTATCTCTCGAACGAATTGAGCAAATCAAATATAATTTGGTACGATAATTTCAACCGATACGCTACCGATATCTATCGATTTTAGTAGTGAAAAGGGCGGATTCTGCGCCGTGCTTCTGTGGAGCAACCCTTTGATTCCTAAGGAACCGCACACCTCGATATCCTTTATAACACTTCACGCTCACCCTTTAATCATCTCTTAATTTATATTACCATTTAATGAACCTTTTTAGATGTTGATCACGTGACCGGACGTTATAAAAAGTAAAAGTGCTTAATGCTTAAATATAGTTTTAGTTGGAGATTATGTTTTGTAGACTGGTGATATTGTATTTATTTGTATTGTTTGGAATGGCAACGATATGTTACTGACAGAAGGAGCAGCCCTTGTACCTTAGTGACCGGACGTGACGTCATAAAAAGTAAAAGTTGCAGAGTTTAATGCTTAAAAATTGCTTCAGGTGGAGATTGTGCTGGGTGGAACGACGATTTTGTTAAGAAAACGGGACAAGTATACAGAAGGATTGGTTGAATCCAAAATATAGTGGTTATAATTCCGATATTTTAATATTTGGAACTATTTTCTTCTTATAAATCGTTTCTGTGACATTTGATGAGTTTCTCTATTTGTTCCTCTTTGATACTACTAATATATATATATATATATATATATATATATATATATATATAAACCACTAACTATTGTTACTAATTATGTGTATATATAAAAATGAAAAATAATGAAATAACATTAAAAATTGAAAAATTAAACATATAAAATACAGTTCATAAATATTTAATATTTTGAAAATTATTTTCGCTAAAAATATGTAACTTTAGCCAGTTTGTAGCAACTACATAAGCCGTTCTCAATATATCGTATATATATGATATAGTGCATGTTTATGAAAATTTACATATAAGTTGAGCTTAAAATGGTTTTTGGCAAACATATATACTGAAATCAGTGGTTTATTTACATCAAAGAATAATATGGACTAGATCACAATAAATGTGATGTGATCAGCACATAACTTTCTCTGCAGATTTATATTTGATTTTCTCCATATCTTCCTTACATTAACATATTTTATAGAGCAAAGTAATACATAAGAATACTTATTTGAAAGCATATCCAATTTGCAGTTTGAAAACATTTTCTTTTTCATTTGGTGGCCTAAAGTCTTTTCAAACTCCACAAACTCGCCAAAATTCCAAAAACTTAAGTATCTCAAGAATTTTTTATCCTGGAATAATGGGGTTGATCTTAATTCGTTTGATCATTGAGAATTACATATGAAACAAGTATTTAATTCATACACCTAAGCATATTTGTTCTTTTATTTTTGGTTTGTCGATTATTACAGGTCATTTCATTAAAAGGGTCTCTTCTATGTTCACAAATCGTAGCAACATCTAATCAGTCCCAGTGTAACTTATAGGCGTCCCTTTACTAACCAATTTAGTGAAATTTCATCGAATAGCTTTCGCGTTAAGTAGATACATACATCATACAGCTAGACAGACAGACACATAAATTTTAAAATCCAGAGTACCGATTCGTCCCAAATACGAGTTCCAATTTCCCACTCCAATCAAAAACTTCCCCTACATTGCAATAGATTGTAGGGAAAGCAAAATCAATGCCTTATTGAAGACAGATTTGAAATGCCAAAATTGAACATCCAATACTTGATTACAATCTTGAAGCGACATCCAGTGGTAGATTCAATTTATTGCCATATTATTGACCTGATAACGACCTTAGGCAATAAATTTATGAGATAGTTAAATTGTGTTTTAGATGTGTGTATTTTCTGTAACCAAAAAGTCGTATCTAATATCGTTGAAGAAAAGTAAATACACCACTGATAGCATCGGCTTGGTGGAGCTAAGCTTTCTTAATCCTGCGTTCTCAGAAACAAGACAATATAGGATTACAGAATTTTACGAGTCAGTGGTTTTGTCCTTTCTAAACCGTAGACGATAAAAGTGAAATTTTTTCTTTGGATCACAAATGATCGGATCGTGATCTGAAAAACCGATAAATGATTCTTATCGATTTTACAAGAATATCTATGAAGCATAGTTCGTTTCAATCTTTATTCTTCCATAATGTAATTTATAGTATAAGCAATTGAAAAGGATTTGAGATAGACGAATGGATCCGATAGATTGTTTGATTAAGTTTTTGTTTACGTAAATGTGTTTTTTTAATTAGATATATTTGAGTAATATCAAATTTGTAATAATTTAACTTATTAACTTTAAAATTTTGACTTCTTCTTGCTTTCGATATGCTTTGCATGAAATTAATCTCGCATGCAGCATAATAAGATTTGAAAATCTCTGTCTGCCTGCCTGGCGTAACCGGCAGACAGAGGATATTAATTCTTAGTATACAGCACTTCGTAATAAGGTGATCGCAAGTTCGGATAACGAAATGTATATTTCCTCATTATTATCTGGAAATGGAAGATTTTGCATCATCAAAGATAATTAAAACAATTTCAAAAATCAAAATGAAAAATAAAATTCTGAAATTTAATGTTTAATTCGAAAGCGTTTTGTAATTTGGCACCGAAGCATCTTCCAGTGTCATCAAATTTTAACGGCTTTTAATTGGATGCCGGATTGACGGCGCAACATCATATCAATGAACCTTGCAGGAGACTCCTCAACTCCGCTCCAAGATGGATGTTGTTTTTGTGTATGTGTGTGATTTTATTGTAGTTTTGAAATATGTATTTTTATAATTTAGCTTTTGAAAATATTTGTAAATTGCTGCTGAAACCTTCCTCAATCTTTTAAAAGTTCACTGGATGAATTTGATGGTGTATTTTCTTGAATATTTTAATTTGAAAATTTGTATTATTGACTTGGCTTTGAAGTAGTCGCCATGTTTACCGTTTTACTCTAAGTAAAGTTTGCCTTTATTTTGAGCCTTGATTTACTTGTCTGCTTTCTTGAATACGAGTAAATATGTATCCCTGGATGTTAAGGTACGCCATTAGTTTAAAATGAAAATTATTTATTATGGTGAATTTTTACTTTAAACTGAGTGAACCTGTTCTTGCCGCTATTGTTTCTTCATAAACTTCTGAGTAACATACTATTTACGCATGTTGTTTACCTTGGATCTCTGACAATGAAATTGGACTCGTGCCCATAATTACACAGTAATTTGCCTAATATAATATTCAGACTCATTATATATTTTATTTAAATTATTGGTAGATAATTTTCTTTGATCGTTTACATTTTTAATTACCTTTGATATGGCTGGTTTACTATTGATTCAATCCCAGACACTGATTTAATATTTGATTGTTTCCTTCTCCTGAAATTTCTCCAACTAAGTATTTATTTTTCTGACAAGGACTGTCTTAGGTTATTAAATACGATGAAAGAAGATCTTACTAATAATTTCATGAACTTTTTGTTAAAGCTATTAAAGGTCTCAATAATGATGTTCAAAATAAAAATGCCCTTTATACTGCACTAAAAGATATCGTCTCTACTAGGAGCCAATCAGTTAAAGATGATTACATAAAAAACTTAAAGGCTATCAGAGAATTATAAGGTGCTCGATTTGCTTGCTAAAGATCGGAAAGAAGATATTGCCTTTACCTCTTCTGTTCATAAAGATGTTATGGCAGATTTTTTTTTAACTGTGAATATACTAAAGATGAACTTTCTCTCAAAATGTACTTTCTGTCAAAATGTACTTTCTCTCAAGATATACTGTGCCTTTAACTATACTAAAGATGTACTTTCTCCTTCCGTGCTTCTTGTCACTAATTTCAAAAGACCTTCTCAACCAGTTCATACTGCTGTTCTCAGACAGATACAAGAGAATTATTTGTTCATATATTAATTTAAGGTAATGCTTTATTAAAATTCAAAGGATACATAATGCATATATGAAAAAGGCGTGACCATCGTGGTATCCCCTTCCAAGGAAGTGGAATCCTTACTGGCAGAATATTTTGTAAATCCTGATATTTTTGGGGATTATGCTATAACTAAGTTGGTTAGGAGGAAAATAAAATATTTTTCTTTAATGTTATTAATGCTTCGAGTCCATAAGAGGTTAAGAATTGTATTTACTCCCAAAATGCTGCTTTTGCGGATCTTGGAGAAATTTTTATAAAATTCTCTATCGAGGCTTAAAGGGGGTCCACTGGATCTTTGAAGTTGAACCAGCACTTTTCAAGACTATTACCAGTCAGCCGTTTCTCTGTTGTAGTTGGCAAAAACTTAGATCCGTAAATTTGTTAGTGTTTTGCAATGTATGAATTGTATGAGAATCGGCCATACCTCTCATCATTGTTCTGGAAGTAAGTGTTGTCTTGATTGTGGGGGTGAGCATGCCCCTGATGATTTTGCGAGGGTTTTAAAGTGTATTGTTTGTATAGTGAGGATAATTATGATAGTAATTTTGATTGTAATCACTTATGTCTTAAAAAGTTAGTAAAGTTTGCTTGCATAATTTGAAATTAATATAAGGCACATTGATTATGGAGAATAATTTTGTTTTTGCCTTGTTTTGTATAAGTGTAACGCGTGTAATTTTTTTTATCCTGTCCTTTTTTTATCATGTGTGTTTTTTACTTTGTGTTTTATTTTATAGTATTGTTGATAACCTTTTTACTATAGACCAAGGTTAATATACATAAGGTTGCACCATTAGATTCTTAGCTAATCAGGAATTATCACAGCTTTGAATGGTTCTGGATGGCATAGCATGTGACGCAGATTTTAACTGATGGTAGCCCAATCTGATAGATTAAGTTCATTCCAATCTTCGATACAGATATTGTCTCTGGGTGACGTAATGCGCAGAATGAGTAAATAAAAGAACATTTTTTTGTGCTTGCTAACGGATCTTCTGAAAAGACACAATATCTTAAAGTGATTTTTATACCAACAGACTAAATTTGCAAAAAGTAGCTTTAGCAAACTTCGGGAGTCAATTTTTACTGAAAATGCCCCTGATAATCCATATTTTTTTTTAAATTATAAAAAATACATAGAAACTCCGTGAATCAAAATTTTTGTCAATAAATAAGATATGTATAATATATACTATTAAGAGCATTGTATCAAGAATGTCCTTTTATGTTAGGAGTGGAAAATAGTATTTATTTCGCAACACAAAATCTATATTTTAAATTGACCTGGAGAATTTAAAATGCAAGTTGAATGACTTATCAACAACCCAACAGTTGATACAACAAATTTATTAAAAGATGGAAGAATTAAACAATGTATAAATACAAACAAACGTCGATAATGGTTGTAAATATAACTCTAATAAACAACTGTTTATGATCATGGACACCTTGGCGAAAAGATTAACACTAAAGTTTCAACAGCAATCTCATGACTGGTGAAATTATCTTGATTTATTCAAGCCAGACGTTTACAGCAGTTACATCCACAAACATATGTTTAATAAACAAATAATATTTAGGGAAAAGTGCAAAAGAAATAAGTTATATGGGAAAAGATAGTTTAATCTACCTTTTGTCACAGGATCAGAGAGCCTAAATAGAAGTATTCTATTACTTACTACACCGCATAATCATAATGACTAACAATAGGGAACACTGGTGATCGCACAAATCGCTAGGATAAATCCGATAAGTATCCCTTTTATCTGCGCTAGTTGGAATATATGAAGCAAATCTCTTTATGCACAAATGAATTCCCTCTCAATTGAAGCTCAGCACATACAGAGTTGGGTTATTTGAACTAAAAGAGAAGAGAAAGATTTTGATTAATAAAACTAAATTATTTATAATAAAAAAAAATCTGATGTGGACAACACATGATTTTCCTTATATAATGGAATGAATTTACTACTTTTACAGTTTAGTGGTCATTTTCAATGATTTAGCGTCATTTTTGTCCATTTGGCCAGTTTTTCGTTAATTTAGCAACATTAAAAAAGTCGATAAGTTGGCGACATTTCACCAAATTCGTCGCCAAAACCTCACCAAGCGTTATGGACGAAGAAATAAGTTATTCTTACAGCAGATACATGACTATTGGCGTTCAAATACAAAAATATTACTCAAAGTATCTTTTTTCATGAATGGAATGAGCTAGATTCACGAGAATGATGTCACCCAATTTATCGCAGGGTATTACATATGAAAAAAGTGAACAGGTTTCTCAATAGGAAATATTTTTTTTTATTTTATGTGACTTTTTGATAATTTTTTGAAAAATGTGCAATATCTCGAAAACGGTTCATGTTAACGTTCTAAAATTTATGTCAATCGTTTTCTAATGAAAAATTACATAAGAAATGTCTATTTGCGTAACTTTATTAGCGGTTTTGCTTTTCTGACGATTTTTTCAAAATTTCACTCGAAAATTTAGGGGGTTGTGAACATTCGATTGCGTATAAGAACAATAGGCTTCCAGTGTTTACGGATTGTGATTTTTGTACCAAATTTCGTTCGAATCGGTCCATTCGTTCGTCAGTTATCGTCTCCACAGTCTCACTGACACACACACACACACACACACATACTTTCACACACACATGCATACTTTCACACACACATGCATACTTTCACACACACACACAGACATCACTTCGAAAATGTTTGATTCGTGAATAGGGCAATGCTTGCTTCAAAATGCTTGAAACGTGCTCTCCCGTCGAAAACTCGAATTCGAATTTTCGACCCCGTCACAATACTTTCCTTATACATTATGTATATAAGGAAAATAATAAGATGTGTCTAATACATAACATTTTCTTTCACATCAACGAGTTTCATTTTTATGGGAAAACAGCACAAATTAAGAATTACTAGATCTCGCTGAAAATCAATAGTTCTTTTTCCGTTTCTGGTTGTTATCGTACAAAATAAGAGTACAAAATTTTACGCATGTTAGTTGCTTATTTCGAAAGATATAGCAACCCTGTGGAAAAAATAAAGAAATTTTCATAACTACTAACAAAAAAGATCAATCATACATAAAGCATTGATTATGAAACACTTTCCAACTGCAATGCAATTTTATTTAAACATCTCTAAAATGCGATACATTCAGCGGAAATATTTTTAAAATTATCACAATACAATAATAATTTATTATATTTGAAGACTTAAAACTTCATCGAAACTTTATTTAAATGACGTCATTAAAATATAAATCGGCTGTCTCTCTATGTAAAAGCAGTAAATATTTAATTCATACATTTTTATTTCATTCATCACAGTACTACAATAATTTATTTTACTTAAAAACATGAAAACATAGAGGTAAAAGTAATTTAACTCTATGCGTAAAACTTCATTGAAAATGTCTGCTATAAAATCGTCTGTAAAATCAAAGAATGTTTTATTCATATCAGCGACATTGCAGACTCCAGAATTAAATAATTTTGCGTTAAAGAAATTCAGCAAGCCTCAACAACTCATCTTATATCTTAATGTTGTTTACATTCTCCATAAGTGAGAATTAGGCTTCGTTGCAGAAATAAGCAAAATTTGATGATCATTTAAACTCACAAATATTGCAATTACGTTGTGGCAGTATATAGCAGCACAGGAATAAATAAAGCTTTTTTAGGACGAATGCAACACTAAATATAAATTAAAAAGAACTTTAGAAATCACGATTTTGACACGAGTTGGATGCCATATTTTATTTTGAAGTGGGTCACGTGATCTCTTCATATGATATGGGTGTAATTATTATTTTAATTTTTATTAAAAAATCTACCGATTATATTTTGCTGAATTTTTTTTTATATTTTTTATGGGATAATTTGTATATTTCCTAAAACTTTTGAAGCAATTTGTGAATTTTAAATTCGCTTAAAAAATGTTTGAAAAATTAGGTCCCATAGGGTTCAATGTATTTCATTTTCTCAACCCGGCTTTAATCCAAAACTAATTGGGTGATATTATTCATTTATATTTCCATAGGTCCCACAGACCGTCTGAACAACATACTAAAATTTCATTTTGATAAAATCATTTTTACGGCAGTTATCGTGCTAACGGACGGACAGACAGACAGAATGTTGTAAAGTGTTAAAAATGTTCCCTATGTATTACCTGTTAAAAATACTTACAAAGAATTCACCTATTTAAACAGAACTCATGAATTCGTTCATATGAATAGTGAACTAATTTTTGTAAATATTCTTTTCTATTTAGGTCAAAAACTTGCAATCTCATGGAGAACGGTGTATATTACAGTTCTGGGAGTTGTGTTATTCACTTTTAAATAAATAATTGCATACAGGCTAGCTATACACAGGGCATTTGAAACATATTTATATATATGTATTATTCATTTTTTGAAAACAAATGCTCAAAAAATTGTGTTCTTTTACTTTGAGCTTCCTGAAAATCAGTAGTAGGCCTCGGACGATTTACAATTTCGATAATTGTACAAAATTTTGTTCGATTTGCTTAGTTTGTTTCAGAAATATTGGAAAAAAAAAATATTTCCAATATATCGAGACCAGCTCGTGATAACTCTTGAATATTAATGACCTTTCATTTCCGGCTAAAAGTTCTTACAAATAATTTACTTATTTGATTATAATGTTTGTATTTATTTTTTTTAAAGTTTTTTCCGTTTTTGACAAAAAAAGGTGACATGCCTCCGGAACGACACATGTTGGTGTCCTATAATGATTTTATTCGGTTTTAAATAGTGAAATGCATTTAATGGGTGCATACGTAATATGTATAACGGGTACTTTCGTAATTTTTACTTTCTTATACGTAGTATTGAGAAAGTATTGTTTTCACGAAATTTTTCGATTTCAAGATTTTGATGCCACTATATTTTATAAGACCTCAATACTTTTTGACTAGTTTTGGAGTGATGTCCGTCTGTCTGTCTGTGGTCGATTTCTTGTGTACACGATAGCAGTCACAAATAATGAATTTTCATGAAACTTTATATCCGAATTTGTTATCAAAAAAGCTGGAACTGGATAGATTTTTTTTAATTCCAGCGAAAACTTCGAAATTTTATATTTTTTAACATGGCAGCAGCATAGGACAAAATTTGACATAATTATGCATAAAGGGGTTTATTTATGGCTCAATGATAATGAGACTTAATAATTATGAGAAATAGCCGCGATACAATTTTTTTGTTCGTGGCGTCATTAGCTCCCCCCTTGGAGGAAAGTTATCCGCTCGAGGGGTACATTGTCAAGTATGGTATCAATCGCAAGATTTTTCAAACCCTTTAAAGGGATGGATAACACGCTATAGTTGTAATATATTTGTCCTCCGATACTAATTTTTCAATTTTTTTTTGCAAAATTTGAAAAAAAGAATGAATTCGTGTATGAGAATGTCGAGTTGAGCCACACTAAAATTAATTTTTAAATATAATGTTGATTCTATAGCATTTATTGATTAAAAAAAATGTTTCGAAAATTGGGGTTTTTCTGTAGTCCGTTTAATCAGTAAGTTTATCTGTTCAAATAATTGTGCCGAATTTCATTCAATTTGCTCAACTTGTTCGAGAGTTATCATGATCACAAACAGACACGTGCACACACACATCATCGATAAATGGTTTATTCGTATTCTAGTATACTCCAAACGCGTAGATCTATTCAAATTCGAATGTCGTATTCTCGATATCATCACAACACTTTCTCTTTATGTATTGAAGGTATTTAAAAATGTCTCAGTGTTTTATAATATAACTCACTTAAATTCGCCATGGTAACTATTGGTAAATTTTGTTTTCGAGGATGAAATTTAAAAATGAATTAAAGAAGTATTTTTTGATAGTAGGGCATATTTACAACACGTGATCAATTAATATACAAAATGTAATGAGACTAGTCTAAGACATGTCGTATTCTTGACATCATCACAACACTTTCTCTTTATGTATTGCAGGAAGGTATTTATAAATATCTCAGTGTTTTATAAATATAACTCACTTAAATTCGCCATGGTAACTATTGGTAAATTTTGTTTTCGAGGATGAAATTTAAAAATGAATTAAAAAAGTATTTTTTGATAGTAGGGCATATTTACAACACGTGATCAATTAATATATAAAATGTAATGAGACTAGTCTAAGACATGTCGTATTCTTGACATCATCACAACACTTTCTCTTTATGCATTGCAGGAAGGTATTTAAAAATATCTCAGTGTTTTATAAATATAACTCACTTAAATTCGCCATGGTAACTATTGGTAAATTTTGTTTTCGAGAATGAAATTTAAAAATGAATTAAAAAAGTATTTTTTGATAGGGCATATTTACAACACGTGATCAATTAATATATTAAATGTAATGAGACTAGTCTAAGACATGTCGTATTCTTGACATCATCACAACACTTTCTCTTTATGTATTGCAGGAAGGTATTTATAAATATCTCAGTGTTTTATAAATATAACTCACTTAAATTCGCCATGGTAACTATTGGTAAATTTTGTTTTCGAGAATGAAATTTAAAAATGAATTAAAAAAGTATTTTTTGATAGTAGGGCATATTTACAACACGTGATCAATTAATATATAAAATGTAATGAGACTAGTCTAAGACATGTCGTATTCTTGACATCATCACAACACTTTCTCTTTATGTATTGCAGGAAGGTATTTATAAATATCTCAGTGTTTTATAAATATAACTCACTTAAATTCGCCATGGTAACTATTGGTAAATTTTGTTTTCGAGAATGAAATTTAAAAATGAATTATAAAAGTATTTTTTGATAGTAGGGCATATTTACAACACGTGATCAATTAATATATTAAATGTAATGAGACTAGTCTAAGACATGTCGTATTCTTGACATCATCACAACACTTTCTCTTTATGTATTGCAGGAAGGTATTTATAAATAGCTCAGTGTTTTATAAATATAACTCACTTAAATTCGCCATGGTAACTATTGGTAAATTTTGTTTTCGAGAATGAAATTTAAAAATGAATTAAAAAAGTATTTTTTGATAGTAGGGCATATTTACAACACGTGATCAATTAATATATAAAATGTAATGAGACTAGTCTAAGACATGTCGTATTCTTGACATCATCACAACACTTTCTCTTTATGTATTGCAGGAAGGTATTTATAAATATCTCAGTGTTTTATAAATATAACTCGCTTAAATTCGCCATGGTAACTATTGGTAAATTTTGTTTTCGAGAATGAAATTTAAAAATGAATTAAAAAAGTATTTTTTGATAGTAGGGCATATTTACAACACGTGATCAATTAATATATTAAATGTAATGAGACTAGTCTAAGACATGTCGTATTCTTGACATCATCACAACACTTTCTCTTTATGTATTGCAGGAAGGTATTTATAAATATCTCAGTGTTTTATAAATATAACTCGCTTAAATCCGCCATGGTAACTATTGGTAAATTTTGTTTTCGAGAATGAAATTTAAAAATGAATTAAAAAAGTATTTTTTGATAGTAGGGCATATTTACAACACGTGATCAATTAATATATTAAATGTAATGAGACTAGTCTAAGACATGTCGTATTCTTGACATCATCACAACACTTTCTCTTTATGTATTGCAGGAAGGTATTTATAAATATCTCAGTGTTTTATAAATATAACTCACTTAAATCCGCCATGGTAACTATTGGTAAATTTTGTTTTCGAGAATGAAATTTAAAAATGAATTAAAAAAGTATTTTTTGATAGTAGGGCATATTTACAACACGTGATCAATTAATATACAAAATGTAATGAGACTAGTCTAAGACATGTCGTATTCTTGACATCATCACAACACTTTCTCTTTATGTATTGCAGGAAGGTATTTATAAATATCTCAGTGTTTTTGATAGTAGGGCATATTCACAACACGTGATAAGTTAATATGCAAAATGTAAAGCGACTAGTTTAAGACATAAATCTTTCCTTATGAAAATAATAATAATATACATACAAACGAAAAATTCTTTCTTATTTAACATGAGATCCTAAGAACTCTTCTTAACATAAGCAAAACTCTGTCAAAGAAATACTCTTATAGCCGTATTACTGAAAACAAGCAAACCAAACTAACATCAACTCCCATGTCGGCATACTGCAAACAAGTATGAGATTTCATGCAATTGTTCGTCAACAACGCTCCGATGTGGAAGCTAGTGGGCTAAACGCATAGCTGCCTTATTATGCAGTTTAACTCCATGGCGGACTATAGCACGCACATCATTGCGATTTATGCAGCAGGAGCAACACATGCCTCTCTTCCCACGGACAAGCTTAGCCAAGTCTTTAATTTCCGAGCCACGCGTATATTTTGAGACGAAAAATTTTGAGTATTCCAGCAGAAAAATCAGTTTTCTATGAGAGTCTAAGTTGGAGTTCTTTTTTCCCTCGCTATCCTTTTTTTTTCTTTTCCCAGTATGTAATTTTTGGCGGCAAAAAGATTAATGAGCTTGAGAAATCGATAAATTTTAATTAGCAGTTTTATCGGGTGCTCGCGATTCTTGACATTTAATACCATTTCGCGGCGAGAAAAATGTGTATGTGTTAAACCTCTAGCCTCTGCGTAATTTATGAATCGGGCAAAGGCACATTTTTGCGCATAGCTAATCGGACGGAAAGTTTCGAATTTAGAACCAAAAAATGTTAATGAAAAGTTTGGATTCTCTATGAGGTGAGAGACAATTTTATATAAACTTACGAAATCGATGGCTTACAGAAAACAAAACGCAAAACTAATTTTAGTATTAATCGAAAGGATGAGCATAAAAAAAGTATTTTTATCCACGGAGCGAGTTTTAATATTCTTTTCTACTTGAACAACTGGTTTAATTTATATCCTTAAATAATTTTAAAGACTGTCATCTTTAAACTATAGTCTATTCTCTGTGTACTGATATTATTGACTATAAAAGATGAAATAGCCTTAGGGCAGGTATATACGCCCCCCTTAATAATACGGAATTTATTATATATACAAATAGTATTTTTTGTTACATTTAATAAAATTAGCCTGATTGATATTAATTATTCCAATTAATTATTATGCTGTAATGACTTGGAATAGTGACTTGTCCAAATGTACAATAGAACCAGATGTTTAAAAGTTTCATTTCAGCATACAGGACGTTCAATACATATATTTGTCTTAGACTAATATATGTATTGTACGTCTTGCACGCCGAAATAAAACGTTTTAATCATTTTAAAAATCAGTTTATAGTATGCTTTTCACATATTAAAAGAATGTGTGTGTGTGTGTCTGTAACGAGAAATTTAAGCTTCAGACAGCGGTAAAATTTGGTATATAGAGGTACTTCAAGTTCCTGTACAACACGGCTCGTCGAAATATTTAAAAAATTCGAATAATTATTTTAGTTATTTAATGTTAAAACACGATGTTGAGCGATTTTCACACAAATCACGTTCTCGATCGAAAACCTCATCACAGAATTTTCGTCTTAACACCATCAGAAAATTAAATAAGGTTCTTTACAACGGTCTTTGAACCGAATCCGTAAAATAATTCCTTCATATTTACTTATTTTTAAATACATCGAAATATGCATTTTTTAGGTTGTCCGATTCCCATATCGTCACATCCGAAAAGGGAAGATTCTACACATTTTAAAAAATATGTGAGTATATCTTCGCATTCTTATAAAAAAAATAATTACTGTATTATTTTATTTTCTGCGAATTTTCAAGCAAACGCATAAAAATTGAAATTTTAGATTTCGCTGATGGAGTGCTTTCACTTTTCTCCCGTTCACCGTTGCCATGTAATGGGCGTGACAACTGACGTCATAACTTGTTCGTTGCTATGGTAGTAATGCAAAGTCCGTTGCTATGGTAGTAAAATAAGACCATTTTACATTTTACCGTCGAAATGTTCCCAATCTACTTGAAAGAAAAGAAACTTTTTGAATTAAATCTCAACTCAAAACAGGAAGAAAAGCAATTTATCAAATGTGGGGGATGATCAGTTGAGCGCTTTCTCGCTATTTTGCTGTGCCCTGTAATAGGATCAAGTAATTTAACTATATTTCGAGCATTTCACTAGGTGTACCTATCGAGATAATTATTTATTAAGATTTATAAAATTGCTTGAAAATGTATCCGCTGTTGCTCGAAATTTAGGATGCAGATTTCTGATTAAAATTGCACCGAAACTCAAAGCGAACTCTTGAAAACCAAAGAATGCTTTAACAACACTCCCGCTTATAGAAAAAAAAAATGATAATAGACATTCTGGACACATCAATCTCCACGACTTAAAACTATAGCGTATTACACTTTAAATACACCTTTCGTCTTCTGTCCGGCGTAATATGCCCTAATTAATCTCATTTGATACGTCCCAAATACGATCATGTGAAACGCCCTAAATAAGCTCATGTGATAAGTTCTAAATAAGCTTATGCAACATCATTCTTGGTTTGGATCAGTGTATAGTATAACATTCAAATAAAGACCTATTAAATTATGAAGATTGGATTGTCAATAAATTTTTATATATCGCAATTTTAAAATTGATTACGTCTGCAAAACACGAAAATTACATATTTTTTAAAAATTCATTTAATTGTCTGTATTTATTGTATGGATAGCGTTTATAATTTGTTTGAAAAATAATTCTGTGATCTTTCCGATTATGCTAAGGTACTCTGTAATAACATTTTTGAAATCTCATATTTTTATATCGCTAGAGGCCGATTTGTGCGAAAATCATGCAAAATAGCGCTTTTTCATTTAATAACTAATAAACTAATTTGAATAAAAAAAAAATCGTTAAGGCGTTTTTTTTATGAGCCTAGGTACACCTATACCAAATTTCATGGCTGCACAATGCTTAGATTTCCCGATACAGACGACAAAAAAGACAGCCAAACAAACATGCATCTACTTTTATTATTATAGACAACAAAAAAGAAGTTCTGAAGGAGCGCACCGGTAACGATAAAAAAGACTCTTCCAAATCAATGAGTCCAGTTAAAAATTGCTTTGTCTACATTAATCATTCTCCGCTGAGATTATCAAATCAGATAACGGCCGATTTGGTAGATCGCGTTAAACGCGGATAAAATTGTTTGTCGGAATTTATTCGGTGGTACATCAAAAAGTAATTTTTCTTGTCCAATTGAACCACAGAACTGATTGGCTTCCATGGAAACAATGACTACTAGTATGGTTGGATGAAAATTTCAAAGGTACAGAAATTTTTATTAAATGCTTTGCTCGACATTGAAAATGCAACACTTTTATGTCAAGTATGCATATCAAGTGCATGTTAACGTCCTGTAAATGTCATTTGCTTTTAAATAAAATATGGAAAATATCTATTTTCGTCATATTTTAAGCATAATTATGTTTCTATATTTTTTTTCGATTTTTGCAATTTTTTCAAACATTCAGGACCTCTTTCCCGGATCTGTTCATCCCAGAGATCAGCAAAGCTCTTAAGTTAATCGCTTCAAATAATCTTAATAAATTTAATTTAATTTGATCAATTTATTCGAGAGGTAACGTGGTCACAGTCTAAATAAAAAACATCATAGGAAAATGGTTGATTCGTATTAAAAGATGCTCAAAACTCGGGAATCTTTACATGTTATGTATTGTAAGAAAAGTTATAGACACAATTTGTTGCATTTTATATACCGAACAGTGTATAATAAAATTTATTTCTTCTATGGATCTTTTCTCAATAGTTTAAAATATTAGTATTTAATACTTTCAACTGAATGATGGTGGAGGACAAACGCTTTGGAGAAAAACGCAGTGCCTTGGAATTGTCAAGTTGTCGAGATCTTTAGTCAGAGGCTTAAAATTTCTAGTATGTGTGTGTGTCTAAAAATCTTTAGTATTCCTATATAACTGTATATGACCTAGAGATCAGTTTGCTACCCAGTGGAGACATTCATTATCTTTTTCAAAGAATGAGCCTGTACTGCGACCAGCGTTAGTGACAGAATATTACTTTTTCCTTTCTCACAGGTTTAATCGTTCAATTTTTAATTTTACTTGTGGTAACAGAGTTATTTTCCTGGATCACGTAATGCTATTTTTTTTTTTTTTACAAAATTGTTCTTGTCTGCTTTGGTACCGGTACCTGTCATTTATCCTAACCAAGAAGGCTCTGTTTTGCTTTTGAAGCCGGTTGATACTTTTTTTCAACCTTGACTAGGACATTTTTATGAATGAGGACATTTTTACTTTCCCTGCAATACATGGTAATGTATAGGGAAAGTATTGGAATCATGCCGAAAATCGCAACTCGAGTTTTCGACGGATCTACGCGTTTCGAGACCTATAGAATACGAAAAAACTATTTTTAGCGTGACGTCTGTGTGTGCGTCTGTCTGTCTGTGTGTCTGTCTGTACAATGTATGTATCCACTCTAACTCAAAAACTAATGGACCGAATTTCATAAAATTTGGTATGTAAGTCACTTGTATATGACCCTGGTGCTGATTAGTTTTTGGTACCATTCGGAATAAACCAACCCGCCTTTTTTTGCGAAATGGCCCTCAAAAATTGCCTATATCCACTGTAACGGAAAAACTAATTGATCAAATTTTACAAAATTTGGTACATAAGTCGCTTGTAGGTCACCCTGGTGCTGATTAGATTTTGATATAATTCGAAAAAGAAGAACCTGCATTTTTTTACGAAATAGCCTGCAAAATTTGTATATTTCAATTCTAACTAAACTAATCCACTAAATTTCATAAAATTTAGTACATAAGTCACTTGCGGTCGATACTAGTGCCGATTCGATTTTGGTACGATTCGGCGAATAACAACCTGCCTTTTTTGAGGAAATGGCCCGCAAAAATTTCATATTTCCTCACTAGCTAAAATACTAATTGATCAAATTTCACAAAATTTGGTAGATAAGTTACTTGTGGTACACTCTGGTGCTGATTAGATTTTGGTACGATTCGGAGAAGAACAACCTGCCTTATTTCGCGAAATGGCCCGCAAAAATCGCCAAAATCTAAAAAAAAAACATATGTTGAAAATATGAATTCACTTCTTGTTTTATACGCAATTTTTGACTAGGAAAAGAATATAACACACTCCGTTATACTTTAGGACTAACCGCTCTCAAGATATTTGAGATTTCTTGCATTTTTGTTACACCGCTATCGGAAAAATGTCCAATCACTAAATAAAAACAGAAATTGAATTAAAAATGTAAGTTAGTGTTATTTGGTGCAATTAAACTCAATCTAATGAATTAATAAAGAAATAAAGAAAATATGAATTTAAGTCTGCAGGGAATGTCATGTGCTGCCACATCAGATTTTTATTTTTCAGTGTACAAACTTGACCAGCGAGGAGAGGAAGTTGGATGTTAAATTTTAAATAATTCTTTTAATTAAAATTCCGAAGAGATATAAAAATATATTAGAAATAAATTCATTTCCTCCTTGGTTTTTCCTTATATTTTTCGAATTTTCGCCTGGCAACAATAACTTTCCTGGTTCCCTCAATACAACCATTTTCGACAGACGCGATCTTGCCTTCATGATACTGGTGTCTGTCTCGGTTATTCTGACGAAGTATCTTTATTACTTTTGAAACTTCTTTCAACTTTTATATGCTGCAATCAAGTTCTTTGTTTTTCATTATCTGTAAAAGCATTGAGCTAAATCGCAAAACGGCTATTTCCTTAATGATATGTGTGATATTGCATAAATAGTATACAATATTAAGTTATCAATATTATTTTAAATATACAATTTAATAAAATAATACTTAAACAAAAATTACCCGACCAGATCCAAAACAAGCATATTGGGCCACGTTAAAATTCGAGACTGAAATAACTGGTCTGTATGACTTTAAAAATGCACTTATAAAATAATCTGCGCCAGCACACGCTTAAATTACAAATACACGCGAGCACACTCTCGCCCTAAATAAGCACATAATCACACCTTAGACCGCTGCTCCGATACGTAACACGCTTTTGTCCCGGGCGCTGGATACATCAATATTTTCGATTCAAGAAAATGTACCAGGCGTTTAAGCAGGCGATAAAGCAGGGATAAATTGAATTTATTAATCTAAAAAAATAACAAAAAAAGAAAAATATTCATATAAGATAAAAACATTCAATTCTTCGCATACAATCAGTTTGAATCGAATTGGGTTTCCCGCAAACGTCAGAAAAAAAAATCTGATGTGGGCAGCACGCGACTTTCTCTGCAGACTCATATTCACGTTCTCTTTGTTTCTTTAATAATCCAATAAATTGAGTTTAATTGCATAAATAACACTGCATTTTCGCTTTTAATTCAAATTTTGTTTTTATTTTGTGACTGGACATTTTTTCAATGGTGGCTTAACAAAATGCGAAATAACTAAAATATCTCGAGAACGGTTAGCCCTTGAGTAATGGAGTTGATCTTATTATTTTCCTCGTCAAATATTACGTAGAAACAAGCATTTGATTGATACATTTGAGTACGTAGTATTTTATATACGTAGTATTTTATTTTAGATTTTTTCAGTTTTTGGTTGCCATTTTGTAAAAAAAGGCAGGTTCTTCTTTCCGAATCGGTAGGTACTTCTTTTACGACCAAAATCTAATTAGTACCAAGATATCCCACAGGTGACTTATTTACCAAATTTTGTAACTTTTGGTCAATTAGTTTTTTAGCTAGAGTGTATACACGAGATTTCTGCGGGCCATTTCGCGAAAAAGGCGGGTTCATTTATCCCGAATCGTACCAAAATCTAATCAGCACCAGGGTCACACACAAGTGACTTATAAAATTTAATGCAATTTGGTCCATTAGTTTTTGAGTTAGAGTGGATGCATGCATTGCACAGACAGACAGACAGACAAAGATACACACACACACACACCGAGCGCGCGCACACACACAGACACTTACACAGACGTCACGCTAAAAATAGTTTTCTCGTGTTCTAGGGGTCCCAAAACATGTAGATCGGTCGAAAACTCGAGTTGCGATTTTCGACACGATGCCAATACTTTCCCTATACATTACCGTGTATTGAAGGGAAAGTATAAAGAAATGCTTCCGCGGAATGTTTTCTTTGGGAGGGAACTCCCTTCTCACGCACACCATCTCACTCCCCTAAGCAAAATATGTCTAATCAATTACCCTGTATGTTTCGAACTCCGGCGGGGTCCGCAGTCTGCTGGTTTCTTTAAAAAATTAAAGACATGCGTCGGATAAAATATTTAAAATTAATCAACGGATGGGTTCAAGAAATTATTTTTTTCTGGAGTATTCTGGGATATTTTAAGCTGCTGCTGAAAAAATGAACATTTGGTGGCACCCCAATTTTAATATATCGTAATATAAAAATAGGGGAGATTTGAAACGCAAGAAACTATATACTTTTTAAATATTCATTAAATTTTGTCTATTCAACATATGGACTCAGTTTGAAGTTTGTTTGATAGAAAATTTTCCGATGGTGTCTAGATGGAAACTATGTGATAATATTTTAGGTCGTTAAGGAATCAACTTGAGTAAATATTGGCTTAAATCGGAGTAAAACATAAAATAACTAAAGAACGAATTCGAAATTCAAAAACATAAAGCCGAGGCGCACCTGTGTGCGTCGAGAAGTCCTTTTGTACCAAATTTCATGATCGTATAATGCTTAAATTTCGTTCTACAGACTGCACATATAGACACAAGCATATAGACATACATCTTCCTTTATTATGTTAGATACAATGTATATAATGCAATAAATCGCAATGTTTGCTGTTACAAAATTTAAATTTTTAACTATATATTTATGGTATGTACGAGTAACATAATAGTATACATATAATAGTTCTTGTAAAAAATTTCTTCTCTCAGCCCATTTTAATATTCTCTCTGGATGTAAGGTTTCTTGTTTCATCTTGCAAATGGAGAGAAAAGATATAAATATTAGAACATAATATAAAATTTGATAACAATATTAGGTTTAAAATTATATATTCTGTTTTTGCTTTGTTTTACGTATAGGAGAATTATAAGAATCTATAACTTCTAGCTGCGATTTCTGCAGCTAGCGGTCGCTTTTAGTAGTCAATTATTTTGAAAATTTTATGCAGGCAGGTCAGACTAACGATAGATACCACGATTGCTGGAATCGAATCAATACAATCGACTGTGCCTTTGTAGCGCCTGACGCCCATGATATTAAAATAATAATAATAATAATGAAACAATGAAAAATGAAAAAATATTTTTCCTTTCAAGTTGATTACCTGTCCCGTTAAATAAACATCCTCTTCTGAACCGGCCGATTTAATTAAAATTATTTAACTGTCAATTTATTTATTTGCTTTTGATTTGAAAAGCGTTCACATAGACAAGACTGAGCAATATACACTGGCGGAAAATAAAATCTCCACCAAGAAGAAATTAGTTTAGAGGAATGAAATTTAGGCAAACCAATTGTGTAGATAACATATTTATTTGATTAAAGTTTCAAAGTCACAGGTTAAAGTATGTACGAGAAGAGCCATTTCAAATGTGAAATGGTGGTACATTAATAACCGCTGTAGTCACCACGATTTTGAATGCAAGCATGCAAACGTGCATGCATTGTATCGTACAAGTGCCGTATGTCATTTTGTGGGATGGAGTTCCATATCTGTTGCACTTGGTCAGTCAAATCAGCAACGGTTAATGCTGGCTGTGGATGACACTGGATTTGTCTTACAATAATGTCCCATACGTGCTCGATGGGAGAAAGATCTGGTGATCTCGCAGGCCACGGCGCAACATGTCGACACTCTGTAGAGCACGTTGGGTGACAGCAGCGGTATGAGGACGAGCGTTATCCTCTTGGAAAACAACCTCTTGAATACTGCTCATGAATGGCAGCACAACCGGTTCAATCACCAGTCTGATGTACAAATTTGCTGTCAAGGTGCTTGGAGACAACAGTGCAGACCTGGCCTACCTCTCGGTTTACAGGTTTAGTTCCTCACCCCTGAGAACTTACGGACCCACATGTTTAGCGTGATCGTACTCCGCGTGAACACGGCGGCAGTTTTTTCTTTTTCCAGCGGAGGGAATCGAACCCGGGTCTCCGAGTACAATTCCCGCGCGCTGCCCAGTGAGCTACCGCACCCACGCTGTCAAGGTGCTTGGTATAATGACGAGAGTGCTCCTGATGTCATAGGAAATGACTCCCCAGACCTTAACTCCTGGTGTAGGTCCAGTGTGTCTACGCCGCAGACACCTTGTTTCTAAGCGCTCACCTGGCCTCCTTCTTACCAACATACGACCATCACTGGCACCAAGACAGAAACGGCTCTCATCTGAGAATACAACAGATCTCTACTCCGCCCTCAAATGAGCTCTCTAGCTTGACACTACTGACGTCGCAGATGGCAGTGATTCGGAGTTAGTGGTATGGACGCCACAGGCCGTCTGGTTCGGAGCTGTCCCTCAAGTAATCGATTTCTTACAGTTCGCTGTATCACTCTGGGGCCAACAGAAGCTCTAATTGCTGCTGCAGATGCAGTACGATCCGCCACAACCATGCGGCGAATACGGCGGTCTTCCCTCTCAGTAATGACCCGTGTGCGGCCGGATCCTAGTCTTCTTGAGACAGTGCCTTCCCGTGATCACTGCTGCCAACAATCATGCACAGTGAATCAGTCTCTGCCAAGTCTTTCTGCAATATCGCGGAAAGAAAATCCACCTTCTCGTAGCCCTATTCTACGGCCTCGTTCAAACTCAATAAGCTGCTTATACTGCTTTCTTCGTCTCCTTAAAGGCATTCTTAACTCAAACCTAGCTCACAACGTCCAATCCGGACGATAAATAACGCTCACATTGCGTATTTAAAGCAAACGTGATTTGCATGATCATAGTGGCGCTACTAGCGCCACTCTTATTCGTCTAACGCGAAATTTGAATAGGCGTCCTCTTTCATGTGCAAAAACGCACTTCCCAAATTTCGTTTATCTAGCACAACACCTTCTTGGTGTTGGAAGCTTATTTTCGGCCGGTGTATTTCTTTTCGGGCACAGATTTTCTGGCAGGGTTGAAAAATAATTTAGTTTTGATAGGGCGCCCCAGTTAAAAAAATTCTAAATCGTTCATATTTTGTTCAGAATCGTGATCAAAATTCGCAAGGCTAAAATCGGCAAGTCAAAAGCCAAAAATTGACAAATTTCGAATTTGAATATATTTTCCCAGTCCGACATATACAGCTGCTTCATTCGTTCATACATGGAGCGGGAAACTCGCTTCGCGGATAAGAAAATAATCAAACACTGAAGATTCGAAGCTTATTTGTTCTAGAAATTTTGCCTGTTAAGTGCATAACTATTAAAATCCATAAGTTTTTTAATTTCTTGACTAGTTTATATACAATTTCACCCATTCATATCCCGATTAAGAACAACAGCGACTTTTTGCATTAACAATCCATGAAGTTTTACAAAGACTTCGAAACGGTATAGAAAATTTAGGTGTTTGGGCAATATTTTGAAAATAATTTAAAATCTAACCTTTTTTACCTATATATTTTTGCATGTTATATGCACATCTTCATACCTTTACTTCCAACCTTTTTGAGTATGGCCAACGAATTGTTAGATAAATTTGATATTCTAGATGTTGAAAAGGAGCCTTTATTTGGTCCTTCCACTTATCACAGACATAACAAAAAAGTTGATTTCCGCCTTCACCTTGTTCTTCCAGTGAGCAACAGTTTTTTTACGGATACTGAACTAAGGATGGCTGCCCTTGCTACTATTGAAGAGCGATACCCCTCATCAAATTGGTTGCATATATACACTGATGGATCTGCTATGGATGCCATTAAAAATGCTGGTGCGGGTGTGTATACAAAATGTTTCAGGTTGAACAAAGCTATAGGGGAATTCTATAACAGCTACAATGGTGAGGTGGCAGCTGTGTCTTTGGCACTTGACGAAATTGGCAAGGGAAGAGAGTATAATATTGTAATCTTTATTGACTCACAGGCTACCATCAATTCACTCTCTTCAATCACACTTAGCAATATAAAAACTGTGTACCACTGTCAGATGGCTATTAATGCTCTTTTGGAGGAGGGAGGTCAAATCGTTCTGCAGTGGATCCCCAGCCACTGCGGTATCTCTGGTAATGACCTGGCGGACAAACTGGCTAATGCTGGTTCAAATTTACAGCAACCGTGCCCGACTTTGGACTATCACACTGTTAAAAGGCTTGTTAAACTAAAAATTGGCTCATTTCGACAAAAATTTTACAAGGATTTTGCGAAGGAAAAGACTTGTTCTTCTTTGTTAAGGAAGCCTGTCCCGTTCTCCCTCCATAGAGCTGTGGGAACGGCTAACTTCCGGCTCAAGACTGGCCATGACTTTCTATAGAAACATTTACATCGTTTTGGCTTGTCGGATTCTCCGACATGCCCACTTTGTGGCCTTGGTGACATGACTGGTGACCGCCTCTACACTTGCCCTGGGCTTAGTGGCGTCGCAGATAGAAATTCTGCGGAAGATGACTTTTCGTTTCGTTCAAGACTTTACTGGGCTGCCCGACAGAGACTGATGGTTGAAAAACCAAGGTCCGGCGTAGGATAAAAAAAAATACCTTTACCTCCGTTTTAAGACAAAGTACGATTTTCTACGCCTATAAATAGTTGTATGATTTTTATGAGGTCATATCCATTTTATTAGTATAAATCGAGTGAAAAATAAATAATAGTTTAATATTTTATATACCAGATTTTATATCTCATGAATACAACTTATTCAAATAGATATTTAAGCATTAATTTAATCAAAATTGACTTCTGCAGGTATGCAATCGTTGCAGGTACGCAAAAAATCTTTTGAGAATCCTTTCACAACCTCTGAACCCCTCTTATGAAAAATCTAGAACTAGATAAAATTTTTTGAAATTCGAGCAAAACCTTTGAAATTTTGTGCGAAATTTTGTAATTCCTTAACTGGCAGCATAGGATAAAATTTGACGTAATTATGAGTAAAAGGGGTTAATTATGACTCAATGATTACGAAATTTAACAGTTTCAATCATTGTAGTGAAAAACATCCGCGATGCAATTTTTGTGTTCGTGATGCCATTAGCACCCATCTAGGGTGGGGGCAAGTTACACCTCTTTCGAGGGGTACATTATCACACTTGGTATCAATCGAAATATATTTTCAAGCCCTTTAAAACGAAGGGTAGCACGCTATAATTGTGATCATGTGGACTAACTTTTCAATACAAATTTTTCAAAATTTTTCTTGAAAAGTTTCACAAGGTACTTAAAATGGATTCTAGTATGAGCAACACTCTAGTTAATTTTCTTTTCAAATCTTTGTGTGCAGAGATGTGTGCTCTACTCTGGTCGACTAACCATATCCTAAGGGATTGAAGTGATGATCAAGTGAGTTCTTATTTAACTACTAAGAAATTTAAGCCAAAATGTAGGTTTAATTCATTAATTTCCACAGACCTTGTATATATCCCGATTTTATACAAATGAAACTGTGTTTATAAACTTTCATGCATTTTGGCTGTCAATACATTAGCCCTCCCCCCCCCCCACTGTACAATGGGGGAGGGGGGCTAATATATTCCTACTCCATAAAACTGTTTTAAATTTATTTTAATTTTATTTATTCACTAAACTCTCATCTAAGTACTATTTATAAAGCTGCATAAAAGGCTAGCTAGTCGAAAAAGATGGAGGGTTAATCCAAGAAATTAACAGATGTACCGTACAATTCTAATAATCAAAAATTTGAACTCAATCAAAATAAGATATGGGTTTATTTCATTAATTTCAACAGACATTGCATGTATCCCGATTTTATACAATTGAAACTGTGTTTATAAAGTTTCATGCATTTTGGTTGTCATTGCGGTATAATGGGGGGCTAATGTATTCCTACTCCATACAAACTGTTTTAAATTTACTTCGTACTAAACGCTCACCCAAGTACTATTCATAAAGCTGCATAAAAGGCCAGCTAATCGAAGAAGATGGATGGGCTAATCCAAGAAATTGACAATGTACCGCACAATTCTAAAAATCATCCACAGTTGCATCTTTCTCGCAGAGATCGTTAAGTATAATCATAGTTGTAACAGACGACCCGTTTCCCCAGTGTGCTTGTCATTCAGACTTCGCAAGAAGATATATCCAAAGGCATTATTATCTTTCATATATCTTTGCCAGCGTCTTTCACGGCAATTCATATACATCTGTGAAGTCAATGTTTTAGTGTCTAGTTCATTTGATTACAGATAAACATTTTGATAACAAATCGCCTCGAATCTAAATGAGATGTATACTGCTTGGTATTTCCGCCGACATTATCGAGGATCTTTCACTGTACCGAAAAATCCGAGATTCAGTTGAGACGTTTAAGTCGTCACGGTGCTCTCATGCTCACAGTTCACGACTTGGTTAGTAATGACATTCAGAAGGTTGTTTTGTGGTTAAAGTGTGTCAGAAATAAACGAAATTGATGATCTAGTCACGTCAATAAGTATGGAAAATAGCAGGACGTTGCTTAATTTTAGAATAGTCAGTTTAACTAATAGAAATGTACCGCTTTGCAATTTCTACCTTAAATGTTATGAGAAATCATTTGGTAAAAACTTGGTAAAGAGCAAACAAATGTACAAATGGGATTCAAACAATTCCGCGCAAGATAAAAGTATAATCCATTTCAAATGTCCTATATAAATTATAAATATTTTTTTCAAAACCCTTACAGTTTTCTGGACAGTGACTTAAATGAATAAAACATTAATTGCCAGTTTTTCTGAGACAATTTTTTGGTTATATTCCCCAATCTATATTTCACAGTAAACTATTGTATGCAATGCACATGTATAGAACTTACAGTGGAAAATCTGGAAAAATCTAGCAATTTAATAAATGAAAAATTAAGAAAATTCTTGAATAACAAAGGCTTAAATTGAACTTCCACAGCAAATTAAAATTATTACAGTCACCAGTTATCAGTTAAAGTTATCAGTCACCAGAAAAAAAAATGTCCATCAGGTGTCTCAAGTTTTCCCCCTAATATATGCCCCAAAGTATACCCCAACTGACCAGATTCTTCCTGAAAGCTCCAATGCTATTAGGCTCAACTCTACAATGGCCATTTTACATCTAATTTCAGAATAAGCATGCCTGTTTATTTAATATATAGTTCTATTTAGATAAATTAAATCCGAATTTCACTGTTACTGTCTACTAGAAAAGGTTTTGACTGTTATAAAAATTTAAAAGTTTGATGAAGTATTGCCCAATTGCAGCAGAACTTTCAAAACACATTAGCAAATGCACAGGAGGCCGTCTGGTCTATAATAATAAAATAAGATGCTGGCCTATCTGTTTGTTTGTTTGTTGATCGCGTAGCAGAAAATCTAAGCGACCCACAGCAGTAAAATTTGGTATATTGTTGCTTGAGTTTAGATTCAAGGACACCGTGGAGCGATGTATTTTAATTCAAAAGAGTTTTTCATTTATTAAATGCCGAAGCGCTATTTTGAACGAATTTCGCACAAGCCGCAGTTCCTTAGGGATAAAACTATTACCACAGAGTTTCTATCTTGTCATCATCCGAAACATTGAAGGACGATATTCCAAAGAGCTTAAAACCAAATCTGTAGGATAAATTCTTCATATTTAAAAAAATTTTTAATTTTATGATATTTCATATGTATATTGTAACATCTAAAAATGGAAGAGTCGTCCAATTGCAATTTTTGGCATAAATATTATGTGGTATTTTAGCATTCTAATATTTTTATTTTAAATTACTCTATGCCTGAATTTTCTATGAATTTTAATGTGAAACCGCCTAAAAATTTTAAAGTTCTGATAGCTGAATTGAAGATAGAAACTTTTTCTGTCTGAACCTGTAATTCTCCTGTCTTCTGTCTTTCATACTGATTATTGGTAACGTCGGATAATTTAGAAGCCTTAGCGTGGTAAATAGGCAAACACGAGGTCACAGAAATTACAACAATGTTTAACTTCGTTTGAGATTTTTGTCGTGCTAAAGGTAGTTTTATGATAAAGAGACTCGGAGCGACGCCCTGTGAATTTTTAGGATTGCAAGTATTATTTCATTTAGAAAACATACTATTGACTTTAAGCTAGCTTAGGTAACTAAGTGCTCAAGGATGACGTAATTATGCAGGTCGTATCAAAGTTGCTTATTGTTGAAGCGTTCTCTGGTTTTCGAGAATTCGCTGTGAGTTCCTGTGTAATTTTAATCAAAGGATTTCATCTTAAATCATGAGAAAGCAGGTATATTTTCTATCTATAATAATAAAGGAATATGTTGGTTTGTCTGTCTGTTTTTTGGTCACATCGCTGAAAATCTAACCGACTCTTAGCTACAAAATTTGGTACAGTAATACTGCAGTCCAGTTTCGAAGACACCTCGTTGAGATATTTTTTAATTCGAATTAGTTGTATAATTATTAATCATTTTGAACTATTTTGCACTAATAGATTCCTTAGCGATCGAAAATATTATCTCAAAGTTTCCAACTTGACACCATTGGAAAGATCGAAGAACGGTCTTTTCAACAAGCTTTAAACCAAACCCGTAACATAATTACTTCATATTAGAAATGAGGAAATTCGCCAAAATATGAAAAGTTTATGAAACTTCATACGTATATTGTTGTATCCAAAAACTGAAGAGTCGCACAATTCCAACTTTTGACATAAATATCGCTTGATATCTTCGCATTCTAATAATTACTTTAATTACTTTATTTTTTAATTTTCTGTGAATTTTAATGTAAAACCTATCGTTATTTTTCAAACCTTTTATTGCAGAAGGCCGATTCTGAAAACCTTTCCTCTGAGAAATGGTTTGTCTTCCTTGCTCAATATTGGTACCATAGTTATAATAACCAGTAATGTGGGCATGTGTAGGAGGGTGTAGGGGGATTCGATAATTTGCTCTGAGTTTCGGTGTAATTTTGACCGGAGGATGAACTGATTCTTTAGCGATTTAATATAAAATGCAAGTATTTTCATTTAGAAAAAGTACCTGTGATTGTAATCAACAGCGATTTCAACAAAGGTCAAGAGCTGTTGATTTTAATCAACGTTCGGTTTGTAACAGGAAATTTTTTAGGGCGTATCAAAATAACTTTTTTTTAGGGCGTTCAAATAAGCTTATTTATGGCGTAGCAAAGGAGCTTATTTAAGGAGGATGGAAATATTTTATTTAGATAGTACTAAAATAGCTTTTTTATGGCGTATCAAATGAGATTATTTAGAGCGTATTAAAAAAGCTTATTTTGGGCGTATCCAATAAGCTTATTTAAAGCGTATTAAAAGAACTTATTTAGGGTGTATCAGAAAATCTTAGTTAGGACTCATCAAAATACCTTATGACACCCGCGCAGACGGCGAAAGGCATATTTAGGACTTAGCGTTCGGTGTTGTTGTTGAAACCCAGACCGTCCGACCTACCAGAAAGGTGTAAGGTAACTGTTTAGACGGTCGGGAAGTGCCACCCAATTTAGACCGGAACCCAGTGGGGGAGGCATCCACAGGGACCGTACCCTCCTTCCCCTACCACCAACCTCTCGGAAGGACTTTCGGACCCACATGTTTAACGTGATCGTACTCCGCATGAACACGGCGGCAGTTTTGGCAGTGGCTGGAATCGAACCCGGGCCTACCGAGTGCAACTCCAGCGCGCTAACCAATGGGCTACCGCGCCCTTTAGCGTTCGGTGTGTCCAACGCGTGGGAAAAGCCTGGAGCAGCGGGCTAAGGCATATTTACGTGCTTATTTAGGGCGCATTACGCCTTCTTACGCGGGAGGCAGCCGTGCGTGTGCTCGGCAAGTGGGTGATTACGCCTTTTTAAAAAACTTAATGAATTCAATAGATCCCTTCTTTAAATCTCGAGCAACGGCGGGAACGTCTTCTACCAGTACATGAAATAACGAGATTTTAATCTCAAACATGATTTTAAAATTTCGGTTGTCCGAAAGTGCCTCACTCTCCCCTATCAGTGTAGAATATGTCGATTAGAACAATTGCACCTTTCTTATTTTCTTATGTCCCCAAAATAGTATTAACATTAATATTTAATATGCTAAAATTCTTGTATAGATACACATCCTGCAATTGAAATTAAATAATAATCTATGCAATGTTGCAGAGTCACCTCCTCCTAAAAACAAAAAGAAAACATGAACTATTTTAACATTTACATTTTACGTATTCAAATAATATCGCCCAGTATGTATGTGTTTTCCTATATTTTCAGTTTTCCTATATTTTGAGTTTTCCTATGTTTTCAGTTGTAGACATTCCCCACCCCATAGAATAGATATATTACCAGGTCACATTTCTTTCCGTAATGTTGAGTACACGTATTACTCAACTGTACTTTAACATTGGAAGGTAGAGGAAATGTTACTTTTGGCGATATTGTTTGAAAAGTTATTTTAGTTAAAAAATGCTATACCATTGTTCAGACAATAACTAGATGCGCTCATGCTACCAAGAGATGAATGCTTTTTACGGAATTCTTAGTGTATAACGTAGAAGACTAACAATTAATTGTGGTTAAGTTTCTACATGGCTGTAAGAAAAAAGAGCAATTTTTCAGGAAGTGAGGAAAATTTTGTACAGGTGTAGTCTGAGACCACTCCACCCCCTTTTCTGTGTCGCCCAAAGGGTGGAGATAAAGAAAACAAAAAATTTTGTTTCAGTTCCACCTTCGTACAGCGGCAATTAGTAAGGGTGTGGGTGCCCCTGCATGCTTCTCTCGCAAGGTTTGCGTTTTGGCAGTACAGTGTTCTTGTTAGGGAATAAATTATGGAAATAAAATCCAAACAATCCTAGTGGTTTACATTTTGAGACGTCAAAAATGTTTTCTTTGTATGTCTCTAAATGTGTAATGTAAAATAATTATTCTCTTGAAAAATCATTGAACATTTCATACGAGGACAGGGCTACATTAAAACTGACATTTAAGATGTGCATTTATTAAGAAATTAGCAAACGTGAAAGGTGAAGAAAATGTTCTTATTAAATAAAGAATTTTTTTCTTCGGACGATGATTTTCCTCTAAAATTAAATTATAGAACATATTAAAATATTTTATAAGTATTTAAGACCCCTCAAATTTCATTTTTGCAATATACTAACTTATTACAAAATGTATTGATTCAAATACTTTAAATGTTAAATTGCTTTAGAATAAACATACAATTGTACAGTGTATGTTTATTTTATAAGTATTTAAGACCCCTCAAATTTCATTTTTGCAATATACTAACTTATTACAAAATGTATTGATTCAAATACTTTAAATGTTAAATTGCTTTAGAATAAACATACAATTGTACACTAAACATACAATTGTACAGTGTTGCCGTAAATTGCATATTAGGTGTCAAGTTATTTGAGTCACCAAATTGATTCCAAAGAAAGAATTTGTTTGACAATAATTAGAAAAATATCAATAAAATATTTATGAATTAAATGTACAGCATTTCAAAACAATTTAAGTAATTTAAATTGCGTAAATTAAAAAAAAACCCAGCAGATGATGAAATAACGCATAATTGGAACCGAACATGGGAGGCATTTTATAATATTTCCTCGAATTTGACACCGATATTTCTTCTCCTTATCGACGTGACATTTTTTATCTCTGTTTCAATTCGTCAATTTTTATCAAAACAACCTTTTATTTCATACATCAGGGAAAGCAACATCTTTCGATTGTTAATTCCGAATTTCGAAACCAGTTTCTATGGATTGAGCTCGATCTGGCAGGATAATTTGGAGGAGAAAATAAAAATCTATACCTTCGATTTTTTTTTCTTTTCTACAGTAAGCATTAATGTGCATACAACATAAACACTACTTCGAAACTCACAATAAAACCCTTCTGCAAAATAATCCCATTCGTAACAGGAAGGAATCCAGTTTGCTTTTTCGCAATTCCTTTTCTAACATATATCATGCTCGTCTGGCGAAAACATTTTACTGCACGAGAAGTAGCGTGACGAAGAAATAGACGAAAAAAATATTAATTATACGCATAAACATGAAAAACTTCTTACAGAAAAAAACTTAACTTTTTTGAAAAAATGATGCTCTGCTATAATTGAACTAGATAGGATCGCAGCTCCCTCTACAGGAGCGGATGGCTAATGACATACTTTATTTATAAAAACATGATTTATTGCACGTATGGTTGATTAAGAATAAGGTCCGTAGTACATCGTAGTTCAAGTCCTAGTGTATCAATACAATACCCATATAATAGGGAATATTATATACATATATAATAGGAAATATAATATACACACAATAGGGAATATAATATAGGAAAGCTATATAGTGTGATATAACATATACAGTTGGTGCTAGTGTTGTAAAGTGTATATCATTCGTTTTCTAATGAGAAATTACATATGAAATGAATATTTATCATTAGCGAAAGTTCTGGTTTAATGATTTTTTTCAAAAATTCATATAATAGGGAATATAATGACACCATACGTTATCATCGAAACCAATACTCTTTTAAGTGAAGAAACGGGAGGGGGGGGGGGTTAAAAAAATTAGATAAAATTTTGAAATATTTATTACCCAATACGTTGATTCCATTATTACAATGAACCTATATATAATTACATTAAAATATTATATAATATCATTTTTTTCTGAACAAAATAAAGCAACGCATGTCCGTGTACATTAAAGCAAAATAAAAAAAAAATAAACAACATAAAAAACTCTGATGTGGGCAACATCTGACTTTCGCTACAAAATACAATAACTTTACTAAAGGTCTGACCGATCCACCGCACAATATTTTTGGCATTCAATTAACATAACGTAAATTGAAATTGGGCCCTTTTGGCAATTTCTGAGAGTCCAAAAAGAATGGCTTATTTATACTCATGCAAAAAATCGTCATCAAAATTCAATTCACATTAAATTAATATCCTGTAAAATAAATGACTATAGGCGAACTTTCTGGCGTCCAAATGCAAAACTATTGCAAAAAGTATCTTCTCTCGTCAGTGAAGCGAAGTAGATCAACGAGAATGATGTTCACATATTTGTTTCATAATATTGTATATTGCGAGTGAACCGATTTGATGATACTTACTAACTACTTTTTTACTTTTTGTAAATTTTTGATACATTTATTTGAAAAACGTGCAATACCACGAGAACTCATTCTTTCAATATCTCAAGAAAGCTCTCGTTCGTTCTGTAATGAAACATTACGTATGGAATGACTATCTATTTAGCAATATTAAAGATTCTGAATTTTTAATAATTTTTTTTCAAAAATTCATTAAAAAATCGTGCAATATCTCGAGAACAGTTCATGCTAGCATTGTAAAGTTTGTATCATTCATTTTCTAATGAGAAATTACATATGCAATGTATATTTATCATTAACAAAAGTTCTGGCTTAATGATTTTCTTCAAAAATTCATTTGAAAACTAGGTGATCTTCTAAACATTAGTTTGCGTTAAAAATCGATGGTGCTCACGGGATGTAAAAATAGTACCAAATTATTTTCAAAATGTTTCATTTATTCGTGATCGCGTCCACACATGCACACACAAACATACAAATAAACGCATGCATACACACACACACCAACATACATGCACACTAACATAGATGCACACACACACTACCATGCACGCACATACACATGCACAGACATTATCTTAAAACATTATTCAATTTGAGGAATGCTTGAAACGTGCTCCTGCCTCAAAAACTTTTTCATCGAATTTTCGATCCTGTTACAATACATTATATATTATGTATGTATGGAAAGTAATAAGATAGACAGAATAATTGTTATACTCATGTACTTAATCATTCTATTGAGCTCATCTATCCCTGAAAATACCGCGTTTCTATTATTTTCTGAAGAATGTATTTTTTCGATATCACCTTATTTTATCACTTTGATATAAAAGTGCCTCTTGTGATCTTCAAGGTTTTATTTTAACAAGGTTTTAATTAACTTTGAAATGATCCAGACTTATTTTAACTACAACATAACTGGATTTTCTTGGAAGTCTTGCCAAAATCAACGTTTCCAGCCTTGATAAACCATGCCCAAAAGTGTATGACAGTGTTTGACAACAATCCTCATATTCATGCGTGCATGTGTTTTCAACCATGAAACATAGGAAAAGTGAAACCGCTTTACCAATGAGCAACTGTCTTCTCTCTTGAGAATCGCCTCCTCACAATTTAACCCAGATTATGAAAAAATGCTGGAAGAATGCTGGAATTATGGAAAATGCACTGTTTCATTCATCTCGCACCCCATAGTTTAAAACCTTTTGAATTTCCTTAGAAACAATTTAGTAAGTATTTACCACTGTTTTGAATTCTGAATATTTAAACATTTTTAAAATTGAATGTTGATGAAAAATTAATGAACAAAACTATTTAGCCCCCCCCCCCCCCCCCCCCCCCGCCAAAAAAAAATTGTTTTCTTATTTGACTCTCTTGTAAATAAGTTTGCTCATTTCTGGTCTAGATATTCTGAATGATTTTCAGGAAAACTGCTCAGGTGATTTTGTAAATTTTGCAGCTAATTATTTCAAATTTAATATATAAACATATTTGCTTATTGTAAGACATCGCTGCAGAAATCAAGCGAATCGGATAAGAATTACTCTATTTTAGAATTTTAGTCTACGTGGGCGTATCATTCTGCATAAATTGGAGCTGTCGCATACATTATCCGCTTATTTAGGACATATGCGAGCGCATATTTTTAGTTCAAAAATTTATGTATGCATGTATGTATGTATAAATGTATGTATGTATATGCATGTATGCATGTATATTTTCAATTAGGTCAAAGTTTAACAAATGGTTTACTTATGGCGAAATACTGCTGTTTATCTTTTACGAAGCTCAACAATTTCGTAAGTTTAACTCATATTTATTACATTTCAAAATTTATGTTCGTACGTCTCCTCACATTTGTTTTTCTTATTACTCTATTTATTTTCTATTATTCCGAAAATGAAAACACCCCCCCCCCCCCCAAACATTCTTTTGGAGTGTAAAGTACAATTACTATACACTTTGTAGTTGCCAACAATTTCTAAGGTGCATCTACCTATTATCCTTTTACGGGGTCCCAAACTGTAAATATCGCCAAATGTGGAAGTTAAATTTGTTTTTACCCAAGCGCTAATCATTCGAGGAGAAAAGTTTGTATTATGAATGCGGTTAGAACGCAAGATATTGCATATATGGCAATTTTTGTTACTGCCGACTGTACATGCTTATAAACTTTTCAGCTTTGTGTGAAATCTGCGGGAATTTAATAAAGTTTAAAAAGTAAAGTTTAGCAGTAATAATGAAATGTCATACTTCCTTATCTTGGCCAATGTGATCTTTAAACTTGTGCTAATGTTTCAATGAGTTTTATGGATATTCGTTAAGTCTTGCAAAACAGAAACTCTCTGTGACGAGCACACCTCCTTCTCCTAATGGCTCTTTTCCATCTTGATTCTTTCATCAGTTGCATCCCCCCCTCTTTTGTTTTATTTTATTTATTTATTTTATTTTTTTTCTGCGAAAGTCATTATTGTCCAATTATTCTGTCCACCAGCGGGAAAGATGACCACGTAGAGTGAGAAAAATTCACTTTTCCTGGTTCGCACAATATATTGGTGTTACGCTGCTGATCATCAAGCAGATCGTTTAATTCTAGGAACAATAAAGATTTTCTAAATGTAATAATATGATATGAACACGATGTCCATGTCTCTGAAATCGTAATGCATATTGACTTTTAATACGTTGCAAATCAATATCAACGTACAATATTGTGCTGATATTGATATGCGAATATTTTGTCAATGTTGCTTATATTGAAGTATTGATGAATAAATATGCAATATTTCTATAAATATTTACCTCGGAAACCATTTTCAGTATTCCGTTTATTGGTTAAGTATATTTGCCCAATATTGGTATTATGACGTGCCTTGAAGCTTGCTCAATATTTGATAAATATTGGTATAGCACTGAGAAATCATTGAAAATACTAAATCACAACATTTATCAAATACTGGTAACATCGGCAAGAAAGGCCTACATGCCAATATTAGCGCAATATTGAGTGTACGATAATATTGGAATTTTATTGAGGTTTAATTTTTTTAATTTTTTTTTATTATTTTTTTATAAATGGTTGTCTAGCAAGCCAATGTTTGATGCATACTGTTTTCATTATAAAACTAGAATGGAGAAAACTTTCTTTGTTGATTAGATTAATTTACTTACTACTCAAAAGAGTAATTTTCTTAAGTTCTGCAACTACAATGTAACCTCTATATATCGGACACTAGTTGAACCAAGAATTTTGTCCACTAAATAAAGGTGTCCGCTATTCAGAGGTATTTTCAAATGCATGATTTTTTTTACATAAATATGGTTGTATACACTATGTTTACAGGTGTACAGGTTGTATACACTATGTGCACCTATAAAATATAATATTTTTCGAATTTTCTTTACATTTTTTATTCTATATAAATAGAAAAATATCAAAATAAATTACTTACCTACTAAAAAAAAATCGGTGTTGTTTTTAAAGTACTAAATTTAGTTTTTACATTTTTTTAAAAAAGTAGTTGCCTGGTATACTGCAAGATTACATTTCTCTATATGAATTTTTAATTTTCTAATTAAAGTTAAGCCATCGCTGCCTCCTGTACTTAAAAAATACTTTTGAAGATGCTCAGTATAACTAACAGCATAATTTGAGATCTTTACATCACATTGATCATTTTCACGAATTTTAGTGTCTTTCTCCTCTTTAAAAATTTCAAGCGTGGCAATCAAGGACACTGGAATAAAATTACTGATGCCTTGATTTGTCTCTTTCTGTGGTATTCAATGGTTGTCAATTGCCAATAGCAACATAATCTTTATTGTTTATATGTTGCCTCCAACATTTCTGATGAGTGAGATGTTTTGCTCTCCTCATCACCCCCTGGTCATCTGCCTGTGTAAAGAAATTTGCTTTGTAAGGCTTGGGAACGCTTTCAATAAATACCCTCTGGCGAATTTTTTTTCATGTCATCGACTGCAGATGTAATTCAAAGAACAGCATCCAGTGCTATTGCAATTTCGCCAAATCTTCATTGTTGTCAGGGATCCTAAAAATGACATGATGTAGGGAAAGATTCGTGTAACAAACTGTGAAAGTGGAAATAATTATTCCCTTGTCTAATAATAGGCAACAGATACCATGTTCAACGGTAACAATACAATTTTGAAAATTTTAAGATTCAGGTTATTTGGACGTGAATTTGTATTGTCCATGAATAGCAAAAATTTTCTTCCAGAATTTTTTTTCTTCCAGAAATAGCAAAAATGTTCTTTCCATTTTTGCATCCAGTGCAATTAACCACTCTGACATTATTGTAAGTGTTATCTAAGGTTTTTGGTTAATTTCCCATTTGACACTTAATATTTTGGTGTCAATAATTTTAAGTAACACTGTTGTTTGGATGTGTTAATAACAAGCGGAGTTTCAAATTCGCATTCCATGTTGCAGCATCAAAAAGTGTTGAAATGTTTCTTCATAATCTTTCCACCATACATATTTTTCATACACATTGTTTTATTGGGTAGAAATAAAGAATACTCGAGTTTTGTCCGTATTGAATATGTTCTTTGATTCGAAATCTATGCAGATCATCTCAAGATTTTTAATTCATTCCTGAACTTAGGTAGGTCTACGGATTTTATTTCACCACAAACGGTTTTAACGGCGATACTGTGGCGTGCTCAAAACTTTCCCCCGACACTAAAGTTTTCAAGTCTTAAACTTTCACCAACTTCTCTCACCTTTTGTTACAAGTGAGTACCACTGACAGGGATATATTTTGCACGAACAGAGTAAAACCATTCAGACACTATAGTATCCACAACACATGCTTCTGTTTTGCGAAATTTTACAGTTATTGAATATTTATTTTAATTCAGTACCCACAGTTTGCTAATTTCTTCCGTGTTCTTTAGAAAATCGGTGATCTGTGTTTTACTTATAGCAAATGGCTCTCTAAGTTTATTTACAGTTCACTTTGTTTTTTCAGCGGCGCCATTTTTTTTTAACGTTAGTCTCTTTCTTTTTCTCGCCATCGTGCAAAAGAAAAAAAAATGCAAGAACATAAATTTCTTGGCCAAACAATTTGAGACTATAACAACTTGGCAGAACAATTATATTCAACAGACATAATTTACGAAAAAAAATAAACTACTTATTTACAAATTTAAAGTTTAACGCATTTTTAACATCTAAGTATCAGCTTAGCCGAATACTGGATTGCGAGACATGGAAGATTCCGATTAGCAACTTCTAATCCTGAATTTCATCTCTTTACTATTTTTAAAAGTCTGTCTGCATATGCTGAAGGCACGTCAATAGTTCACAGGCTTTCAGATGGGGCTTTATAACTGCCGTATATTCACCTTTTAACATACTGTAAATTGACTCTTCAAAAAGATTGAATTAAGAGAAGACTAGATTCCCATTTACAAATTATATACGAAATGTCCAACATGCGAAACAGTCGAGTATTTTAGACTTTTCTTCTTGATAATGAAACTGATACTTATATCGGATTCAGCAAATGAACTGAACTTTGGAAGTGCTCTTCAATTTATAGTCCTAAACATGAAGGCAATCTTCCATTAAACAACAGAAATGTAGATTGATGAAATTCTCTGATCTTCTAGGAAACCCCCAAAACTAGCAAATCCTTAGATATGGAAAACAGAGGTCTGAAAACGGTCCAAAGATGTCTCTTAGATGGACTGGGCGTAAACAGGGTTATTTTATGACCCTCTACTTCAGCGAAGTAATTAAGAAAGGGTATCGGCACTTATGATCTGCACGGTTGGTCGATGTTTGAATCCCATTAGCGTAGAAAACGAAGACGTGGGCATAAAGGGATTAACAATTGACGAGCAGAAGTCAAGAGAAAGTATCCAATCATAGAAGACTTTTGACGCATGTTCTCGTCCGAACCACGAGGTCAAAGTGAGATGTTACCTCCGGATTTCTAGTTTTGAGAAAGATAGGAAGATTCCATATACTCTTTAGGATTTCTACGGGCAGATCAGGTCAATTCATTATTATGAACGTTTCCAACCATTCTAGAACACCTCAGCGATGTCCGATTTAAAGTACGTTTAATTCCCTTCCAACCTAACTAATATTTTCACAAAAGTAAGTGAGAGAGAAAAGATAAGCGAATGCCTCTAACTTCAGAAGCAAAATTTCTGCAAACTCTTATGGCTTACTAAGAATATTTTAGTTCTATTGCAATCAATTTCTGTTATAAACACCAAAATTCAAAATGTTGTACCATAACAATACTGCAACGCTAGTGACTTAATAACCCAAAACAGTGTTTAGACAAAGAAACTAATTGAACTTTAAACACATATCAAAATTACAAAAATCACATTTTCACTACAACAATTCACATTTTCACTACAACAATTCACATTTTTACTCAACATTTTCCCTACATAGCAATACTAGTAAAAACCATTAAAAAAGTTAGGTTATATAAATAAAATTGAAAATCTGCTGTATGTATGCGTTTTTGTGTGCTTGTCTCATCATCATCATAGGAGAATGGCTAGACCGAATTTCATGAAATTTTGCGGGTAGCCCCACTTACAATTTAGTCAATGTTTCGACTTTCTAGGACCAGGGGTTGTCGAGATATTAATAATAAACGTATCTTCCAAAGAGATAGCAGTATGCAGAAGCTACTTTTCGGCTAATTTGTTTGAAGAACATTATATGTTGCTTAGCAACGCATTTAAATTAAATGTGTTTCTAGACAGGCAATTTTTATTAAAAATTTTCAGATTTAAATAATAAAGAAATGTATATAAAAATAAATGTTACCGGAATTAAATTTTATTTTTAAATGGATTATATCAATTACATCTTTGGGTTTAAAGATTATGGGAATTATTGATTTCCCCTTATTTTCCCATTTTCCCTTACTTATGAATTTTAGTGGTTACTTAATTTCTCTCTCTCTCTCTCTCTGTATATATATATATATATATATATATATATATATATATATATATATATATATATATATATATATAATCTGAAACAGGCATTTGTTTGGGTTAATTAGAATTAAATACTCAGACCTGAAGAGGAATTTTATTCTGATTAATCATCGAATTTGGGAAGGTTCTGTTCTTTTCTCTTATCGGCATTATGGCCGTGAATTTGCTTCTATGGTGATGTTAATATTACTTGAATTGTATTTTTTTTTTTTTTTTTACTAATTCTTATTATTACATTTCAAATATATATATATATATATATATATATATATATATATATATATATAAAATCATTGATGTTTCAAAATCATTGACCTCGGCTTTTATTCCTTAAATATTGATCTTAGACATATATAATAAATTACAAAGTTGCGTAAAAAAAGGTACAGAATTTTATGAAATCGATAAAAATTTTCAGGGGATTAAATTTGAAGAAATACGAAATTTAAATTTTTATACGGTCCCCGTACAAGAACATTTCCAATGAGTAAAATGTGCCCCATACACTAATAAAGCGATGAACAAAATTTCAGCATTTTATCATAAAAGTCCCAGAGATATATTTAAACAAAGTTGGTAAGGGATTAATCACAAATTAAAATTTAAATGTTTACAGCAAGAGTGCAAATGACGCAACTCAGAAATGCATCATAGGCAAATAATATCTGCTTCTTATCTTTAATGGATCTTTGGCATGGATGGAGAACATTTTGAACAAGCTTTGTAATCTTTGTATAAAGTTATTATTTCTCCACAGTGTAGGTACTTTTGTATCAATAAATAGTAAAATTCTGAAATGCGATCTGCCGACATGATTTTTCCTCTTTGAGAACCCATGTCGATGCATCTAAGAGTGGTTTAAGTCAGCATTTTTGTCTTTTCATGTTTCTGGGACTTTTGATGATAAAATGCTGAAATTTTGAACATCAATTTATTAGTGCATGGGGTACATTTTACTTATTGGAAATGTTTTAGTAAGGGGGGCGTATAAAATTTAAATTTTTTATTTCTTAAAATTTAATTCCCTTGAAAATTTTAATCGATTTCATAAAATTCTGCACCTTCTTTTACGCAACTTTGTAATTTATTATATATGTCTAAGATCAATATTTAAGGAATAAAAGCCGAGGTCAAAAAATTCTTCAATTATATATATATATACCTCTTTTTTACAGCGGTTCTACTACAGCTGTCTACATATTTATCCAATTTTCCTGTACAATTCATGACTTAAAAAGTAGTGAATTGCAAAGTCATTGCCCAATGCATCAACTTGTGATTTAAACCAGCATTGGTTCGAAACCATACAAGTGGATTGTGATCAGTCATGATCTTAAATTGATGCCCATGCAAATTATAATGTCGCTCTTTTACTACAAAAATAATATTAGCGGAAATTTCCCCATTGTAATAAAAGTTAGATTTATGCGGTAATAAGAAAATTAATGCTCGAGTCCAAATATTAAAAGGGAAATATTTAAAAATTATCATTTAATTAATATTTCTCGGACATATTGGGAAAAGAAAACATCTCGGTATCTACGAGGAGTGTGGACACGATAAATCTTTAGGCCTGAAACTCATTTCTAGGAGGTGATGGCTCAGGGGAAGGAGGGTATGGTCCCTGTGGTTGTCACCCCCAGTCTAAATTGGGTGGCACTATCCAAGACATCCAAACAGTACCTTACACCTTCGGGTAGGTCGAACGGTTTGGGTCGAAACATCTATTGGAACATACATTTTTATTACTATTAAACTATCCCGACTATTAATTTAACTAAGTATTAATTTTTCATCAAGGAATTCAGAAAGAAAAATGACAAACTTATTATTTATTGAAGATGAATATTTAATACAAAACGTAGACATGGGTAAGAAAAATTAATTTCTCTAATAGTTATCATGTTCATTTAGAATTGCTTGAATCTTACTATATCAAGCCCTTGAAGTATAAAAAGAACGCCTCAAAGTAGTATATATTGTTTGCCCTTGAATATAACGCGAGTCCTTATTAATATGTATATTAAAACGAGTTAAAATGTAGTTAGTGCTCACGTGACGACACCCCCTGACATTTTGACGTCAGAACAACAATTCCGTTTTTTTAAGTATTCTCACAGTCAGTTTTACAGTCATATGTAATAGGACACTGCATACAAATTTTCTGATTGCTAGTTTCTAACGCAAATTTAAGTTATATTTATTATAGGAGCTAAATGTGTCACTGGCAATTGGCTATTTATTCATTTTCATTATTTAATGTAAAATTTAAGTGTGGAAGTATTAGGCCAGATAATGAAACTTTTCAATATCTTTATTTAAAGCTTACACTTTTTCTGTTGTATTTCTATCTAAATTGAAACAATGATGTAATTTAGATAAAATAATAAATAATAAAAAAAAATTAAAAAAAGAAAAAAAAATGTAGATAATTTAAAAAATTTTCTGCATAATATTAATAATTTTATTATATGCAATCAGAACCTTTAATAATTCTCAAAAGTTTATCAGATACCATGTCTTTCGATTTCATTTATATGTATTTCAAATAATTAATAAAACATTATATTACAGATCTTATAATTTCAGACAAATTCTTAGATCTGTAATATAAATTCAGATCTTATAAATTATGTCAATCTAAACAAAAGAAAATGAAAAAAGAAAGAAAAGAAAAGAAAAACAGAAGAAAATTTTCAGGATAATTTTAATATGTAATTCTCAAAAGGTTATCATATACCATGTCTTGCGATTTCATTTATATTTATTTTAAATAATTAATAACATTTTAATTTTATATTACAGATCTTATAATTTCAGTTAAATTACTTTATATCACGATATCAATTATCTTTCTATCCTATCTATGATATCTTCAGTTTTAAGAACGTTTCCCTTCTTTATTTTTCGTAAAAGAAATAACGAAAACAAATTATACTGCTTTAAATCCAAATGCGTTTCGTTTACTATTCTGTATATCACATTTCCAAAAGTGACACTGATGTATGCCTCTGTGAGGTTGTGCCATCTAGTGGCCAAATCCGTGATTAATGTCTCATGTCCATATTTGATTTAGTGCTTTTTGTTGTATTTCGACACCAGATGTCACTACGAGGGCCAGGAAGGTGAATTTACTAAAATGTGCGGAAAATTCAATAACACAGATTGAAAACAAATATCAAATATAATAATAACATTTCTATCATTAAAAAGTATCATATTAGTTAGGAAAAAATAAGTTCATTTTACATAATCATATTGGGATAATGTATTTATCAGAGTATTTTGATTGGATTGAAAATGTATATTTTATCTGGTGGCTTGACTGGATACAGATACTGAATAAATAATAAATATAGAAACTATATATAATTTTCTTCATTAAACGTTATCCAGTTTATCAATAACTATATATATATATATATATATATATATATATATATAAAGATTTAATTTTATATAATCATAACTTGAGTACGCATTAATTTATATTAACTTTATTATTATTATTATTTAAGTATTTTTCTCGTTCTTGCAACATGACGTTATTAATTTGGGAATATGGAAATTTTTGTGTCTTTTGTCAAGAGAATTATAATTACTTTCATTACATATATGTATAATGTATAAGGAAACTATTGTGCCGGGGTCAAAAATTCGAACCCTGGTTTTCGAAGATAGAGCACGTTTCAAGCATTCCTGAACTCTAATCGAACGTTCTTAAAGTCGTGTGTGTGTGATGCGATACCTGTGTGTGTGTGTATGTGTATGTATTGCGATACCTGGGGCTGTGTGTGTTGTGATACCTGTGTGTGTGTGATAAGCTGATGCGATATTTCAGGAACGAATGAAGCTTTTCGAACGAAATTTGGTACGTTTATTACAATCAGTGAGTACTAGAGCCCTATTGAGTTGAAAGCAATCGAATGTTCGTAAGATTCCCCAATTTTCAAATGAAATTAAAAAAAAAAAATCAGAACCTTTAATAATGTTACATAAAAATAATTTCTTATTTAATTTTTCATTAGAAAAAGAATGATACAAACATTAGAACGCTAGAATAAACTGTTTTCGAGATATTGCACGTTTTTTAAATAAATGTATAAAAACGTGCATAAAATTAAAAAAGGTGTGAAATATGTTCCTTTTACATATGTAATATTATGCGACAAATTTGTAAACGACATTCTAGTAGATCTAGTTAGATTCATGATACTTTTTGTAATAGTTTTTCTTAAATTTTGAAACTCCAACAATTCGCCAAAAGACGTTTGTTTGTTTTTCTGTCTGTAATGCTTAGCTATAAATTTGGTGATTTTTGAAAAAAAATTGCCAAATCGACAAAATTAACACTAAATTAACGAAAATGGCGCCAAATTCATGAATATGCATTATCATGGAAAACGAAGTTTAATATACTTGATAATTCCTGTCTCTTTTGGGAAAATTATTATTCCTGATTCAAAATACAGTGAATGTCATGGTTGTAATAGTTTAAAACTCGAACTAAATTACTTAGCGGATCATCATCATCAATGGTTCGACAGCCCACTGTGGGACTTGGCCTTCCTCAGAAGATTGTTCTATGCCGCCCCCCTTGGAACAATGTTTCTCCAATTTTTAATATTTAACTCCTCAAAGTCCTTGTCCACACATTCAATTGGTCTAAACTTCTGTTGTCAAGTCTTTTCCCGATCGGCGTGGATATAAGAGATTTCTTTTTTATTCTGTTGTTTTCCATTTTTATTTCCATTTTTCTTTGTTATTCTGTCCTTCCCATTACATTCCGTTCATTTTAGTGTATTTAATTATCCCAGAATCTTTGTATAATTTGTATTGTTCAAAATTGTAACTTCGTCGCCAAATATCATTTTCCTGAATTCCACCAAAAATTCTGCATAAAAATTTTCGTTCAAAAATACAAAGAGCTTTTTTATCATGTCCTGTGAGAGTCCAGGTTTCTGAAGCATAAATTAAGGTAGGTCTTATACGTTATACAGTTGTAATTTTGTTCTTCTCTCAATCTGATGTGATCTGAAAAAATTTTAATCCATGAAACCAGCGATTTGCAGCTATAATTCGGTTTTGGATTTCTAAACTGATATTATTTTCACAGTTTATTTGAGATCCTAGTTAAAATGCTCGATAAATTCAATTTCTACAAACCAGCCTCAAACACGAGTGGGAAAGACCCACTTCTGGTAAAAACCTATATGGTTTTGTCTTGATTAATATTCAGACGCATGTTATCAGCAACGCTTTCCAAAGCAAGAAAGTTCTCCTTACGGTCTTCAGTGCGGTTCTGGATATAACATCGATGCCATCAGCATATGCAAGAATTTAAATGGATATTTCCTTTAGCGTTGATATTATAATCTCTAATTACTTTTTCCAGGTCTAAGTTGAAAAATAGCCAAGCAAGTGCATCTCCCTGTCAACACCGTAAAAGAATGCACTGTCAATTTTACAGTTAAAAGTCCTGGCAATTCTGGCGCCAGGATTTTAAAATAATTTTAGAAAATGAGGAAGTTTCAATCTATAAGGCAGAATGGGTTCGTTTTACAAGTGATTACATAAATTTATAAAAAAGTGTTTCATCAATATTTTATGCTAGTTATTTTTAATAAAATAACTGAAATGCTTAAGAAATATTACAAGGGTCTTCCCACTCCCCAGTTTGAAAAAAAAATTAGTAATATATGCTATGTCATTGGAAAGTTATTTACCTACAGTAACATAATATTCCTCCAAAAAAGATAATTTTAAATTTAAAATACTATTGAGACATTTGTTTTTACGACACACTATTATGTGGCATAAAATATGTTTCAATATCAACAGATTTTAATAGCAAAATAGCAAATCAAGGTGTGAAAATAACTGGTACCGCATCGCTGTTGGTGATTCAAAATCATCTTTCTGTGATGAGATCTTAAATTTTTATAGCAAAAGTGTAATAGCAATTAAAAGAATTATTGCTGGCTGCAAATTTGTTTTACTTATTACATGTCATTCACATATTAACACAAACAAATGCTTCATCTAACAGAGATGCATCAAAATCCACCAAAAACAATGACTAAACTCATCTATGTAAATACAACACCATACAGCTTTAGCTCTGTGCATCTTGATATGCAACTTAGTAGCGTTAGCCTCTCTGCAGCCAACAACAGCTGTAAAAATGCCAAAAAGAAAAGAACTCCACATAATTTCCTAATATAAGCAGTGTAATAAATACTCATATTACAATTTTACTGCTAGTATTAAATGTCAAAGTTGAAATAGAATGAGCCTTTTCAGTAATGAAAAGAATTAAAACCGATTTTAAAACAGAATAAGTTCTGTTGCAGTATATAATTTTCAGAGAATCATTTCTGGACTTTTCAACTTCTAACTAGACAGAGCAGCTGAAACATTCTTTGAAAATAAACTGTGCCATATGAATGTGAAGCTTTATAGTAAAAGAAAACTTTCTTATAGTGAAAATGATATGGAGCAGCCATAATTAAATGATTTGTATAATAAAAACTTTTATGCATAAATAAATGAAAAGTTGTAACATTTAAAATATTTCTTTAGCCTGTAATTTAGTTTTTGTAAAACTGCTCCATAAAATCATCAAATTGCTTCTTAATATATGTTTTATTTCTCCCTGTAGTAAATAATCTGAGATTTCTAAATTATGATAAAATACTAGCAAATCTGAAGTGTAATAGTGTTTAACCAGATTTCTAAGAGCCATCAACATTTCTGCATATAACAAATCCATTTGCACAGTGAACAATCCATCTTACGGGATGTGTTTATTATCATATATTATACAATTCATTTTTTTAATGAGCATTCTAATTTTAAATAAACATTATTTTTCATAATTAATATTTCAATCGAATAATATTTCAGTTTTAAAAAACAGAAACAATGAGACTGGTTTTTAATGCTTTTTGCAAAATGCCAGCATATTATGCAATATTCTTTTGCAAGCGTTACTGAAAGATTTAACACTAGAATTTGTTGCAGTACAGAATTCATCATACACATACAAAAAAGAATCAGTGTAGAAAATTAAAATAGCAAAATATTAATTGGAAAAATAGAACCAAGCTTGTACAGTGAAAACACATAACCTCACATTGTATTGACAAATTTGAACATCCTTTTTTTCCTGCCAGATGAAATTACACTTTACCTGCTAGAATATTTGCAAGTCTGGTTAAACAGCATTTGATGTTTTAAATTTTATTTTGGAATAAATATGAGAAATATAAGTGAAAAGTGTTGTACTTCAAAAAAGCACTTTATTTTTGGAATGACACAGACATAAAAAGGAAAAAATTACAAGCATTCAAAACTTGAAATGGAATGTACATTCATGGCTGAACAACATCCTGTGACTTTTTGTTTGATTTCATTCCACAGCCTGGGTTGATGAGGCAGAAACATCTGAAAAATAATACAAATTTATATTCATGTGATAATATCAGTAGTGACATTAAAGTATTTCTATTTTTCATCAACTATTTGCATAAATTTTAGTAAGCCAGGCTAATTGAACTCTATGAATGAACTTTCTTGCATGGCATCATACATGTGAAAAATATATGAGCTGTATGGCATTGTTCCTAATCTCTTTCTCTTTAGGTTTATCTGGAACTGCATTAGCTGGTCGGCACAATTGCCAATTTATATTTTGTATGCCTAGTATTTGGATTCATAAATTAATTGGCTATATTAAGTTTTTATTAAACGTTTAGTCAAAACCATTCTTGAATTTGAATAACTTTGTTCATATTCATAGGGAGTAGGGCGGAATCTAATGAGATATCGAATAGATGTAACCTCGCAGAGATGCACATTACCATGAAGTGAGAATATATTATTCATATACATTAATTCCGCATTTTTATTCATGTAATGCAATTAAGCCCCTAGCACATTATGGTGTGTTAAATACCCGGTAGAAAAAAAATCTTCCACTGGACATGAAACAATATTTTCGGTTTTTGAGAAAATGAAGTTATATTTTCAAAACAACATTATTAAAATTATATTATTTATTTAGGCACAATGATTTAGCTACATTAGGAACACATTAGAGCATTATTATAACTTGATGTAGATTAAGTTAGTTATATATTAAATTTTACGATTAAACTTACCTATGAATGAATTTCAATGTGGCAGACAAATCTTCTAAGTACTTTATGTTCAATAGAAAAACTATGGCAAATAACATAAAAAAATCCATCTTTAAGATTTTTTATATCATCACTCACCACCACACCATCAATAAGGAGCATAAAGTGTTCACAATTGAAGCACCTATATACAAAAAAGAGCAATACAAATGAGATACATTTACTCCAAGTTGTTATATATATATATATATATATATATATATATATATATATATATATATATATATATATATATATATATATATATATATATATATATATACATATATATATATATATATATATATATGTGTGTGTGTGTGTGTGTGTGTGGATCACACTTACCACAAAGTATTAAGCAAGGTGTTGGTGGTGCGGCAGTAAAGATATCTGATCAAAGATGCTTGGAACCTGTGTCCAAATTATAAGAACGGAGCCGAAGCTAGCTTTTGCTCTATGCTTATAATGTCGGTCTTGTAAGCACCAGGTCCCTGGTTCGGTTCTGGCAACATCCTTTTCCGCCACAATGATGACTGGACGTTTGAAAAAACACGCAAACCTTCTCCATCCTTTCCACCACAGTGGCATAAAATTAGATTTTCATGATATTTCAAAAATTAGTAACTAATAAACAGTACAAAACATTTAAAGCTCAAAGATATTTTAACACAGAATATTTGCAAGTATAGGGTTCTTGAAGCTGAGTATAGCGAATTTTACCAAAACATAGAACATAAAACTTTAAGGTAAATATATTTTTAAATAAGGAAATTACTTTATTAATAAATGAAAATCATTTCCTTGAGTAATATATAAAAAATCTTATTCGATGCAAACAGATAGCAGAAATAAAAAATACTAATACATGTACCATGGATAGAGTAAAATTGTAGATTTTTGCAATATTTCCAATTGATTTTTCAAAAATTAATAACTAATAAATGGTACAAATGTTTAAAGCTTACAAATGTTTTAACAGAATGCAAGAATAGGGTTCCTGCAATAGAGATAGCAATTTTTTCCAAAACATAGAACAGGAAATATTAGGTAAATATATTTATAAACATGTAAATTACTTTACTAATAAATGAAAATCATTTGACTGAGTAATATATAAAAAAAATCTTATTCGATACACGATACAGACAGATAGCAAGAATAAAATACATTTCGGCATGTGCAATGGATTGAGTAAATTTGCAGACTTTTGTGATATTTTCACGCGATCTGTAAAAAAGTAGAAGCTAATAAATGGTACAAAATGTAAAAAGATCATAGTAAAAATAAAAAATATTACCGCATGTAACAGAGAATTAAGAGAGAAAAATTTGTAAATGAAAATTATAATGCACCAAGTAATATATGAAATCTTGGTTGATGCAGAATTAAAATATATTTCCGCATAAACTATGGATGGAATAAAAATGCAAATTTTCACAATATTGTCAAGCAATCTTTCAAAAAGTAGCACTAACAAATGGTTCAAAATGTTAAAAGCTCAAATATTTTAACAGAGAAAATATATAAGTATAGAGTTTTGCAACAGAGTGTAGCAATTTTTGTCAATACATTGAACGCAAAACTTTAGGTAAATATAATTTTAAACAAATACTTTATTAATAAATGAAGATTAATTCAAAGAGTAATATACAGAGGTAGCACTGTCAGTAGATAAAATTTAGGACGCTGCTTTTAAAAAAATTTCAGGACATACCATAATATTTTGTGGTATGTAACATACGAAAAATATTTGAATGGTATATTAACAAAAATAGTTCATTAACTTCAAAGAACAAACAAAAAATACTAAAATAGGTTATTTGCATAATAAATACTGTAAAAACATTTAATAAACAAGTGTTTAAAATTCAAAATATAATGTCGACTTACTGTAACTCATTAATTAATATTGTGAAATTTACTTTAACTTCAGATATACATTTTTTGCCTTAAAACAATTTTTCAGCAACTTGTTTTACAAGATGTTTGTCCTTGAATCTCGTCAACATTAACTGTGCACTTTTACAAAAAATGTTAAAATTTGTGATATTATTTATAGGCACTAATATCCGCGCTTTTATGTAAAAGTGCTAAAGTCTGCGATATTAAAAGTGTTAAAATTTGCAATTTTCTTTAAAATTGCTCAAATATATAATTTTATTTAAAGGCGTTAAAATTCACAATTTTACTTAAGCAGATTTTTATAAAAATGTGCTAAAGCTCGTAATTCTATTTAAAAGCACTTAAATTCGCAATTTCATTTGAAAGTGATTTTATTAAAATGCATTAAAATTTGGGATTTTATTAACCCTTTCAAGACAGGTATCCTTTCGGTGCACCAGTAGTGAATGTCACTCTCCTCAAATGGATGGCTCATTAGGATCTCTGAATATAAATTGCGTCTCAGGACGGGTGTCTCATATTTGACTTTTAAATAATAACCGTTAATTTTGTATTTTTTAAGGTCACTGGATGGAGCCCTATGTCCACTACAGTTAAATTTGTGGCGGATGAGGATGTTGCCTGTCCCAGGACCGAACTCGGGACCATGTGCTTACAAGACTGACATTATAATCATAGAACAAAAGCTAGCTTCGGCTCTGTTCTTATAATTCGGGTACAGGTTCCAAGCATCTTTGATCAGATGTCTTTGCTGCCGCACACTTCCTCACCTGATGAGAAGGCCTCGGTCTAATTTCGGCGAGGAGGGGGGCCACTGAGAAAACCCTCACGTGTCCCCCCCGAAATGCAGTTGAGGGGCTGAAGGCCGGGAGGCGTCTTTTCTAGGGCGTGACGTCAGTCGTGGTCAACCAGGATGGGAGTGGCAAGGCCTCTGACTCCGTGTGGTGCTGCCATCTCGTGTTGAGAGGTGAAATCGTTGGAGAGGAAGATTGCGTGTTTCAAACGTCCAGTAATTATTGTGGCGATTAAGAGTCGCCGGGCCCCGAACCAGGGACCCTTTGCTTACAAGACCGACATTATAATCATAGAGCAAAAGCTAGCTTCTCCTCCGTTCTTATAATTCGGGTACAGGTTCCAAGCATCTTTGATCAGATGTCTTTGCTGCCGCAAATTTGTCATGAGTCTAGAATGTGGATCTTTAATTTGTTTAAGTGTTTTGCATTTTTGATATTTTGGTTTTATGTGAAAGCCAGAATTGTGAGTAATATATATAAACAGCAGGTTCCTTAAAATTCAAATATTGTACGTGGTCATCACTCTTCACCACTGATCACAAGTATTATGCTATAATATGGTATATTTCTGAGTACAATTATCTGAGATAGCATTTAAATGTTTAATAACGCGCATGGATGTGATGCCTTTTGAAAAATTAAATGAATTTAATTAATTCATGCTTTGGGCAAAACCGGGTATATTTTCTAGTACAAAATAAACTTGTATGACTGGCCCTTTAAATCTCTACATTGACTCTTTGGTTTCATAAGCTGCATGCACTGACTTCCAAAGAGGTGAAAAGAACTAAACCTCATAGCTGTTTGTTTACATTCAGAATAAGATTATTTGACTGCATTGTACAGAAAAGAAATACATGTGTGTATATATTATAATATCTGTGAATTAGCAGCTACTAGCAAGGTCATATTTAAGGGAGGGGGGAAGTTTGAGATTTCCTCATTTCAATTTAGATTTTACAGTACGATCTATAGTACCTAATTTAATTATAAAAAATATTATATTTTATGCTTATTTTAAACAAAACCACATTAGTTTAAAACTTTAAAATTCGCAAAATAAACAACACATATGAAATTGAATTCAGTTTCAATTTGTTTAAAAATAGACATTAACAAACCTAAAATATAATTATTAAACTAAGCCTACTAACTTCTACATGCTTTTAGAAAAGCAGCAGTGCTAATGTAAAGTAATTCTGAAACACTAGCTAATATATTTTTAAGGAAATTAAAATTCAATATAAACAAATAAATACTTTATTAATAAATAAATATTAAAAAAATACCAACCTTGGTTTGATATCCAACGGCGCTAGTATTTCGGAACATCGTGGCACACAGTTATGGAAATCGCTCAATTTCACCAATAGGTACTCTAAATTTTTACAGCACTTTCGCTGTAAAAACGATAGCAGATATTTTTAGAAATATATACTGCAATTTATGCAGTAAAAGCTCCGATTTTTTGTTTTCAATGTATCACGATTTTTAATATTAAAAGAATTTGAAATGCCTTCTTGAATCTATATAATGAAACGAGTTCCAATAAATGTAAAATTCACATGTTCATTTTTCAGGTATTTCAAATTCCTTCATTTACCAGATCTGTTAATATCATAGACAGCTTTAAAATCAATTAAAGGGTAATGAGTTTCAATACGAAATTTTTAGCATTTTTCCAGAATCTGACTGACGTTTACTTGGATATTAGCTATATTTCTAATTGCCAAGGTACATTTGCGCAACATAACAGTTAATTTTGTTAAACAGTAAAAGAAGCAAAGTCATTGCACTTTGCAGGGAAAAAAATCATGTGCAGCCCACATCAGATTTTTTTTGTATTTTGTGTAAGTAAATTGCATTATTATAATGTAAAATGGAAAATATAGCATTCCAAAAATATTAAATTGTACTTTAATTTAAGTTTCTTCTTAAATACGAAATTTGTATTATAATGATTTTGTTAGCTGAACTTATAAAGAAACTATCTTTGAGCTCTATAGTATTTTTTGGGAAACGTTTCCAAAATATGATGAAGGCATTAATTCCGACTGCAATTCTTGACAAATTATAAATAAGGAAATGATGAACGAGCCTTAAGGGAGCGTATATAGCATTTTCGACGGAACTCTTAAGCATATTCATACTCTTTTGCATATTCCTTTTGTAAAGTCAGACGAATTTTCGGGAAATGACTTCTCCAGATCCGGAAGTGGAAATCCTTATATGATTATTTAACACCCTATCTCCTGGAATTGGATGCTGAATCCATATGAATCATCGTCTAAGCTCTATTGCCATTTCTGAAAAATGGATGTTTCAAGGAAAATTTATGGTAAAAATATAGATCGCAAATTTGCTCACAGCCAACAATGAAAAGTTTTGAATTGGATGTGTAAATCTTTAGTGAATCCCTTACCTCCCTGTGTAATTTGCTGTTGAATACACGTCAGCCGTGACTGTAGCCCATTCTGATTCTGAGAGATAGATGCCTTTTTCTAGCAGGTATAAACGGCGCTGCTTGTAATTTAAAATATGTGAAAATTTAAACGCAGTAAGATTGCTTTAGAAAAATGTTCATTTAAATATTAAATTTAATTTACATATGCCCAATTAGGACACATACGTAATCTTTACATATCAAGCATACCTGATTTTTCCAGCTATACACAAACAGACAGACAAACGCTTAACATCTTCCTTTATTAAGTAAGATATCCGTATAAGTTATTATTACTTATATTCACATACGTTGTTATTACGTATCTACATACGTATACACGTATTTATAATAACGTGCCCCCATACGTATTTATAACGTGTGACCCATACGTATATATGTATAATGTGTTTCCACACGTATTTATAATGTTTCTCCATACGTATTTATTACATTTTCATATACGTATTTACTGCATGTTGGGTGATTCCACAGTATAGTGCAAGTTGCGGACATGGAATTTACAAAGTTTTATGCACCGTATCTTTATAAACTTTATAAAACTGTTGAGCTAGGAGAATTTATTTTTTAAAAACTCTAAAAGATGTAAATGTCAATTTTCGAGATTATGTGTTTATTCCAATAATGTACTTGAATTTATAAAAAAAAATTTAGAAGGTTATCAGACATGGCGCAGAAATGTCATATCTTCAACACTTCTAAAATGTTTTTTATTTTTTTTTATTTTAGTATGTTTTAATATTAAAATCAACACAGAATCTAAAGCATTATTATTACAGTTTTAAAAAGCATATTGTTACTACGTATCCTCTAAAATTATGGATATACTTTCAGAATACAGGAATGAGTTCAAATTTCTGGATAACTAACACGTTTATTTTCAAACACAGCGTAAACAGAAACAATATACAGCTAATAGCTCGATTCGAAAACTATCTCATAATATCCCTAAGCAACTGTCAAGTTCAGTAAAACAGCAATTAAATGTTCAGCTAATTTCACAAAACAATTGACACTATTCGCAAAATATTGACGTATCTCACAATTCAATGTAGCTCGTATCACATCATTTACTCTTCAATTAGGCAATGCCCCATTTTATATATTCTCCGTAAAAACTTCCAGAAGGGGCTCGTATCTCAAAGAATATTCGTTATTTTGAGAAGGTTTTCGAATCTTCGAAAAGTCGTCGCATTGGCGATAAATCGCAAAATCTGACAACTCTGTCATGAGTATTCTAATATGTGAATCCTAAATTCACGTCATAGGAATGACTGCCTGTAAAGGTGTTTTCTCCTTCTGTTTCTCAAAAGAGACGCCAGTAAAAGCATTTTACATGTTCGTAACACTGTCCTCTTTGCACATCCCTAGCTACACGCCCTAGCTGCAAGTCCAGGGCAGTATCAAAGTACTGCAAACCAAAAATATGGGACTAATCTGTCGATATGAACGACTGGGCTTGGTTGAAGACAATTTCTGAATTCGACAGACACCGTGCTTTTCATTTTGACGTAAGGTCCTTCCCAGATGTGCTGTAGTTTCGGCGAAAATCCTGGTCGTCACCGAGCGTTGAACAGCGACACTTTGTCGCCTTTCTGGAACCGTCCTTTATTGGCTTTGACATCGTAACGGGTCTTCATCTTATCGGTAGCAATGTTGATCTTTTCATAAGCGAATCAATGAACCTCATCCAACCGTGCCCTCAGATGTTGAACATATTCATCAGGCGATGAAGGGGCATCTCATGGTCGTCCAAACAACAAGTCATACGATAGTCGCAGATCGCCGCCAAACAGTATTTTCGATGGAGAATATCCGGTCGATTCGTGGCCAGTACTTCTGTAAGCCAGCAAGAAGAAATATAGGTGGTGGTCCCAACCTTGCTGGTTTCTGGATACGAATATGGATAGATGATTAAGTTTCGTCCTGTTAAAACTCTCATCCATGCCGTCCGATTAGGGCTGAAAGGAGGAGTTTGAGTTTTGTCTATTCCGAGTAGTTTTCACAGTCCCGTGAATATGCCAGAGTTAAAGTTCGCTCCCTGATCAGAATGGATGAGCGATGGAACCCCGTAACGTCATATTCAGTTCGGGGTTAAAACTTCACTGATGGCTGTAAACTCTTAGTCAGGGATTGCATAAGCTTCTGACCTTTTTGTGCAGTAGCCTATTACTACTATAATGTATTTGTCATTGCTTAAAATCCGTGGTAGTGGCCCGAAAACGTCGAGTGCAATTCTCTGGAAAAAAGCTCCAACAGTAACACTGAAGAAGCCCACATATTTCCTGCTTCGGTTCTTCTCGAGCGCCACATTCCGTGCATTCTTTACACCAGCGCTCCACATCAGATTTCACATTTTACTAGAAGGAACGTTCACAAACTCCAGGGTCTTACTAATGTCAAAATATCCTGCAGTGGGGATATCATGTAAATCTTTCAGTACGCTGAACACTCTAGAACAAGGGAACAATAATTGCCATCTGACTCTCTTCTCATTGTCACTCTCCCACTTAAGGTATACTACTCCATTCCTTAAGTGCAGAGAATCCCACAGTGCCCAGTATATTTTCATCTCAGATAAGAAATACAACTTTATTTCAGTACAAGAGCTATGTGCACCGTTCAAACGACAATATCTTCTCGAGTCTGCATCAGAGTTTCCATGAGACGATCCCTTTCTGTGTCGATTCTCCATGTTGCATTAGTGAATTCTTTTAATCCATCTTGCGACCTGCCCTTCAGGGTTCTTAAAAATTCGTTCCCGGCCGTTCATTCAACTGCTCCATACTTTCGAGTGAGCTGGACGGTCTGGGTTCTCAGGGTTCTTAAAAATGAAGTGCCAGCTCAGGGCAGCGTGATCAATCTGCAACAGGAATTAATTTCCTTAAAGGTAATGATGGAAATGATCTACGGAGTTAACAATTACAAGCAATTCTTTCCTTCTTACGCAGTAATTTATTTCGGGTTGCGATAAGCACTTGCTAAAGTACGCGATGATACGTTCCTGCCCTCGGAGTATCTGGGAGAAAAGTGCCTCTACTCCTTATTTACTAGCATCTGTATCTAGTATAAAGCTCTCTGGTTGGTTGAGAATAAGCCAGAATGGGAGCTGAAAGAGCATTTCCTTAAACCATTTGAAGGCGTTTTCACATTCCGAAGTTTATTTAAATTCTTATTTTTTACTGTTAACCAATGTAAGGGTCTGTCAATGCTTGAAAAGTTCTTTACGGACCAACAATAACAGGCACACAGGCCAAGGAAATTCCTTAGGACATGAACAGCCCACGGTCTGCACCATTCTATGAGAGAATTAATTTTGTCAGGATGGGTCCTTACACCATTTTCAGAGACAATATGTTCTAAATATGCGACTTCTTTCTGGAACAGTTTGCATTTTGAAGGATTAAACTTTAAATTAGCACTCTTCAATTTTCCAAATCCACGGCTGAGGTTTTGCAGGTGTTCGTCAAATGATCGTTCAACAATAATTATATCGTCCAAATAGACGTGGCAAGATTTACAAGAGAGTCCTTTTAGTACGGTTTCCATTATAAATTCAAATATCGCGGATTCATTACAAAGCCCAAAAGGTATTACTTTAAACTACCAGAGTTCTTGCTCAGTGGTAAACGCTGTCATTTCTCGATCATTGGGATGGATTTCTACTTGCCAGTAGTTACTTTTGAGACCTGGGGTTGAAAACCACTTACTTCCAGAGAGGGTATTTAGAGTATCTTCAATTCTTAGCAGTGGATGTCAGTCTTTCTTTGTCACGGAGTTGAGTTTTCTGTAGTCAGCACAAAATCTCATAGAATCACCTTTCTTCTTAGTCAGAGAGCCAGCAACATTTTTCCGACTCAGTATAAAAGGTTTGGGCATTGCATGTGGTAAAACTTCGCGGTGTCAACGGAGATCCGTGAGTCTGGCAGTCCCCTCAGATGGTCTTCGCTCTGGGCGTATTTTTGAAATAGGTTAAAATTGACATCTACTAGACCCATCGAGCACACGGATAAAATCGGTGTCAAATGATAGGTTTTAACGTCCCATTAACGAATTTATGAGTCTGGCAGTCGTTACAGGTGGCAGGCTGCATGAAAGTTGAATATTTGAAACTTTAAACATCTATACTTCAAAAACTTACCGGTAGAAGTTTTAAAATACCTTAGAAGTTTTAAAAAATGTGCATTAAGATTATGTAAAAAAAATAGTATGTTATAATACGCATTTTTTCCCGACCGAAATTTTAAATTTAAAAAAAATTAAAATATCGAAATATAAAACTTTTAATTAAGAATGGTTTTTTGGGTTATCCTACTACATATTTAAAAGTAAAAGCGATATCAATAGGTACATATTTTAGTGAGATATAGCTAAAAATCTCTTAGGACAAATTAACACTGGAAAGTCCAAAACTCTGTTGCCAACTGTCCATCACAAAAAAAGAAAAGAAAAATGAAATTTTTTTCTGAGTCTTATTTAATAAAACTTATTTAATGTAACTTTAGGACTACACTTTTTTGGAATGTCCTTTATAACGTAGAAAACACTTTTCCATTTTTCTCTCCCCTTTCTTTCGAAATGAACATAATATGGAAAAAATGTAAGTTTGACCAAAACTCTGAAATCTTTTGAGAAAATATCCTATGCATATATTCAGTAGTTTTTTAAATAAAAATTAAAATAATAATAACACCTCTTATATGAAACGATCACGTGATCATACCATGATATGAAAATATCACGTGATCCACTTCAAAATGATATATGGCATCCATCTTGTCTCAAAATCGTGATTTCTAAAGTTCTTTTTAATTCATATTGAGTGTTCCGTCCTAAAATCACTTTATTTTTGCATAAATTCTGTGCATCTACATACTGAAACAACGCAATGACAATATATTTGAGTTTAAATGATCATCCAAATTTGATTATTTCTACAACGAAGCCTATTTTTCACCTATGTAAAATGTAAACAGCAAAATATGTAGAATGAGTTGTATTAGAATTGCTGTATTTCTTTAACACAAAATCATTTAGTTCATGGAGTCTGCATAGCTGATATGAATGAAATATTCATTGATTTTACAAACAGAAGGACGATTTTTTTCGATGAAGTTTTACGCATAGAGTTTAATTACGTGTAGCTCCATGGTCTTGATTTTTAAATAAAATAAATTATTATAGTATTCTGATGAATGATATGAATGGGAAAATGTTATGAATGAAATGCTGTTTTTATAGATTATTTTTTCGTGTTATTTTTTCTATGACGTCATTTGAATGCATTTCAGTTGTTTTCGATGAAGTTTTCAAATATAATAAATTATCGTAGTATTATGATAGTTTTAAAAATATTTCCGAGGAATGTATCGCATTTTAGAGATGTTTAAACCAGGCAATTTATAATTCAATGACGTTATTTTAATGAAGTTCATTTTTTTCGATGAAGGTTTAAGTTTTCAAATATAATAAATTAATGTAGTATTGTGATAAGTTTTAAAATATTACCGAGGAATGTATTGTATTTTAGACATGTTTAAATAAAATTGCATTGAAGTTGGAAAGTGTTTCATAATCAATGCTTTAAGCAAGATTGATCTTTCTTGTATGTAATTGATGAAATGTTTTCTCGGATAATCTATAAATTCGATACAATTGATTTTTAAGTATGTTACGAAACATTTGAACCGAATTACAGGAGGTAAAAGGTAATAATTTATTGATATTAAAATTAAAATATTTTTTTCATCATATAAATTATAAATAGTTCTATTAGAAGATTACATACATAGATTTAAATCCAGGAAGTTAACCTTTGCGCTAATAGAAGGTTCATTATTCAACAATTCCAGATTATCCGGATAGAAATCGATATTGATGTCAATTAGATCTGTTTTACCTATACAGATCGAATCGTCTAAGTAACGATGTATTTGTAAATCAATTGATGGGAATTTACACTCATATTGATAAAGATATAAATTCGTCAAAATACTACTGCTATAACCACCTTGGGGGACACCTGAGACTTGTAAATATAATTGATTTCACCTGAAAAATATAGTTATTAAATAATATAAAGTGAAGATTTTTAGGATAGTTTTTGATTTTGATATGGTCGGCATGTTTGGTAACAAATGCGTAATACAGAGATAAAATGATATTATAAAGATCTTGAATATTAATATTATTAAAGAGATCTTTAAAATCAAAGGTTTGGAAGCCAACAATTCTGTCAATTGAATGCAATTTATCAATTAATTCTTGACTATTATCTAGAATAATATAATTGGATTGAGAATATCGAAGGCTGTCATTTAGTTCTTTCAAGCAATTGAGTAATACTTCTAGCTGAAGTAGAATAAGTATTATTTCCATTTGTGACAGTTGTAAATTTGACGGGATTTCTAAGAATTTAGGTATTAATACTATATACGGAAATATGTAAAATTTGGAATGCAACTATAAATCACTATATATATATATATATATATATGTATATAAGTAGAAGAGAAATAAGAGTTGAACACCAGCAGGAGGAGGATCCCTCTTTGGGAGGATGCCTCTTTGGAGTGGATCCTCTTAGAGGGTCTTGAGACCCCCAGGAGGGAGGATGCCTCTCACTGCCCCCCTCCCCTCTTTTGGAAGTTTGGTGAGGCGCAGCACCGGATGCCTCTTTCGGAAGAGGGCAATTGCGAAGTCTTTCACAGAGGCATGATGACTCATACGGAGTGAGTTTCACTTCACTCTTGAGAGGGAATGTCACAATCGCTGACTGACCCTTGACCTGAGGAAGTGGTTTCAAGGGATTTCGCAATCGCACAATCTGGAAATGACGTGTCGACCTTAGAAGTGACCTTTGACAAGAACACACGTCCTCCCTCTCTGCTGGTCAGCGACAGACTGAAAGATCTTATCAGCGTGACGTAGTTAAAGCGCCCTCTGGCGAATTTTGATGAAGTGCTGCCATCTATCGGCATTTTTTTCCCCAAAAGAATTTAATGTTTCACTGGTCAGGAGCTGGATTCGAACTTGGGTCCAGCCGATTACAAGCCGAGCGTCTTACCGCTGTGCCAAAGCACCCGTGCTTTATAGGAAGTTATCTTCGAAGTGCACCTTATCAGCGGAAGTTAGATTATTTTTCAAAGTTCATTCGAATCGCTCGGTGAATAGCGATGTGTTTTAAAACAGAATGCTACGGAGTGAATATAAAATTGTGTATTATAACACTATGATTTTTTTTAAAACAAATTGTGTTCAGTGGACACAAAACTTGTATTCAGTGAACACAAAAATTGTATTCAGTGATATATAGCAATGTGGATTTTTTTTTTTTTAAATAAATCTAACTATCAATATGATTTTTTTTTAAAATGAATGGAATACACGCAAGTATAGTTACGCATTTTCAAAATGGTGTTAAGTGAATAGCATTCAACCCTTTTAACACTTAAAATTTAAACACACTATACTTAGCTGAGTGATTTATAGCAATACGGATTTTTTTTTAAATAAATCTAACAGCATATACCAATATGATTTTATTTTTTAAATGAATTGAATACACCCAAGTATAGTTACGCATTTTCAAAATGGTGTTAAGTGAATAGCATTCAATCCTTTTAACACTTAAAAACATGAATGTAATACATAGCTGAAATTATGTTTTGTGAACAGGATTCGACCCTTTTAAGTGTTGTGTATCTAAAAACAAATGTATACACAAACTTTAAAATAGCGCATTTAGTTAAAATGAAGTGAACAAGATTTCACCATTCTAAGTGTGTGTGTGATTTTTTAAAAATAAATCTAACAGTATATAAGGAAATGATTTTTTTTTCTTTTTATAAAAATAATAATGAAAATTAGAACTCACAGAACGACCTCTTCACACCTTCGCGTCCACGCGGGAAATGAGTGAGACACTCTCATTACGCTATTAAAAATTAGATCTTATCTATAATGACATCAACAGTATAAGGTGTTGCCACCTATTTTTTTTTCTAATAATATATTTCTAGTAACTGGATACTTCAACGGTCTGATTTACTACACGTAATCTGAAACACATCACTTTAATAATATTGTGCATTGAATATGATTTGACCATTTTTTTAAAGTGGTGGGTGTAATTGAAATATCGATGTTTAGAATTTAACAAGCTAACGAACTTTCACCCCCAAAATTTTAGCATTCAGTTTATATAAAACCCAATGAATATGATATAACCATTTTAACAGTGAAGGGTATAATTTTTACTACCATTATAGAACTTAGAAGTGAGTGTACATTATTTTACACCACATCAACACTTTTAAAATCTATTGCAAGTTTGGCTTAAAACCTTTTTTTTTTTAAAAAATAAATCTAACAGCATATACGACTAGTAACGAAATGATTTTTTTTTTCTTTTTATAAAAATAATAATGAAAATTAGAACTCACGGAACGACGTCTTCACTACCCGCTGGACAAACTCCAAATGAGTGAGACACTCTCATTACGCTATTAAAAATTAGATCTTATCTATAATGACATCAGCATTATGAGGTGTTGCCACCTATTTTTTCTAATAATATATTTCTACTAACTGGATAATTCAAGGGTCTGATACAAAATAATGACGTCAGCAGTATGAGGTGATGTCACCTATTTTTATAATAATATATTTCTACTAACTGGATACTTCAACGGTCTGATTTGCTACACGTAATCTAAAACACATCACTTTAATGATATTGTGCATTGAATATGATTTGACTATTCTTAAAATGGTGGGTGTAATTGAAATATCGAAGTTTAGAATTTAACAAGCTAACGAATTTTCACCCCCCAAAATTTTAGCATTCAGTTTAAATAAAACCCAGTGAATATCATTTGACCCTTTTCACATCGCAATTTTACTACCATTATAGAACTTAGAAGTGAGTGTACATTATTTTTACAGCACATCAACACTTTTAAAATCTATTGAATAGGAATAGACTATTTTGCACATACATGTACCTAGATTTCGACACCCAGTATTAAAACATACTAAACATGAAACGAATAAGTATTGTGTGAGATTTTATCACACTAACTTTTAATCTTTTTAAATTTTTTAAAAATGTCCGAAATAGTTGTATTTCATCGGTAGACATAAATTGTATGGAGTACATTTTTATGAAAAAAAATATCTGTTTCGACAGCTTTTAAAAATAGATTTCTACAGTTGTACACTACGGTTCTAGAATTTTCTAAATACGAATCGACTGTTTGAACTACCAATGGTGGTTTTACCGATGCAAATATTTACAGGAGAAATATTTCGATGAAACCGAACTTAATTGAAGCTTCTAAGTTTGAATATTTAGAATCAATTCATATAATTTTTATATTCACATTGAAGATAGTTAACAAAGTTGGAACTCACGGAGCGACAGCTTACTGTCCACACTTCAAATGAGTGATACACTCTCATTACATTATTAAAAATTAGATCTTATCTATAATGACGTCATTATCTTGACGTGTTGCCACTACATAATTATTCTTTCCAAATTATGCATTTTTTTCTTTTCTTTTTTTTAATAACTTGCTACTGTCTTATGCTATCCATTTTTTTTTTTCATATAAGCAGATATTCCATATACCTTCTAAATGTTAAGTTATAATTTAAAAAAAAAAGCATTAGAGGTGTATTTTACGTCTGAATTCGCCCAAGTGGAAATCCGACGATTGCAAATCCATGATTGGATCCTTACATTTCAATAGACACCACTAAAATGTGTGGATCTTATTTTAAAAAAGCTGCTCTCAGAAAGAATATGTATATGAATACATATTTTCCATAAATACCCCCCCCCCTCCCCACAATACACACAACATGCAAGCCAAAGACTCACCCAGAATACATTCCAAATCGGCTCTATAGCTTATCGTGCTTATCAGTGTAACAGATAGTGACCCAAAGTTCATGTTCGCAAAGCGAGATAATTGCAATGTTATTGTTTTAAACGGATCCCATATTTAAATGAAAAATTTATCAAATTATACAATACATACAAGAGCTGGAAGATCTTAACATTTCAATATTAAAGAATACTCACGAATGTTTTTTTTTCCCCATTTAAAATTATCATATTTTAATGCAATTTGACAAAAATTGCACAATACTTAGTGTATGACTATCAAATAAGAGCTAGGTTTTATTGTTACAACAAAGTTAAAGATCATTAAACGACTATATATATATTTTTTTTTAATGAAGAATAGTATATAACTTAGTGTTTTTAAGGATAGGCGATTGTTAACATTGAATTTAAATGAAAGAGTGCCCCTCTGAGACAAGTACAGTACATTGCAATAACATTAAAAAATATGAAAGATATACAATTAACACCCTAAAAGAAACATGTAATGAGTTTTGATATCTTAATACGAGACATTATTGACATGCACATAGAAATGTCACAATTTTGTGGCTGTAGGTGCTCCATAAGACCCTTCTGCTCTTAATAAATAATCCCATTTAAATGTACATGTTTAACAACACACAGAAAATGACAGGACCACAACAAAATTTTACACCTATTACAGAATAAGTCCCAACTTCGTAGATTTTTATGAAACTACAGTCGAATTTTCAACGATTCTTAGAGATTGAAACACAACATTGTTTATGAATCTTCATACTTTAGAGAATGGAACATAACTTAGCATTTATTTTGAATGAATTCAGAATTTTGACATTGATTATAAATTTATGATTTAAACTCTGTAAAGTGTAAATATCTTTTGTTATGAAACTCACACTGTAGACATTTGATATGATTCGAATAAATCTATTTTTAATTTTTTTTATATTTTATTTTAAAAAGTGAGATTAGTAAACCTTTTACACTTGAATGTATAGATACATAACTCATAACCATATAACATTTCTTAAATGGAACATGCTTTAAAAAAAAATTAGCTAATGAGTATAAATAAGGAATTCAATTTGAAAGATAAAAACCATTTAATGAATCTATTATTCATGAAATACACATTAGCCATTATCAGCTGTACATTTAAACAAATAAGTTAAAATAATTTCCTTATCGCACTTTCATAGTCCTCTGATTTGAATGACTCGAAAAAATTTCTATCATAGCAGCAAAAGACTTCTTCACCACGCAACAAAACTTTCTTAGCAATGTTATTAATGTCAAGATTTAGAAGTACTTGTTCAGACACTCTGTCAAACATTTGTAATGGAGTGCTGTAAAGACATTCATGGTAACTTAAATCTTCAACTTGAGCAACACAGCCAACACATTTGAAAAGTTTTCTTACATGACACATGATGTTGTCATGAATACAAGAGATTAATTGTTCGAATGCAAAACTTTTGTCACAAATAAGTGATGGTAGAAAGGTTATAGTGTTCTTTATTTTTAATATTTGAGCAGGAAGCCACTCTATAAATATACTTTCTCGAAGATGTATACTAATGTTGTTAACACTATTCTGTAAACATGCTATTTGATTTTTGTCTAAGGTAATATGACACTGTGTTAGGCAAAATTTTGAATCATATAATTGAATTATTTTCTGCAGATGCAATTTTCCGTTGTCATTGAAACAGAACAACTCATTGCGACTGACGAAAGAGGTATCTGCATATAGAATATTGAACGACCACAATTTTTGAGAAAATTCACTCCATGTAGCCGGTGACAGTGTAACACCTTCACGCGTAGGCTGTAATTCATTTCGATCGTTAGAGAGATATTTCCATATATACACTTTTAACTTCCCATGACGAAGTTTCAAATACACATACACATTAGAACCTAAATGCCAACGACGGAGTGCATCTTGCATAAAATCTGAAGAAGTAGATTCAGTCGAAACTGATTCTGCATTGGAAGATAACAGTCCACTATGTGTTAGAGCACAAGAAAGCAGATCTTGAGTTGGGTTTTCAACCTCGGTGAGAACTTGTGAATCGACAACGGTAGATGTTTCTGCTGGGGTTTTGGAAGACATAAGATAGGTTTCTAACCAATCCACAGCAAATTTTTGTGAGGGTGAATTAATCACATCTGAGACAATGTCCACAGATTTTGTTTCTTCTAGGGCAGGAACAGTCAACTCCTCACTATTTACACTAGAAATTATTTGCTCGAGTGATGGCATACTTTGAATTTTAGACATTCTTTTTAGATAGTAACATTCAACTACATTCAACAAAATTTTTTAATTACTATCGATTTTTAATTACTTCTTAATTTTAAAAGGCTAAATGGCTATCTTGCGAACCTTGGACCAATGACGTCATCTTGTGAACTTTGGAGTGATGACGTCATTTTATGTGGAATCTTAGATAAGATAAGAACTGATAAGCTCTCATCTAATTGTTGCAATTAGTGTGTTTATCGTTCATTTCTAGTTTGGATGCCGACTTGTGAAGGCCTCATACTGTTAGTTATTTTCGTGTTTTTGGTAGTTATTCTTGTATATTCCGCGTGATACATATCACCTAAAGTTATAAAAATATATATAAAATTTTTCTAAGTATATATAATGTTAATGTGATTTAAAATTCGGAATTTTAAGTAAGTTTGGTACATATTTTCACTCTATGATTTCGAAGCTGAATGAAATAATATAGAAATTTTCTCATGTGGATAACAATTGTATTTACCACAATCTAATGTTGTATGATTCATTAAAATTATAAGTTCTAATCACTTCATATCTTATGTGATCTGTTTGCACACGACACTCGATTTAGGTTACGTGATTATACTTATGAAGATGTTTGATAAGTCATTTCAACTTTGGACGTTGTGTGGATAGGTTTGCTTGGCTCATAGCTGTGACAAAATTATAATGTTTTAAGATGTTAGTGTTTTAAAAAATAAATCTTATACTGTGAATGTCGTAGTTGAATGTTACTATCTAAAAAGAATGCCTAAAATTCAAAGTATGCCATCACTCGAGCAAATAATTTCTAGTGTAAATAGTGAGGAGTTGACTGTTCCTGCCCTAGAAGAAACAAAATCTGTGGACATTGTCTCAGATGTGATTAATTCACCCTCACAAAAATTTGCTGTGGATTGGTTAGAAACCTATCTTATGTCTTCCAAAACCCCAGCAGAAACATCTACCGTTGTCAATTCACAAATTCTCACCGAGGTTGAAAACCCAACTCAAGATCTGCTTTCTTGTGCTCTAACACATAGTGGACTGTTATCTTCCAATGCAGAATCAGTTTCGACTGAATCTACTTCTTCAGATTTTATGCAAGATGCACTCCGTCGTTGGCATTTAGGTTCTAATGTGTATGTGTATTTGAAACTTCGTCATGGGAAGTTAAAAGTGTATATATGGAAATATCTCTCTAACGATCGAAATGAATTACAGCCTACGCGTGAAGGTGTTACACTGTCACCGGCTACATGGAGTGTTGAAGACCCAGACCGTCCGACTCGTCCAAAGGACTAAGAGCAGCTATTTGGACGGCCGGCGGCTACATCGAGTGAATTTTCTCAAAAATTGTGGTCGTTCAATATTCTATATGCAGATACCTCTTTCGTCAGTCGCAATGAGTTGTTCTGTTTCAATGACAACGGAAAATTGCATCTGCAGAAAATAATTCAATTATATGATTCAAAATTTTGCCTAACACAGTGTCATATTACCTTAGATAAAAATCAAATAGCATGTTTACAGAATAGTGTTAACAACATTGGTATACATCTTCGAGAAAGTATATTTATAGAGTGGCTTCCTGCTCAAATATTAAAAATAAAGAACACTATAACCTTTCTACCATCACTTATTTGTGACAAAAATTTTGCATTCGAACAATTAATCTCTTGTATTCATGACAACATCATGTGTCATGTAAGAAAACTTTTCAAATGTGTTGTCTGTGTTGCTCAAGTTGAAGATTTAAGTTACCATGAATGTCTTTACAGCACTCCATTACAAATGTTTGACAGAGTGTCTGAACAAGTACTTCTAAATCTTGACATTAATAACATTGCTAAGAAAGTTTTGTTGCGTGGTGAAGAAGTCTTTTACTGCTATGATAGAAATTTTTTCGAGTCATTCAAATCAGAGGACTATGAAAGTGCGATAAGGAAATTATTTTAACTTATTTGTTTAAATGTACAGCTGATAATGGCTAATGTGTATTTCATGAATAATAGATTCATTAAATGGTTTTTATCTTTCAAATTGAATTCCTTATTTATACTCATTAGCTAATTTTTTTTTTAAAGCATGTTCCATTTAAGAAATGTTATATGGTTATGAGTTATGTATCTATACATTCAAGTGTAACAGGTTTACTAATCTCACTTTTTAAAATAAAATATAAAAAAATTAAAAATAGGTTTATTCGAATCATATCAAATGTCTACAGTGTGAGTTTTATAACAAAAGATATTTACACTTTACAGAGTTTAAATCATAAATTTATAATCAATGTCAAAATTCTGAATTCATTCAAAATAAATGCTAAGTTATGTTCCATTCTCTAAAGTATGAAGATTCATAAACAATGTTGTGTTTCAATCTCTAAGAATCGTTGAAAATTCGACTGTAGTTTCTTAAAAATCTACGAAGTTCGGACTTATTCTGTAATAGGTGTAAAATTTTGTTGTGGTCCTGTCATTTTCTGTGTGTTGTTAAACATGTACATTTAAATGGGATTATTTATTAAGAGCAGAAGGGTCTTATGGAGCACCTACAGCCACAAAATTGTGACATTTCTATGTGCATGTCAATAATGTCTCGTATTAAGATATCAAAACTCATTACATGTTTCTTTTAGGGTGTTAATTGTATATCTTTCATATTTTTTAATGTTATTGCAATGTACTGTACTTGTCTCAGAGGGGCACTCTTTCATTTAAATTCAATGTTAACAATCGCCTATCCTTAAAAACACTAAGTTATATACTATTCTTCTTTAAAAAAAATATATATAGTCGTTTAATGATCTTTAACTTTGTTGTAACAATAAAACCTAGCTCTTATTTGATAGTCATACACTAAGTATTGTGCAATTTTTGTCAAATTGCATTAAAATATGATAATTTTAAATGGGGAAAAAAAACATTCGTGAGTATTCTTTAATATTGAAATGTTAAGATCTTCCAGCTCTTGTATGTATTGTATAATTTGATAAATTTTTCATTTAAATATGGGATCCGTTTAAAACAATAACATTGCAATTATCTCGCTTTGCGAACATGAACTTTGGGTCACTATCTGTTACACTGATAAGCACGATAAGCTATAGAGCCGATTTGGAATGTATTCTGGGTGAGTCTTTGGCTTGCATGTTGTGTGTATTGTGGGGAGGGGGGGGGGTATTTATGGAAAATATGTATTCATATACATATTCTTTCTGAGAGCAGCTTTTTCAAAATAAGATCCACACATTTTAGTGGTGTCTATTGAAATGTAAGGATCCAATCATGGATTTGCAATCGTCGGATTTCCACTTGGGCGAATTCAGACGTAAAATACACCTCTAATGCTTTTTTTTTTAAATTATAACTTAACATTTAGAAGGTATATGGAATATCTGCTTATATAAAAAAAAAAAAAAATGGATAGCATAAGACAGTAGCAAGTTATTAAAAAAAAGAAAAGAAAAAAATGCATAATTTGGAAAGAATAATTATGTAGTGGCAACACGTCAAGATAATGACGTCATTATAGATAAGATCTAATTTTTAATAATGTAATGAGAGTGTATCACTCATTTGAAGTGTGGACAGTAAGCTGTCGCTCCGTGAGTTCCAACTTTGTTAACTATCTTCAATGTGAATATAAAAATTATATGAAATGATTCTAAATATTCAAACTTAGAAGCTTCAACTAAGTTCGGTTTCATCGAAATATTTCTCCTGTAAATATTTGCATCGGTAAAACCACCATTGGTAGTTCAAACAGTCGATTCGTATTTAGAAAATTCTAGAACCGTAGTGTACAACTGTAGAAATCTATTTTTAAAAGCTGTCGAAACAGATATTTTTTTTCATAAAAATGTACTCCATACAATTTATGTCTACCGATGAAATACAACTATTTCGGACATTTTTAAAAAATTTAAAAAGATTAAAAGTTAGTGTGATAAAATCTCACACAATACTTATTCGTTTCATGTTTAGTATGTTTTAATACTGGGTGTCGAAATCTAGGTACATGTATGTGCAAAATGGTCTATTCCTATTCAATAGATTTTAAAAGTGTTGATGTGCTGTAAAAATAATGTACACTCACTTCTAAGTTCTATAATGGTAGTAAAATTGCGATGTGAAAAGGGTCAAATGATATTCACTGGGTTTTATTTAAACTGAATGCTAAAATTTTGGGGGGTGAAAATTCGTTAGCTTGTTAAATTCTAAACTTCGATATTTCAATTACACCCATCATTTTAAGAATGGTCAAATCATATTCAATGCACAATATCATTAAAGTGATGTGTTTTAGATTACGTGTAGCAAATCAGACCGTTGAAGTATCCAGTTAGTAGAAATATATTATTATAAAAATAGGTGGCATCACCTCATACTGCTGACGTCATTATTTTGTATCAGACCCTTGAATTATCCAGTTAGTAGAAATATATTATTAGAAAAATAGGTGGCAACACCTCATAATGCTGATGTCATTATAGATAAGATCTAATTTTTAATAGCGTAATGAGAGTGTCTCACTCATTTGGAGTTTGTCCAGCGGGTAGTGAAGACGTCGTTCCGTGAGTTCTAATTTTCATTATTATTTTTATAAAAAGAAAAAAAAATCATTTCGTTACTAGTCGTATATGCTGTTAGATTTATTTTAAAAAAAAAAAAAGGTTTTAAGCCAAACTTGCAATAGATTTTAAAAGTGTTGATGTGGTGTAAAATAATGTACACTCACTTCTAAGTTCTATAATGGTAGTAAAAATTATACCCTTCACTGTTAAAATGGTTATATCATATTCATTGGGTTTTATATAAACTGAATGCTAAAATTTTGGGGGTGAAAGTTCGTTAGCTTGTTAAATTCTAAACATCGATATTTCAATTACACCCACCACTTTAAAAAAATGGTCAAATCATATTCAATGCACAATATTATTAAAGTGATGTGTTTCAGATTACGTGTAGTAAATCAGACCGTTGAAGTATCCAGTTACTAGAAATATATTATTAGAAAAAAAAATAGGTGGCAACACCTTATACTGTTGATGTCATTATAGATAAGATCTAATTTTTAATAGCGTAATGAGAGTGTCTCACTCATTTGCCGCGTGGACGCGAAGGTGTGAAGAGGTCGTTCTGTGAGTTCTAATTTTCATTATTATTTTTATAAAAAGAAAAAAAAACCATTTCGTTATATACTGTTAGATTTATTTTTAAAAAATCACACACACACTTAGAATGGTGAAATCTTGTTCACTTCATTTTAACTAAATGCGCTATTTTAAAGTTTGTGTATACATTTGTTTTTAGATACACAACACTTAAAAGGGTCGAATCCTGTTCACAAAACATAATTTCAGCTATGTATTACATTCATGTTTTTAAGTGTTAAAAGGATTGAATGCTATTCACTTAACACCATTTTGAAAATGCGTAACTATACTTGGGTGTATTCAATTCATTTAAAAAAAAAATCATATTGGTATATGCTGTTAGATTTATTTAAAAAAAAAATCCGTATTGCTATAAATCACTCAGCTAAGTATAGTGTGTTTAAATTTTAAGTGTTAAAAGGGTTGAATGCTATTCACTTAACACCATTTTGAAAATGCGTAACTATACTTGCGTGTATTCCATTCATTTTAAAAAAAATCATATTGATAGTTAGATTTATTTAAAAAAAAAAAAATCCACATTGCTATATATCACTGAATACAATTTTTGTGTTCACTGAATACAAGTTTTGTGTCCACTGAACACAATTTGTTTTAAAAAAAATCATAGTGTTATAATACACAATTTTATATTCACTCCGTAGCATTCTGTTTTAAAACACATCGCTATTCACCGAGCGATTCGAATGAACTTTGAAAAATAATCTAACTTCCGCTGATAAGGTGCACTTCGAAGATAACTTCCTATAAAGCACGGGTGCTTTGGCACAGCGGTAAGACGCTCGGCTTGTAATCGGCTGGACCCAAGTTCGAATCCAGCTCCTGACCAGTGAAACATTAAATTCGTTTGGAAAAAAAAATGCCGATAGATGGCAGCACTTCATCAAAATTCGCCAGAGGGCGCTTTAACTACGTCACGCTGATAAGATCTTTCAGTCTGTCGCTGACCAGCAGAGAGGGAGGACGTGTGTTCTTGTCAAAGGTCACTTCTAAGGTCGACACGTCATTTCCAGATTGTGCGATTGCGAAATCCCTTGAAACCACTTCCTCAGGTCAAGGGTCAGTCAGCGATTGTGACATTCCCTCTCAAGAGTGAAGTGAAACTCACTCCGTATGAGTCATCATGCCTCTGTGAAAGACTTCGCAATTGCCCTCTTCCGAAAGAGGCATCCGGTGCTGCGCCTCACCAAACTTCCAAAAGAGGGGAGGGGGGCAGTGAGAGGCATCCTCCCTCCTGGGGGTCTCAAGACCCTCTAAGAGGATCCACTCCAAAGAGGGACCCTCCTCCCAAAGAGGGATCCTCCTCCTCCTCCAGGGGGTGCAACACCCCAGCACCTCCTGCTGGTGTTCAACTCTTATTTCTCTTCTACTTATATATATATATATATATATATATATAAATAAAAATTGAAAGATTTTAATTGAAACTATGCATAAACTACTGTATGTACAAAAAAACCCATCTCTAGCATATCTGTTACAAATAAGTAACTATAGACCAAGACTAAGGATAAAAATAGAAGGTAATTTGTCACTGCAATCGAAAGGGGGATGAGACGAATATTAGTATACAAAAATCACAGTTAAAAAGTATATATAAATATAACTATAAAAGTGAAAAAGAAAACACGGCAAAAATGAGAAAAGGCAATAATAATTAGCTCAAGATAAAAGATTAAGACATTGAGAACAATCAATTGAAACTACACAAAAAATGGCGGTTAGTTCGAAATTGCATTCTCATCAGGACAGCCATACAATTCGAATTAAAACCGATAGAATAGCCAGTTTCTGACAATGTCGAAAGTATTTAATTATAGACACAATTGTAACTGTCTACTGGCTAGTGGAAGAAGAAAAAATATAAATCAATTATTATAAATCAGAAATATAAAAAAAACAAAAATATTAACTCACAGGCACTGCTACCACGTGTAGGTTGAACATGCAGTTATATATATATGGGGGAGGATGCTCCTCTATGTTAGCGGATCTCTACCTTAACAAATACGAAGAAGGTACTTTTATTCTAAACGAAATACCTTATTTTAGATTTATGGATGGCATTCTTTTTGGATGTATTAAAAACACCTCTGATTTCGATTTCAGTTTCTATCCATCAAATCTGGAATTAACGGAAACTAAAAAGATTCACAATAGTGAGATTAGTTATCTTGATCTATGTATCAATTTCACTGAAAATGAAAAATTATATACAAAGCTATATGATAAAAGAAATTATTTTGATATAAACATTAATTACATCATCGATTGGTAATCGAACTTGAGCGCCAATATTTTCCGCAATATCGTTAGAAATCATTTTCAACACAACTCAAGATTGCATACTTATAAGGACGATCGTATCAAAAGTGATAAAAAAATTCATAAAGGAAGCGTTGAAACAGCACTATCCAATAGGATACCTCAAACACTACTATAATGCATTGCACTGCAAGGAAATTAATGCATTTGATAGTGATATTGGCAACACCTATTTTATATAATATAATGGCAACGTATCGAATCGCTCGGCACTTTATATATGAATTGTTGAATGTTCTGTCATTCGGTTAAACTTCTTATTTCAACCTCTCTCAATCCAATTTTTTCTCCACTCGGTCCATGCATTCACTTCTGGTATACGTCTTTCGCTGTGACGTTCCAAGGAAATATGGCCACAGGCACGTAACGGCTCCGGGAGTGTTTCCTTAGGAGTAATAGCTGGCTATAACCGGGAACAAGGGGTCACAATCCCCCTTGGCCACTTGTTATTTCCCTGTTGACACTTATATCACATCTCGATTTTTTTTTATCTTCTTATATACAAGACATTAATAGAGCTAGCTGCATTGCGCCTATATGACTTGGCAATTTCTATTAGTTTACAATCGGGTACGTTTCGTACTTTGGTATTTACAATATTATATATATATATATATATATAACCAATGTTCTGTTGCTCGATTAATTGTTTTCTATTTCCTGAAGCAAAAGTTTCGATTTTCAGCTGAAATGCGCGCTACGACGCGAAAGCGCGTTGGAGGCAAATATGCCTCGTCGGATAAATGCGAGACTTCTAAATTCGCATTTATCTTGTGAAAAGCTAACGAATGGCATAAGTTTTTTCTATGTACTCGGTGGGTCGGTGGGGTAAAATGTGACAAAAAATACAAAATTAATTGATTGAAAATTATATTTTTGTACACCAATCGGTTTGTTATATTAAATAACACTTAGAAAAATTTTGAGTATTTTGCGATGGAAAATTTTCTAACGGTTGGCAACAGAATTTTTGGCTTTTCGTGTTAATTTGTCATAAGATATTTTTTAGCTATATCTCACTAAAATATGTACTTATTGATAATGCTTTTACTTTTAAATATATATTAGGATAACTCAAATGAAAATTCTTAATTAAAAGTTTTATACTTTGATATTTTAAATTAAAAAAGAAAATGAATATTTTGACTGGGAAAAAAAGTGTATTATAACATACTAATTTTTTTACATAATCTTAATGCACATATTTTAAAACCTTTATAAAATTTTATTGAATTCTACCGGTAAGTATAAATGTTTAAATTTTCAAATATTCAACTTTTGAGGCATATGGCATGCATCCTTCCACCTGTAACGATTGTCAGACTCATAAATGAGTTAAACAGACTTTAAAACCTATTATTTGACGCCAATTTTATCAGTGTACTCGATGGGTCTAGTAGATGTCAATTTTAGACTATTTCAAAAGTACACCCTGGGCGAAGGCCACATACCGGACTTACGGTTTTCCGTTGAAACCGCGGAGTTCTACCACATGCAATGCTTAAACCTTTTTAACTCGATGGGTCGGAAAAAAATGTTGCTGGCTCTTGGACTATCTTCACCAAGACGATTGGTGAGGCCATAGGACTTGATGATGGTTCGATCACATCCTGCATGTTGTTTTAAAGTTTATCTACGTTGCGAGTGGAAGTTTTCGGGGAATTTGTTTAATCGGAAACTAATTGCCGGTATCAATTCTATGTTTAGTTAGTCCAGTGAGACCCATCTATTTTGAAGCAGTCGTTTTGAAGCAGTCGAGAATATTTAACTGAATTCAGAAATAGGCTTTCACACGCCTCCTTTTCCGCTCAATTTAGTTCACCGAGATTGCCTGAGATGGTGTTTAAATATTCTGGAATACTACTGGTTCTATCTTTTAGACAACCACGCATTACGTTAGTTACCACAGAGCATGAAATTTACTGCTTCCATTTAGGGTTTATTTTGGGTCTGTCGGTAAAGTTTGCTATTCGGACAAGTACGTAGTCTCTTGAATCATCTACGAGAGCCGCGGCCATAAGAATTCATTTTATAGTCCAGAGATGAAAAATCTGTTACTGCCATTCCACGTGTGCTTGAGCCTTCCGGGATTCCTCTAATTAAACACTCGCTACGTGTGGGTATCGAAACATCTTCACCAGTGAATATTTTATACTCTAGGGGTGTCTACCGTTTCTGTTTTCTCTGTAGCTGTCCGTAATTACTTGTTTTTGAAGTCTAGGTCAAATCCGTGTTTTCTTAAAAGTCCAGTCTGAGAATGCATGGGTCATAAATGTCCTCAAGATAAGCAACATGATGATAAAGGATCGCCCGACATAAATAGTAATTTCTATTTTTCTGTGCACATTCGCTGTTTCTCCAGTAAATGTGCACAGAGAGATAGAAGGTGCCGTACATCACTCTCCATCTGTAGTCATAACCGCTCCAGGTACAATGGATCAGTGGAGTCCGCGAGATGTCGGTCGAGATGCTTCAGACTTACTGGCTAGGGCCAGTGCAGCTCTCAGATTCTTGCATTCAGCCATAAAAACAGCATGCTGAATTTGCGGATCACGAATGACATCTATAAAATATTGGATTACAAGGCCTTCATGAACATTCATAGGGCATTCTGAAAGCATAATCGTGAAAGTCTTCCAATATCCGACGCCAGCTCATGTAGAATCTTTTCAGACTTTTGTCGATGAGACTTCAATTGAACTCTGCTTGCTTATTTCAAATTATTCTCTCCCTTAGCGAAGTTCCAGGGCATTCACCAGGGCTACGAATTCCAGACGTTCCTCGTTCAGGAGCGTCCTATTAGCTGCAGGACCTCGAAGGGAAGCAGCGAGTTGGCAGGCTTTTGCCTTTTCGTCCTATTCGTCCGCTTCTACAATGATGTCGAATTGCACCCGAAAATTCGTCCAAATACTCTGTCCATCATACGAAAGCGAATTTACTTTACATGATGTTGGAATGTAAAAATCCGTATTGGCGAGAGGCGATTTTTGCTCAACTTCAAGTGTTGATCTCTTTTCGAGATTTTTCATCTCTTTTTGTACGGATGTAATGCTTTCTTGTACGGATGTAATGTCTTCTTATATGGATGTAATGTCATATTTCATCTCTTCTTGGACGGATTAAATGTCTTGTCTTATCTTTTCTTGGACGAATTTAATGTTTAGTTTCGCGTTTTCTTGTACGGTTTTCATTTCGACTTTAGCAGCTTTAATTTTTTTTTTTCACTTCAGCTTTAACAGATTCAATTTCTTCTTTTATCTCTGCTTGTCTCATTTTCATTTCTTCCTTAATATCCTTTTTCACTGCTTTAATATCTTCTTTCATCGTTTCTTGCACAACTTTCATCTCTTCTTGTACAACTTTTATCTCGTCTTGTACGACTTTTATCTCGTCTTGCACGGCTTTCATCGCTTCTTGTCCGGCTTTCATCTCATCTTGTCCGATTTCAATCTTCTCCCATCGTCTCTTGTCCGGATTTAATCTCTTGTTTCATTGCTTTCATGTCTTCCTTCATAACTTCTTGTCCGGTTCTCATTTATGCTATCATCTCGGTTAACTGTTCATCCATTCTTTTTCTAGCTGGGAGAGCTATAACAGATTGTAAAGTTTCCAGAAAACAGAAACCCCCATCCCTGTCACCGATTTGTTAGGACGTATCCCCTGGAATCGTGGGTGTACTATTTCAGGATATAAGAATGAGTCCAAATGTTTATATAACTGACACGTTTATTTACAGAATCAGCATGAACAGGAACAATATACAGTAAATAGCCTTATTACTATCTCATAAGATCTCTAAACAACTGTCAGGCACAGTAAAACAGCAATTAAAAGTTCGGTTAATTTCACAAAACAGTTGATACAGTTTTCAAAATATTGAAGTATCTCACAATTCAATGTAGATCATAACCCGTCAACTACTCTCCAACTGAGTCTGCTATTATATATTCCCCGCAGAAACTTTTAAAAGGACTCGTATCTCGATGGACATTCGTTATTTCGAGAAGGTTCTCGAACATTCGAAAAGTCGCTACATTGGCGATAAATTGCCAAATTTGGCAACCATGCCACGAGTGTTCCAATATGGCTGTATAAGAATAACCTATTTCTCCTTCATTAACGCTTGGCGAAATTTTGGCGATGAACTTGGCAGAATATCGCCCAATTCGTCGATGATATTCTTGAGGAGTTCTGAGGAGTTTGTCGGCAATATTCAAATGGGATTTTAAGCGAGCTGTAGCGTGTTTGACGCTTACGATGTAGTGGGGCAGCGACAATCGTAGATTGCTACGTAGACCTTTTGTAAACACCTCAGAGTTATTGCAAGTTTTATCAAATGGCAAATAAGCTGGTCGAAGACGACTATCCGAGCGCGGCTGGGATCCTCCAGCATAGCGGTTGGGCATAGTGTGTACTACGGTGCTACAGGATGCGCAAGCGTCCTGACCGCTACGAGGCCACAGCTATTAAAAGTTAAAATATGCAAACAGTTTTCTGATCGCTCAAAGTGGCCAGTGTATGTATATATCTGGTTGCATTATTTAACTAGCGTAATGCCAAGCATTAATTAGACCCACGCATTTCAAGCGTAGGAGCTGAGAAAGATTTCAAATGAAAACTTAAAGTAATTTAACAAATGAATTAAGAAATATAAATTATAAAATATTATTTAGATTTATAGGAAATTTGTGTTCGTAACGCATGTAGCTAAAATAAACTGTAGAGGGAAAGCCATCGGATTGAAATGGAAGGAGATATTATATCAAATGGGAGTTATAAGCAAGCTGCAGCGCGTTTGCAGCTTACGATGTAGTGGGGAGGTGACAATCGTAGATTTCTACGTAGGACTTTTGTACACACCTCAGAGCTATTGCAAGTTAAGAGATTTATCAAACGGCGAATAAGCTGGCTACCGAAGACGAGCGCAGCTGGGATCCTCCCGCGTAGCGTTTGGACACCATATGTGTACTGCGGTGTTAAAGGAGGCGCAGTCAGCGGTGACTTGCATGTAGCATGACAAGCGGCTTGACCGCTACGAAACCACAGCCATTGAAAGTTTAAAGCGTATGCAAACAGTTTGATGGTCGCTCAAACTGGCTAGTGTATGTATATATTTAGACTCACGCGTTTGAAATTCAGGAGCTGTGAAAGATTTCAAATGAAAACCTAATGTAATGTAACAAATTAATTAATAAATTTAAAGTACAAAATATTAATTTCAATGTTTGAGAATCTTAATACAAAAATGGCTTTTAACACTTTTGTATTAGGATTGAAAAGTGTCCTGCACACAAATGTTTTCAATCTCAATTTTACATTAAACAAATTTAGAATACAGAAAAACAAATAAATCCAAACAACACATTTAAGTAACAAAAACACATTTGATATATAGGAATATATTTAAATCACAAAAACACATTTAATATACAGGTATATATTTAAATCCCAGGTATATGAATGTGAGTTCTCATACGTTGTTTTCTTCATGTTTTTGACGCCTTAACATACATGAATTTTTTAAATTATCAAATTCGAAATGTATATGATACTACAAATGATAAACCTTCAACTGTTTCAACACGTGACAGTGCAACATAAGAAAGTTTATCTTTTTCTAATGTTCATCACTACTTTATTCAAAACTAGACCTTGTGAATTATGATTTGTGAATCGTGATTGCAAAAGCAGCTGTAACAAAAATTGTTTTCGTGTGCAAATAGTGCTGTTAAATTTCCAATTTCTAGTTACTGTAGGAATTGGAACGCAGCTACTGTTTTCATACTATGCTTACAACAGGAAATTAATCAGGTGGACTAATGATTTTCTTTATAAATTATACCTTGAACATAGTCCAAAGTTCCATTAAACAAATCTTGTTTAGTAGTCCAAAGATTGGAAAGAAACATCCAATTGAATAAATAAGTGATGGTTGAAATCTATTTGCAAATTTAGATGTAACTGATTTTGCTCTTGCACATTTATGAGTAGCTTGAATCAGGGCAACTGGTCGCCTTACTTCTCTTAATTATTGATTCAAAAATGCAATTACGTTCTTCATTTTCGCAAAAAAGACGAATTGCTTCGATGAATGCCGAATGCTTTCCAAATGCTTTCTGAACATTCGAAATAGCAACGCTTCAACAATACTGAGTTATCTGACTATTGTTTTTACGATCAAGTATAATTACCTAACAGTTATTGGGTTCAATCTTCCTAAAAGAATAATTAAAGAAAACATGTAGTCGAAGAAAAGAGCAGTTTACCTTTCAGTAGAATATCATGGCGGTCATTTCTATCACAGTATACTGCTCGATCAGTAAGTGGTGCGAATTGCTTTATATATCCAAGAAGATATACGTATAATCCCCCAAAAGGTTGACTTTGGTTTGCTGGTTTTACACTTTGACATCTTCGGTCAATTTTCTTTAAAGGGCTGCAACCAAGCATGCCTATTTCGTCAATAATTATAAATGTGCATTCACGCATTTCTTCTTGCAAAAGCACAACCGTTTGCACCAAGTTTCTTTATAACTGCGGAAACTCCCATCAGTAACTTTGAATGAATTGTCGATTCGTCGCTGTTTACTGCAGCGGCTCAGGCTGGTGCAAGAAGTTGGTATGAAGGATCACCAAAAGCATTATTAAGTCGCATAGTTAGTTGTATAGTGAATCAGAGTAGTTTTTCTGAACATAGCTTTATTTTAGGCGACAACTCACATAGCTGGCGTATCTCTTCTCGGATTTTGTATGAAAACAGTCAGCTCTTCCAATACGTTGATTATTTCTTGTTGCTCATTTGAAAAGTAAATTTGTGAAAGATTGCAATTGATATTTTCGTTTGCTCTAAGGAGTACTTGATGTTTCATTTGCTCCATTAATTTTTTTTGTTTGATGAATTGAACGTAATTCATAAATTTGAGAATTGCAGCGTGATTATAGTTATTTTATTGTCCTTAAATATCAATATACTTTCTTTCAATACATAAACATCGTGTAAATACCGTATTATTTTGTTTCAATTTTTGCGACGCGTCAGATACTTTTATCGACTCTAATTAGTCAATACTTCAGCCATGAAACAACTTTCGAATTCGAAAAGCCAGAAGGAAAGTGTGTAAAATCGGTAAAATTTAGCCGAATTCCAGTCGTTTCGTAATATGGTACGTATTTTAATTTTTTATTCCTGCAATTGTCATTTTTTTTATTTTCTTATCACTAAATCAATTAGATTAAGAACAACAACTTTTACTAAACTTATACGACTGAATATTCATATTATCACATGACTGAATATTCATATTCAGCCACAAACCAATTTTCGAGTTCAAAAAGCAAAAAGAAAAGTGTGAGAAGTCGGTTAGATTTGGCCGCATTCCAGTCGTTTGATAATATGGTACGCACTTTTAATTTTTATTTCTGAAATTGTCATTTTTTTTTCTTAACACTAAGTCAATTAGATTACGAACAACTACTTTTACTAAACTTATACGATTGAATATTCATATTATCATCTAAGACCATGTTTTAAAACTTTCACACAAAAGTACCGCGCAGCGAATCATTTTTCTCCAACTGCACGCGCGTAACCGCTCACCCATTCTTAACCGTTCGTCGAGCTTATGTTAGTTTTGCATCTGGAAAGGGACACGTAAAATTCGCGATATTTTTATTCGACTAATAACTCTCCATTTATTTATAGGTATATTTATCATTTTCCACACCGGCTGAACTGACTTGTCAACATATCATCATCAATTATCCTCATTTGCATAAACACGTAAACGCATCACGTGAAGATAAAAAAAAAGATTAGGCATGGCTTTCAAATTATATTCACTGGAATAAAATGAGTTTCCCAAGTTCATTTCGCAGGTGTTTCGTTTCAAAAATAAATATATGCTAGCGTGAGTCCGCTCGTTATTTATGATGTATAATTTAAGTTCGAACGCGCTCGGATCGCTGTATAAGATGCGGGGAAATTTCAAATATTGAAATAACAATTTTTAAACATGTAAAGCAACAGACAGGGAAAAAATGTGGAATCCTGGATAAATATTACGATATCGAAACGAATCCGAACTCGGGAAATTTGGTTTTTAATTTGACGCTTACCATACCGTTGTACCATAGAGACCATACCGAATGCACGTATAATATATTAATAAAATAATTTGAAGCAGGAACTTACTATCCAATTTAAAAATACGTAGTTTTGGAAAAAAAATCGATACACTATATTTATCCGGAAAGGATCGGATGTCAAAGTAAAACAATATTTTTGAAAATCAGTTCCATAGATTCCCACAAACTAAACAGCAAAAAAAAAAGTTTGAGTTTTATATATGTAGACAAGGAGGATTTTTTTTAGCTTCGTTAGTCGTTATTGTAAAATAAAAGTTTCTTTTAAATAGAGCTCAATAATGCTAGGTAAACATACGCGGAAACATAATTTCAATTTTACAGATATTTATTTTAGTGTAATTGAAATTATAAAATCTATAGTTATCGCTAATTATTAAAATAATTAAACATTCGCATTTTTAAAATTCTCGATAAACAATATTAAATATTTTTCCTGCTCTTTCGGCTATACCTTTTAAAGCTCTCTCTCTCTCTCTCTCTCCTCTCTCTCCTCTCTCCCCTCTCCCCTCTCCCCCTCTCTCCTCTCTCCTCTCCCCCCCTCTCTCTCTCTCTGTGTGTGTGCGATTCGAGATAAAAGAACCCGCCTTTTTTTTGCGAAATTGCCTGCAAAAATCACATGTATTCACTCTAGCTAAAAAGTTAATCGAACAAATTTCACAAAATTTGGTAGATAAGTCACATATAAGATATCCTAATGCTGATTAGATTTTGGTACGATTCGGAAAAACATAACCTGCTACTTTTTTTTGCAAAATGACCCGCAAAAATCACTAAAGCCTAAAATAAAATACTACGTATGTTCAAATGTATCAATTAAATGCTTGTTTTGTACATAATTTGGGATGATAAAAATAATAAGACCAATGCCATTACTCTAGCATTAGCCGTTCTCGAGATATTTTAGTGTTTTTGCATTTTTGCTACGGGGTCATTGAATATACGTGCAGTTAACAACAAATGAAAACGAAAATTGAATTAAATGTGTAAAAATATATAAAAAATTTCCGCAAAATATGTTAGCAAATTTTTTAAATAAAAATTGAAATAATAATTACACCCATATAATATGAAGAGATCACGTGAACCACTTCAAAATAAATATGGCATCCATCTTTTTGCCCCATTTAAAAATCGTGACTTTTAAAATTCTTTTACATTTATATTTAGTGTTGCATCCGTCATAAAACCGCTTTATTTTTGCGTATTTTCTGTGCATCTATATTCTGCGCCAACGCAATTACAAAATTTTTGAGTTTAAATGATCATCAAATTTTGATTATTTCTATAACGGAGCCTAATTTTAATGGATGCAGAATGTAAACAAGTGATTGTAAGATGAGTTGTATAAGAATTTTCATTGATTTTACATAGAGAGCCAGACGATTTATATTTCGATGACGATTTATATTTGAATAAAGTTATTTTTTCAATGAAGTTTTCAAGTAAAATAAATTATTGCAGTTCTGTGATAATTAAAAAATATCGCCCCTGAAAGTATCGCATTTTAAAGATGTTTAAATAAAATCGCATTTCAGTTGGAAAGTGTTTCATAATCAATATTTATGCATGATTGATCTTTCTTGTTACTTTTTATTTTTCATTTTTTTCTTACGTAATTTACGTTCACACCTGTAGTATTATACATTCGGCACATTAGTACCCGGAGAAGATTTCATATGAAGACACTGAATCGCATTTTTCAAAAACAATGTTTGAAAACAGCAAAAACAATGTTTTAAAACCGCAAAAACATAGTCATGACGTTCGTAAATACAAAGTAATATAATGGCGTGAAAATTTGAGAGATGAAAATATTCTCCGAGATGAAGAGTTTCGGTTCTCTACATACTCTGGAATCCCAGAACGAGCCCGTAAAAGATATTGACCGAAGAAATTAAACATCCACACAAACTTTCTGGAACAAACGAGAATGAAACGATAATACATGCGTGTCTTTGAAACCATATTTTAAATAGCTGTGGCAAAGAAATGGCCTCAAATATTTAAATAGAATTTTAAATGCGCTGTGCACTGTAAAATATTTGCAAGCATATTACTGAAAGTTTCAAGGAATCAGCTGTTCTTAAATACAAAGCAATGTAATGGCGTGAAAATTTGATAGATGAAAATATTCCCCGAGATGAAGAGTTCCGACTTTCTACATGATCTGGAATCCGAGAACGAGCCCGTAAAAGATATTGACCGAAAAAAATTGAACATCCACATAAACTTTCTGGAACAAACGAGAATCAAACGATAATACATGCGTGTCTTTAAAACCATATTCTAAATAGCTGTGGCAAAGAAATGGCCTAAATTATTTAAATAGAATTTTAAATGCGTTGTACACGGTAAAACATTTGCAAGCATGTTACTGAAAGTTTCATGGAATTAGCTGTCCGTAATGGGGAGTAATGTTCCTGATAGTTATGATAATATATATATATATATATATATATATATATATATATATATATATATAATACAAACGTAATCAGATGAAGAAACCGAAAGCATACAAAAGTACGAAAAAGGCTTAACGTAGATGGCTCAATGATGCACAAGTACGTAAAGCAGTTATAGCAAATAAAATTACTAAGGAAAAAATGGGAATCAAGCCAACGGGAAAGCATAAATGGCCGAGGGGGATTGTGACCCCTCGTTCCCGGTTATAGCATGCTATTACACCCAGATAACACTCCCGGTACCAAATACTTTGCCGAAACTTGACTTCCGAAAGGGTGTCGAGCACAAGACACTGACCGTGGAAGAGAGTACGAAACTCAAGTATCGAAGAAAAATCCGAAGTAAAAAACCATAATGAAACAGGCAAAGAGACGTTGACAGAGGAGAGTGCCGTCCATATATAGCATTATACTACCACTAGGGTGCGCTGTCATTAAGTTCCGTATAGGTTAACCACACAGTTACCATTTTCAATATCGATAACATCACAGGTGTGTACGAGTTATATCCCTAAAATAAGCGTTTTTTACATCGTTGTATACAGTATTATAATAACATCTAAGGAAATGTGTGCGGGATAATGTTTCTTAATTGCCTCCTGCATTATTTTTCTGTCATTGGTAGTTCGATCTTTTTTGAAAGTATGGATTCTTTGATTACGTTTCAGATGATTTACAATAATATTTCGTAATATATTTTTACTCAAATTTGAGTTCCAATCGATAATGTGGTTGATACTTATCTTGAAAGTATTTCTCTTCTCGTATAAAATGGTATATAAACAATTGTTGTTATCGTAAAGTATACTAATATCCAGGAAATCTACTTGATTTTTATTTTCCATGTGTGTTTCTATGAGATCCAAGTTATCTGGGTAGAAACTAAAGTCAAAGTCAGGCACATGATCGTTTTGACCCACAAGAATGTCAGCCACAAAACGAAAATGCGGTATTTCATTAATTATGTGAGTGCCTTCCTCGTATTTATTCAGGTATATGTCTGCAAGGAGTGATGAACATCGTCCACCCATTGGAATGCCTTTGACTTGCTGATAATAGTTAGTACCGTTAAATAGTATATTTTCAAACAGAACAATCCTGATCAGGGCTTCATATTTACTTAATATAATGCATTCATTCAATTCATAAATCTCATAAATCTCCAATAAAATAATAAGAAGATCGTCAAGGTCAATATTATTAAAAGATCTTTAAAATCGTAACTCCGGAATATATTTATATTGGAAATGGTAACTGTGTGGTTAACCTACACGGAACTTACTGATAGCGCACCCTAGTGGTAGTATAATGGTATATATGGACGGCACTCTCCTCTGTCAACGTCTCTTTGCCTGTTTCATTATGGTTTTTTACTTTGGATTTGTACTTCGGATTTTTCTTCGATACTTGAGTTTCGTACTCTCTTCCACGGTCAGTGTCTTGTGCTCGACACCCTTTCGGAAGTCAAGTTTCGGCAAAGTATTTGGTACCGGGAGTGTTACCTGGGTGTAATAGCATGCTATAACCGGGAACGAGGTTTCACAATCCCCCTCGGCCATTTATGCTTTCCCGTTGGCTTGATTCCCATTTTTTCCTTAGTAATTTTATTTGCTATATATATACAAAAATAATGCTCCGGAAGACGATAATGAGCTGAATATTTCAGAAATAAAGCTGGAATTTTCATGAACACCGGCGATTGTGTCTTTTCTTATTAGTTTACCAAAATTATCAACAAAGTAACTGAAAAATAAATGAGCAAAGGTTGCAGAATGTTTTACAGTGTAATATGGCTTCGAATTTAATAAAACAAATAAATTGGTATTAAAAAAATCAACACTTTAAATGATGCATTTCACGAATTTTACTTTGAGTGTTAATTTGCCTTCGGTATAATGTTGCACATTCGATGTGTTCAAAATGGATCGAATGGAATTACCCTGCAAAGAGTGTAACAAATTTGTCGATGAAACTTTTATATTATATTTTTGATATTTTGTATAAACGCTAGATCAAATAACATTAAATGTCTATAAATAATTTGTGATAGACGTCATCTCCCCCTCCAATGTTAGTAACACAGTATGTGACTATAACTAAAATCTTGTAAATTGTGATGGTTTGACTTTATTATTTTTAATTTTGTATATAATGTATCTTTTAATTTAATCGATAGTTATGAAGGAAACTTGATTAAATTAAATAAATTTGTATACGGTAGTTGTGGAGATTTTAATAGCAAAAGAATATTGAATTTCCTCCCTCATTTAATGTACGATAAACAATATTTAATTTAGAAAATTAAAGAAGCGGAATTCCCAATGATTTGGTGATAGAAAAAAAATTAAAACGGTTATTAATCACAATCTTTTAATGTGATCGGTGATGATTCTGTTGATTGATAACCAATTTTCACATTAGCATTTCCTGTTATTTTTAGCTGCTATTTTTTTATTCTTCTTAGGGGAAAGCGACCAAATATCTTACGGAAATAACGCAGTTCGCGGTTAGGCGGCAGATTTTTTTTTTTAATTCTAGAATGCAGGACACTTTTTCTGTCCTAAAAAAGATAATGCATTCCCTGACTATGCATTCGAAGATAAAGTCCCTTCACAATAGTTTCGCTGCAAATGATAATAATTCTCTGTGGATTCTTATTGATTATGCAGCGCGTAATGATAATCACGGTTCCGTTTTTAATGCCAAAGCTAATACGCGAATTAAAGCAATCGTTTTTTGTGGAATTAATTGATTAAAAAAACCGGAGCGTCTCCCCCCCACGCTGTATTCCATTTAGTACGTTCGCCCAAACATAAAACAGAAGGCTAACCGAGAATTATCGAATTGAAATTTCGGAAAAGGTTTATTTGATTTCTTAGGTAGAAACAACGATTAAAAGCGAGCTTATCTGTCCAATATTAGTTCGTAGGAAATAGGAGAGTAAACTGATAAGTGTAGTAGAATAAAGGAAAATATTTCTGTAAACAGAGATCAAAAGAGATAAAGATAATATCTTAATATTCGTTGCAAACATTAGTAGTATGTTTTTATTGCTAATGAGTAATTATTGAAATATGATTGGGTAAAAATTTATTGTTAATATCCTTAAAATGACTACTTTATTGGTAAATTTATTTTCAACATATTTTTTCTTGGTTGTTTTTCAGCGCATCCTTTGTCTTTCATACTCAAAAATGTACTTGAAAATTATTATTAAAACTTACCATAAAATTTTTAACTTTTAATAGTTCACATGAATCAATGGGCGATTTATGCATTTCAAATAAAATTTTGAGAAAATACTTTTTACGACTAACATTGCATGCCCAAAATCTTCTTTTATTATAAACAGATTTTCTTGTGTACAACGTTAGTTATGAACTTCTTGGGAATTTAATAAATGAAAATATTTATTGGAAGATCTAGTTATATTCCTTTAGGTCGGTACCTTAGGCACATTAAGTATTTGAAGTGGACAACACATGACTTCCCCTGTATAATGCAAATAATTTACTTCTTTCACAGTGGGAAAATGATGTATAAGATCTATACGGCGCAATGTTTTGAATGTTGAATTGTACATTGTGAACAAATGTATGTGATAATATTTTAAAATTTAGTCAGTCTTTAAATTTTTCATTAATTTATTGCTTGAATAGAATTTATTTTCCGTTTCTATGCTTTAGAAAATACATACCAGTATGGGCTGGGTGATGTCGAAATTTCCATGTTGCGATATATCGTCAGCCAAACATTATATCGCAGTGTTAGTCATATATTTCGTATAAAGTCGCGATACTACAAACCCATCCACTCCATAATTTGCAAAAGACATGCACCAGTGAAGAAACTAAATTTATATTTTATTTAAAACATACCGAATATCCATAATTACTTTACAATAACAAAACCTAAATGTTATAAAACCCTCTAGCAAAACGCCATTACTATACGACACCTCAGTAAAACATAAATGCAATACGATTCCTAACAAAACGTAATTTGCATACAACTATCGAAAGAAACATTACTCTAGTTAGTAGCTCTACGACCTACTAACAGAACGCATTTACTATACCCTACCTTACGTACTTATTATACAGCCATGTAACTAACGAAATGTTATTAATGTACGACTACTTAATCGCCAGGGACAAAGGAATAAGTTGGCTTTTATAATATACTAGCTGCAGTGCAAGCATTCAGCTGCTAGTTTTAAACAAATAGTTGATTTAATAAATAATTGATAAAAAATAGCTGGTACATGCCCGATAACTGTTCGTGACACAAGGCAGGCCACAGCCAACAATGGGCCTCAAAACTATTTGAATTGAGCCAATAGAACTAAATGTAGAAGATTATAGATCCGGTTAATGCCCTGGTGGATCTGATATATGTTCTTTGACCACTCGATGCGTGAAACCAAAATTGCTAATATCACAGCGACAATTTCGTTAATGGAAAAATATATAACCCGTTACATGACTGGATTATCCCAGTACATGTACGGTGATCTTCCGACCTGGAGAAAGAGGGTTTGTGATGGACCAAAAATATAAAAATATGTTATCTGGTACATGATCTTTGACCTCCCCCCCCCCTTATGCTATAAAATGACTGGGAGGCGGAAGGTTGACACACTGTAAAACATTCTACAGCCTTTGCTCATCATTTTCAGCTACTTTGTTGATGATTTTGGTAAACTGATAAAGAAAAGCCACGGTTTCATGAAAATTCCAGCTTCATTTCTGAAATATTCAGCTAATTATCGTCTGCAGAAACAATATTTTTGTGTATATATATATATATATATATATATACATTTATGTATTTATATATATATCATGATTATCAGGAACCTTACTCCTCATTACGGACAGTTCATTTCCCCGAAACTTTCAGTAACATGCTTGCAAATATTTTACAGGCAATAAACACCAGGATTGTTGAAATCAGGTCATTAGAACTAAAAATTGCAAATATACACTCCGTTTCATGGCCGGGGTGATCCAGTACATTCTCGATAAACGCCTGGTACGCGTGTTGACGATGGACTCCAAAATTGCTGCGGTGACACCGGCTGTGAAATGACTTCAAATTAATATAGCAGAATCCATTGGAGTCTACGACATATTGCTAAGCGCCGTGGTATCTGGAAGCCACGATATATCACGATGGCGATCATCTTGCGTAGTCAACGAAATTTAGACAGAAATATAGAAAAATAGATAACGTTAACTCCAAGCATCAAAGTCAACGATATCTAGACCGAAATGACCCAACGCCTTGATATTGGGAAGACAGCTGACACAAGAGGAAATCGTAAGCGGATTTTTCTTAATCAACAATTCAAGAAGGGTTTAATTTAGGGCAGGAAAGGGTTTTCAACATGAAAACTTCTTTAGTGCATGTTGTAAAATTAGGTCCAAGACTGTAAAAAAAATATTTCTGATCATGAAAGCCTTTATTGCACGATGCTTAAAATCATATATTTTATTCGAATCTTTTCCTTCAATATTTTTTAAAACATTGCTACCAAATTTTGTGATAGATAGTTTAATCTAGCAGTCTTAAGCACGGTATTTCGTAAAATCTGAATATGAACGAACAAAACTGAGTAAAGAGGATGTTGTAGCTTTTTCAATGTTTTCAAGTTAGGTTTGCCACAAGTATAACCGATATGGATTTCCGCCAAGTGGGTTACATTTGATGCTATTTTAAAGAACATTTAAAATTTAATTTCCAGCTTTCTATACGAATTAAGCTGCTCATTTTTACAGAATAGTTTTTTTTATAGACTATCACCTGAATTAATTTCGTTAAATTTGGCATGAGACATGGATTCAGCATCAAATTCCGGAGGCGATAGGGGGTTTACTGAGGATATTCACTTACGGCTCAAAAAGTTTCATTTTCCTTGACAAATTTATTTTTTCAAGATTAGCTATTACAAAATTTACTCTTCTGATTCCTTTTTACTTCCTTTTTTACTCCTACAGATTAACAAATCTTAATGTTAGGAGAAAACGATAACACAACTAAAACCTTATTTATAATTTGATATGGGTGATATTATTGGTCGCAAAAATGTTGGCATACTATTGCTTTTACGAACTTTTCCCCCTTGAAATATCTATTTCTCAGGATAAGCTATAGGTCGAGCACAGATGATGCCTGATATAGATTTATCATCAAATTCAATATCGTCAAAGGGATTGAGGAAATCACTAAGAGTTTTCACTTCCAGTTCAGGGGATGTCACAACCGATTCAGAAATTTGCGGTTTACTCGCAACATCTAATTTTCAAGATCGGCTATATATAGAGAGCTTAGATGATGACTGATATGGACTCTGCATCAATTTCTAGAAGGAGGGCGGGGGGGGGGGGGGTTATTTTCCTAAAGATTTCCATTTCTGTTTCTTTACTGTTCAAAAAATGTTCTTAAAAATTTTTCTTCTCAGGATTGTTTATAGATAGTGCCTAGATGATGACTGTTATAGATTCAGCATCGAATTTCAGAAGGCATCGGGGCTTCAGTAAGGATTTCTGGTTCTTTAGATGACCCTTCCGTTTTTTCCGAAAATTTGTATCTCTGAAATAAGTGTGCAAAAGAAAATTAAAATGTTCATAAAATGTTCAATTCCGTCTAAAATAAAGTGTACACATCATTTGTCACCATATAAAGGATTCCTCAATTTCTTGTTTTTCTCACAGTCATGATACTAATCACGCTTCGAACCGTTGACTTTCATAAAATATAGCTTAAAGTTTTACAAGGAATTTTAAAACTGTCACGAACACTCATTTGAATAAATTTTTGAGCAAGATGTGCTAGAAATGTCCAGAGTTAAATAAAATATCAGTTGATAAAAATGCTGATTACTAAATTTAAACTAGAAACATAAAATTTAAAGAAATAGAGCCACTAACACCATGAAGGGCCAACGGTCGTACCGTGCTGAAAACACCGGTTCTCGTTAGGTCACCGAAGTCAGGCAGCATCGGGCGCGATTAGTATTAGTACTTGGGTGGGTGACCACCTGGGAACACCGCGTGCTGTTGGCACTTTTCGGGCGCGGTAGCTCGGTGGTTTGCGCGCTGGATTTGCACGTTGTCACAACTGCCGCCGTGTTTATGCGGAGTACGATCACGTTAAACATGTGGGTCCGTAAGTCCTTCCGAGAGGTTGGTGGTAGGGGAAGGAGGGTACGGTCCCTGTGGATGCCTCCCCCACTGGGTTCCGGTCTAAATTGGGTGGTACTTCCCGGCCGTCCAAACAGTTACTTTACACCTTTCTGGTAGGACGGACGGTCTGGGTCTCAACAACAACAACTAACACCATGAAGGTAAAATAGAGTGAATAAAAGGAGAAAATGGCATAGAAAGAACACTAAAAATATGCTATAAAACGAGGAACTTGTGATCTTGAGTGTAATGTAAAAGAAGGGAGCGGAAATGAAAGCAAAATGATTTTAGGAAATTATATGAAATAAACATCATTAGCATTAGATGAGAAAATTTGTACAAGCAAAGGCAGTTAAATATGACAAACCATTTCTCTACATTATTACTTTTTAGTGATAAAGGTCCATGGTGTCTAAAGGAATTTCACTTCTATGAGTTTGAAATTAATCATTGGTATCAAAATTTTTGCCATACTACTATATTTTGGAAAATTTTTGCCTTGAAATATCAATGTCTCAGGATCTACTATAGATAGAGTATACATGATGACTGATATGGATTTTGCATCCATAGAGTAATGAGTACTTTGAGTAATGAGTACCGTTTTTAATGAGTACTTTGAACAGAACCTTCCTGTCTCAACTGGGAATCGAACCACGGATTTTTATATTTACCAGTCGACGCCCAACCGTTGAGATACTGGGAAGGAATTACAAGCTCTTATTGTCAAAGTCACCTCTAAATTCTCAAATTGGCGTATAACTTGACAATATAACTGACCACCTCATGTTATTTTTATTTCAAGTTAGTATCCTGATACTACCACTTTTATCCAGAATTGTATCCTGCTTGGTCTTTGGCATCCTGATTTAAAACCAGTTCCCAATCTGCCAGAGTTTACTGAACTAGTACTAATCGTACTGGGGTTACTTTCAAACCACCAACATCACTGTACTAACCGACTAGGTTAATTTCTTCGGGCACCATTGTAAAGAGCCTGGCTGTCCAAGTCAGGTATCGAACCGCAGATTTCCGTACTGGGCTGCCGACGTTTTACCTTTGAGCTACTGGGACGGAACTGATGCTCTTATCGACGAAGTGCAACTTATTTATTTGCAGTTGAATGAAGTTTATATCAAGAAATCATAATTAAGTATCTGTGTCAAAGCGTCAGAAAAATATCTATCGGTTAAATTTGCACAAAATGCATTACTTATTTCAAAACATGTGGAAACATTTTCACATGAATGCAGTTTAAAAATTTGCTTAAAGGGGTAATTTGACACTGAAGGGGCAAAACGCACAAATGTGTGATATTTAAAAAGGTAATCTTTAGTAAACGAAACGAGTTTTGAATTATGGGGTGTGATTAATAAATTATATTGCGGAATAATTCATCAAACCCAAAGATACAATTACCATTGTTCTAATATGTCAATTTCACAATCAAAGCAAACACGTTTCTGTGCGATTAGTTTTTTCCACAAGCAGGAGAACATAAAATGTGCCGGATCTTTTCTTATTCTCATCATTTTTCTAATTAAAAATTGTGCTTTATGTATATTTTTCCAAATTTACCACTTGCAGTGCAAAAGCAATGGCACATTTTTACTAATTTAATTTCTGCCTAAATCGCTTCCGCATAACCTACCTACTGAGTTTGCAACAGTTTGGGTAGCAAGATATCTCTGGAGAATTTTTCTACTTAATTATGATCCCCCGTATATAAGGTTTATATATTTAAGGGATAGGGTATATAAATCCTTAAAATATATCAATTATATATAATCCTTACGTATTACTCTATTTCCCATTTACCCTCAAGATGAGAATGTGTCAAGAAAAATTTCAACAAATATATATTTTTTTAAATATAAAATATATATAGAAATTTTCTTCGGCAGACTTGTTGATAAACATGGAAGTGGTGTGATATTTATAGAGCGACTTCGAAATTTCATTATCAAGATTTTTTGAAAAGTTGCTGCAAACTGTCCTCAGAATGCAGACAAATACGAACGATTCTCTTATTTGAGAGGAAAAGCTAAATGTTGAACTGGAAAAAATAATATAATGATGTAGACCAGAGGGCGCTATAAACTCAAGTCCTAGTTTGCGGTTTTAAAATAAAGAATGAAGAAAAAGGTTTATAAAAAGTAAAATAACAGAGCCTCGATTGTAGATAGCCAGGACCGCTGCTGAAAATATAAAAACTTCCTACCAACGGCAAAACTTAAAAAAGGAGAAGTTTAAAAAACAACAAAAAAATGTATGTAAGGATTATAAAATTTTCCTCGTTTTTGATTTTCCCCTTTCAATTTAGCCGATAAGCAGACTGCGGTTAGGAAAGATAAGAGCTAGGGTGGGGATAAAAAAGAGGTAAGTCCAAATTCTATCATGCACAAATATCACAAGTTTCTCTACCAGCTTCAGTTATTATCATCGTCAAAGATGTAAGCCTTCCCTTTTGTAGGGACGACAAAGAAGCAATATAATTCGTCATGACCTTGTCAATAACTTTCGAACTTTTTCCATTAATGAAGAAGTGAGGGCGAGAGTTTGGTTTTATCTTTTGGCAGTTTTTTCTTACTTGTTTAAAAAAATCAAAATGAAATAAAAAAAAAATATATATATATAAAGGAAGAGATGCTTTCCCTTCTAAAGATTTTCATTTTTATTATGCGTGCAAGAAGTAAATCATAGACCCTAATTCAGTTTTCAGTGTCTGCCTATCTGCAATTTATCTTTAGTGTGACGTTCTGTAGTTTATCTCTTTCTCTATGATTGAGGCATTATGGCTTGCAAATTCTGAAACATTTCCCAATTTTTCGTATTCTGCATCAGTCAATATTCCTGTTTCAGGAAACTGGTTTCTGCAGATTTTTATTTCGTTTGAAAGGACGTTTTATTTTAAGTTAATAACAAAACTTGAATTTATATATCATTGCTAAATTTTTAAACATATATTCACTAAATATATTATATTTATCTTGACACTATACATTTGTTCAATCTCTCCTCTGTTGATTGAGACATTATATATTTCAAGCAATAAAATACATCTCCTTCGTCTTCTGCATTTTCTTGACCTATCTGTTTTAAAAAACTACTTTTTACGCGCTTGTATTATTAGGCTTGCTGTGTTACAATCAAATCTTGTGATAGATTTTTAACCCAATTACCTATATTCAATTGATTTAAAACTTTGCATTTTTACACATTACTGATGACAATACAATATTCTATCATATTTGAGTTGATCCCCCATTCCTCTTAGTATTTCTGCTTTCTTCAGCGCCAGTTCATGATCTTCATTTCCTCAAGGACTAAAATGTATAAAATGAAAATATATTTAAAAAAGCTTTATAAAAAAACACGCTTTTATTTCAAAATGCACTAAAAAGTAGAAAATATATTTCTTTCAGTCCCCAAGAGATTTTGATACACACATAACTAAAAATAAAATCTTACTAGCGGCATTTCACTCGTTCTCTTAACTACTAAAATCTTGACTTATAGAACATCGTCCGCTTCCAATAATCTTAGAAGTTCTAAAATTTACTATGAATGAATTCTTTACCACAATAATAGGTATCTCTTAATGAGTTTAAAAAAAATGCGCAGCTGTGCATGCGAGATACAGAAAAATATTCAGCAGAATATTTGCAACAATGTGTAAGGGCAATGTATAATTTGACGAAGAGGGTTGTTGCTCACAAATTATAACATTACTAGGGGCAACTGTCTCCTGCTTCCTATCCCTCGCCAACTCCCACTGAATGCCTCGCTTTGCTCTCCAGGTTCATTAGTTTGATCTGTAGCCACTATTTTAAAACATTTTGATGGGAGAATGCATCCTCCAGCAATGACAGTGCATGTTCAGTAAAAATTAGTTGGTTTGTCTGATAACCTATCTAATAAAAAATGATAGTCTTATACGGCACCCTGGAGGTGCTACCATCCGGCACGTTTCATTATTTTAAAATAAAAATAAAATTATCACCAACTGCGAATAAAGATTAACCAAGTTAGCCGTATGAAAACCGCAATTTTTATTTTTGTCAACTCAAGGACGGGTTTCCTGAAATTACTTTAAATATCCACAGACATTTTTATGCACATTTTTTTAATAGAAGCTGCTTCTTGTTCATTTTTTCGGAAACAACTCCAATTTTAATACCAGACAAGGATCGACATTTCGATAAGGCCACATAGAGTTAGTTGTCCATGGCCAAAAATTAGAAAGTTCTGATTAATGTATATACATACCCACTTTATCAAATGTCTGTCTTTGGGATTTGTTTATCGTCAAAGTAAATGCCAGCACATCCAAGTTTATTAGAAGGTTTAAACGCAATATTGAATTTCAATTTTTTAAAAGGATTTTACCAATCTGCTGACTGATTTTTGGAAAAAATGGTAAAATGATAGGGCTGTTGAAATATTTTTCAGAAGTAAGTTTGAAGGAAGGTTTAGAATTTTTTAAATTTCATGATCAACAATGCTGGAATAGAAACCACGATAGACAGCAACAGCTATTAAATAATTGATCTCATTATTGAGCAAATCCATAGTAGAACAAATATTCAAAGCACGATGGACAAACGTAGGCGAACTGAAAATTTTCTAAGTAGGAGGATTGCAGGAATTTTTATGTGGAGGTAGAGATATCAAAAAAGATTTGCGAAAGACCGTAGTGGCAAATTCAGCATTGTTGAGGATGACCAAGACATCCAGAAACACAAAACAATTTTTCCCATTTCATAGGTAAACTGGGGAATTGAAAATATCCCAAATACCATCGATATCATTAAAAGTGTGATTCAGAAGAGCAAAATTGTCATTAATATACCGAGTATAAAAAATGAAGTGGAAAATTTCCAAAAGCTTAACTTCAAAATAATGCGTCTAGATATCACTGAAATTAGGACTGAGTGGATTACCCATATCCAAGTCATGAGGCATATTGTAGAATTTATTATGAAAGAAAAATGAATTTGGCGATAAATAAGTGCTGGTAAGAGAAACAAGCTCATCAATTTGAAATTCGAAGAAATGAAATTCATATAATTGTTTCCATAGACAGGATAAGGCATCTTTAACAAGGACATTGGTAATCAACGACTTGGCATCAAAGAAGACCATAGTCAAACCACGAGAGTTTAAATTACTAATTTTCTTCATAAATTGGATAGAATGTTGGCATCTATGAATGTTATTACTAAGTAAAGGAGAGAACCTAAATACTAAATGTTTGGCTAATTTGTAGGAAGCAGTACCAATATTAGATACAATGGGTCTAAAAGGAACATATGCTTTATGAATTTTGAGGAAAGCGAACAATCTTGACCACAGAAGGAATCAGCGATTTTTTATAATTTTCAAGAATTACACGTGAAGATTTAATGACTTCTCCAATTTTGTTTAAATCAGAATTACTAGGATCCTTACTTTACTAATAGTATAATACGAATGCTCATTGATTACATTTTCAACTTTTTCAACATACATATTTTTATCCAAAACAGCAATCTGACCATCCTTGTCATGATTACTACATCAGGATTGCAACGTAATACATTAAAATTGTCTTTTTGGATGTGCTAATATTTGATTTAGAAATGTTATCATTGAAATTGACAGTGTTGACGATTAGATGTCTAAATTCAAAAATTCTTTATCCACAGAAGCCTTATATTGGGCTGTTAGTTATGCTAAGAGATTGCAAAATTGCATAAAATATCTTTTGTTCAACGTCAAGCTGCTCAATTATATTTTATGCAATAGTCCAGTGTTCATTAGATGTAAGCTAATCAACAAACTTCTCAGATGGGGGAGAAACTATTAACAAATATAAATACTAAAATCAGATAAACAACCTGTCCTCACAGCTTAAACGCCTTTCTATGTCAGCAAAGCAGAGCTTTTAGTGGTTTCTTAACATATAAGAGTTATAAACTTTTCAAATAACTTTTTCGCATTAACATTATCAACTGTTAGTAGCAAATGTGCAAAACATACTAGCAAAGTATGTGACATCATACCTCATAGAATATCTCATCAGCTTGACTAATATTTTCCCCCAAAGCTTAAACTATAAGCAGCCTCTCTGAATGTTGAAAATATTACTCCGCCTACTGTTTTCAAGTCATCGAATGAATGTGGACCCGTAGCTTGTCTTAACGAAAATTTCAGAAATAATCTCTCACTATTACGTAGTGACACCGAATACATACGAACCACAATCTTTTCTCATACGAACCACATTATACTTAAACATATATATATTTAGACTTTAACACTGCAATGTATTCCACATCAATATGGCAGTTACCCTTCATCAAATGGTATATGCATTATGTGGACAACCATTAAATTATCCATAGGAACCATTTGCTTATCAATGCGTACATTATACACATGCATACAGTGTTATCACGACGGCAGTATATATTAAATCTTTCTCCAGACAGATTCGTATGTTCAGTAAATTCATGAGGAAAATTTTTAGTACAGACTCGAGTTGTTTTGTTAAAACAGAGAGTAGTGTCACTGCGTAGTTCATGTAGTATATGTTTCATTACTTTTGTATGATATATTGGGATATGATATTGGCTCGGTATCTCCCTCCGTACGTGTAAATCGGTCCAATGAATCAGCTTTTAACAATTTTTCTTGGATATTGTGAATAAATAAACAAACTGCATTGGGTAATCCTCTTTTCAATACTGAAATTCAATGCTGAAAGTATATAACCCATGGCTTTGCCGAGAATGCTGCCCTCTATTTTCTTTACGAATTGTTCAAATCTGGTATAAAATGCACGGACAACTACATGGGGGATGTCGCTTGCAGTATAACCACGTGGTAAAGTTTGAACTCCTGAATTTCTCGCCATTGTGAATTTGCAGTAAATGTAGGAAGCCTAATATTGGTGTGGTATATCAGGATCACGATTTGGTCCCGAACAATATCCTGATATTGCTGTTGCATAGATCTTTGAATTCTCTCAAAAGATGATTAGTAGCACGGCAACTGTTCCTAATTATGTGTTATTCTCAGGCATTGGAAGCACTGTATTCTACTTGATCAATTAAATACTGTAGATTTTCACGACGAATCAGTTGTTGATGTGTTCTGATATAATTTACTCTATTCCTGTCTTTTAAAATATATCCATGAATAATGTACTGTTATGTTAATCTGCTAGGATTGTTAAAACATTAATTTCATTTTTAACACGCAAACGTCAACTAAAATATTGCAAAGTTGTGATGTTATTATGTACATTTAGCGGGAAAACCCTGACTTCCGTGGGGGAGAGGAAGCAATACGAGAACACCATAGGCTCTATGTGTGAAGACAATTTGTATATTTTCTAATTTTTAAATTGTAACAAATTTGTGTTTTGATAAGCAACAAATTCTTCATTATTCGGAACATCACCACCTTCTTGGTCCGTGACTCTCGCAGCTACAACTTCGGACTTGGAACCAGAAGTTTGTATACCACCTTCCGCCTGACAAAACTAAACTCCTAATTTTCAGACGGATAGTATCATGGGGATTTTTCTTTGTACCAAATAGGAATTTATAGCTTTGTGTATATGGATTGGAATTCATCACAGTTTGAATTGTATTTAACAGAGAAGGTTGAAATTTATTCGATGTTCAAACGTTAGAGTTGCTTCTGGCTCTTGAACATGTACACTCTTTTGCAAAAAGAACAAAGCATCCCTAAAAATAATCCGATCATCACGAAATTTAGCATGCAAATTCCTTTATACCAAGCATGCAAATGTTTAAATATGAAAGGCCAATGAGTGTTAATTTCGGTCATAGCGCGCGTTTCAACTACGCAACTAGAATCCAATAAAACGGGTTAAAAATGTGGCCGGGTTATCTTTCGTCGTTATCGGCGTTGCAGTTCCGTGGAGACACAACCAATAATGCCGTTACGACGTTGCCGAAGACCTTAGAAGCAATTAGACGAGTTCGAACGTGGTCGTATAGTCGGTATGCGTGAAGCTGCCTGATCATACCGAGCAATAGGCCGCCACCTGCACCGAAAGGACATTGCTGTGAAAAGGTGCTGGCAGCAATGGTTGCTGCAAGGAACTCATCGGCGGAATGGAGGCTCTGAAGGGCCATGGTGCACGAATGCGAGGCAAGATCGGATGATTGTGCGACAGGTCCGAACTGGTCCAACGGCATCATTGCCCGCCATCCAACGTGCTACAGCTTTTTCCATACCATCCGTGATACCTTCCACCATGTCACGGTGCTTGGCTGAGGTGGGGTTGCGCTCACGGCGGCCTTTAAGACGTCTGCCCATAACCCCACAACATCGACAGAGTCGTTTAGAATGGTGTCGTAGCCGAGCATCTTGGCTGCCAGCAGACTGGCATTGCACACTGTTCAGCGATGAATCACGCTTCAGTCTTTCAACAGATGACCATCGGGTACGTGTGTGGAGGCGCCAGGGCCAGCGGTACCAATCAGTCTTCGTTTTACACAGGCACACAGCCATTACCCCTGGTGTGATGGTGTGGGGTGATATCTCTCAAACTACAGCAGGTCACACCTAGTCATCCTGCTTACAAGTTTAACAGCTAAACGATATATTAATGATATCCTGCGGCCCTTTGCGTTACCCTCCATGGCACGTCATTCTGGGGGCCATTTTCCCAACAAAATAATGCCACGCCACACACGGCTCGCATATCTGTGAACTGTCCCCCTTGCTGTTGATACTGTTTCTTGGCCAGCAAGGTCACCAGACCTTTCACCAATCGAGCATGTATGGGACATGCTAGGTCGCCAGATACGAACACTCCGAAATGTAGCAGATCTGGAGCAACAATTGAGGAATGCCTCGTAGTGCGTATCGCAGGATGACATTAGGAACCTTTATCACTCCTTACCAAGACGTATACAAACATACATTGCCGCGGGGGGCGGACAAGAGGGGGGGCGGTTTCACCAATTAGTGATTTGAAAATTCAATGTGCAATTATTAACCATTGATGGGTCCTGCGGCCTTGATTTTGTAATCATTTCATTACCTGTGTATGAGCTGTACGCGTATTTAATTTAAATATAAACAGTCCCTTTCTTCATGGTGCTTCGTTTTTTTTGCAAAAGAGTGTATTTGTCCAAACGAGACTTTTCTTCATTAGGTACAAGAATACTCGTTGTGGTTATGGTTCTTAAAATCACCACGTACAGCAAAACAACTTATTCATGTAAAAGGAATTTCTTGTGCAGAAAAAAATGATTCATTGCGAATGCTATATTATAAAATTTTGACGATTGCCTAAAATGCAGTAAATCTGAATCAGATTGAAATAGTTCTTTTAAACTTTGGGAATATTCAGGCAGGTCATCAAGTTTTACTTTCTATGATGCAGAAAATTATGTTTTATCCTCCCGTGCTCATTTCGAAAGGAGAGAGTGGACTACACACAATACTGGCACTCAGCAGACAAACCTCTGATTGACAAGGACTCACAATCATGTTGAATTCCATAAAGATACTGATTTTCATTTATATCTCTGGCAAGATCGGTATTGTTTCCGTCATTCTAATATCCTGTCTCGATTTTCGTTATAATGTCACTTGTTTCTTGCTAAAATTTTGTTATGAATATCTTGACGATAAACTCCTTGACCTTGATATTTTTGGCGTCTATTATTACGATCTTTTGGTGGATTACATATATTAAAATCCATCGAATACAATTTGAATAAACCAACTTTATCATAATGGTTTATCAAAACAGCTCGTTGTATGAAACGCTTAAGCAGAGGATAAATCTTACTACTGCGCATGCTCCTTAGACGCGCAGCACAAGTTTACATTCTTCTGATTGGAAAGACTGAGTTGAATATTCTCGCTCTACATTTTGGTATGCATCGTTCTGTTTGGATGGGAAATATGATCTTTCTACGCATTCGGGGAAGCATCGTTTCGTTGAATAGAGAAGGCTGAAACCTGGAATTTTAATATATATAGGATATTCCGACAAATCATTTCCCCTTTTGCACAACATTACAGCAATGTATTTCCCTTTTCTGAAAACGTTTGCAAAAATGTTTCGTTAGCATAGAAAAAAAAAACAGTTATAAAATTTAATTAAAATAAATAATTTAATTTCAGTCATGTGTGTAGGAAAATTCTTTGGGTACTGAAGAAAAATTTATTTTATACTTTTCAGTGTATTGTGAAATAAAAACGTGTTTTTTAATATTTTTTTTATTTTGTGAAAAAGTGTTCTGTCTTATATTCTATAAATCTGTTCAATCTCATACTAAAAATTTGTTCTATCTTACATTATAAATTTCTTTTATCTAAATACTCGTTTCAGATTTATTCTATATAATAACTTACTCTATCTTATGCCCTACATTTGTTCTATCTTTTTCTGTTTTCTATTGAGCCCCTATAAAACTTTAGAATGCTGAAACACTGCCCAATTTTTCTTATTTTCTGAATCCATATCAGTCATCAACTAAGCTATATCTATAGCAGATTCTAAGAAGTAGATGTTTTAAGGAAAATATAAATTTTTAAATCGGAAGTTACAGCGCCAAAACCGGAAGAGAAAATCCTTAGTGAGGTAATTTACATACTCTCTAAAATTTAATGTTGAATTCATAGCAGTAATTATCTAACCTCTATCTATAACCATTGATGAGAAATGAAAGGTTCAAGTAAATTGTTTCAATAGGAAATGGAAAAAGAATGGAGAAAGAATGTGGAAGTGCTTAGTAAACCGCCTATCCCCTCCAGTATTTGATGCCGAATCCATCAGCCATCATCTAAGCTCGTAGAGCAGATCCTGAGAAATGATGTTCCAAGGCGAAATCCCCCCCCCCCCCCACTTAAAAAAAAAAAAAAAAAAAATAGTATAGCAACATTTTTGCCACCAAAAAATCTATCTAAAACTTTATTTTTGTGCTTGAAATAGAAGTCATTAAGGGTGGATAATTTTGTCTGTCTGTAAAATCAAATTTTAAAATACGCAAATACAGAAAAATTCTTTCATGTACAAAATAGCATATAATGAAACTCTCTTCAAGCTAGTGCAAATTATCATAAACCTTTATAGCAGTGAACAATTTTAATACAGATCCAACTTTCATTTAACTGCATCATATATTCTCTCTTTCCTCTTCTTCACACTGGGATCGCGAACAGGTGAACTTGATTTGTTCGCGCTTTTTATGGAAATGGGGGTGGGCAATCCAAAGCAAACTGCTACAGGGCCATTGATTTAAAATAAAATACAAGAGCTGAGATATAATGAATTAACAAAAGATTTGAAAATATCTGTGAGAATAAAAGAGGTGCTTCCGAAGTAATAAATTAAAACCAAATATTTTTATGCATTGGAAGTTTTAACATTATTCATCTCAAATATGAGAAATTGCTCCGTAGAAAAAATTTGCTCACGGATTGAAATAATAATGTATAAATTTGTAAATATTAGAGCTAGACCCATTCATGGATTTGATTAGTTACGACAAAATCTAATATGTAGAACTTTGATTGAAATTTGTTAAATTGACTTTACCTACAGATTAACAAATCTTAATGTGAGATAACGATAACACAAGTAAGACCTTATATATAGCCGATATCGCTGATCATAAATAATATTATTGGTGGCAAAAATTTGCCATACCATTGTTATTACGATTTTCGTGTTCCTTGAAACATTTATTTCTCAGGATCTGCTATAGATAGAACTGAGATGATGACTGATTTGGATTCAGCATCAAATTCCAGAGGTAAATGAAGGGGCTCATAGGATTTCCACTTCTGTTTATTTTCACCATTATCGATTAAAAATTTCCTTGAAACATATGTTTCTATAAATCTACTTAGATAATGACTGATATGAATTTTGAATCCATTTTTTTAACATAATGGGGTCGGGGAGTTCACTTAGGATTTCCATTTCTAGTGCAAAAACGTTTAGTGAAACACCCATTTCATAATATAGGTTATAGGTAAAGCTTAAACGACGACTGATATGAATTCAGCATTAAATTACGGAGAAGGTAGGATTTTCACTAAATATTTTCGTTTTTTTCACTCCCGGTTTAAACATTTCGAAAGAAATAAAACAAAAACATCATGAAAAAAATCAGAGCCTTCAATAAAGTTACATAAATAATCATTTCTTGTGTAATTTTTCATTAGAAAACGATTGACAGAAATTTTGGAACGCTAGCATGAACCGTTTTTGAAATATTACACTTCTTTCAAATAAATTTATAGAAAAATCACATAAAATTAGAAAAAGTAATAACTGTATTGTGAAATATATTCACTTTTCATATGCAATATTATGCTATAAATTTGTTAACACCATTCCCGTGGATCTAGTTCGTTTCATTCATGAGAGAAGATACTTTGATGTATTTTGACCTCTAACAATATGCCAACAGTCATTTATATATACGAAATGCTCTTTACTTCGTTTGTATGTAACGCTTGGCGACATATTTGGCAAACTTAACGACTAATTTAGCGAAATATTGCGAACTTGGCGATATTAAGCCCCAGATTGACGAAAATATCGTTAAAATTGCAAAAATGATGCTAAATTAACGGAATTAAAGACAAATTGATGGATTAATCATTAAAATATTTTAATATATGGACTATATTTCTTATTGCGAGTGCTATCAATATTGATAATTGTCAATTTAAAGTTGCAGGAAATATAAATTAACTGGGTACTTCGAAATAGTTTTATGTGCTGTCATTTGGAAAAGCGCCAAATGTACAAATCAACAATAAAAACATTGTTCCGTAGATCTTATAAATAAATCATTTTTAACACTTTACAACAAAGTTGAAAAGTGTTTATGACTTTGTTCATTCTGTCTGTCTGTCTGTCTGTCTGTCTGCCTGTCTGTCCGTTAGCACGATAACTGCCGTAAAAATGACTTAATCAAAATGAAATTTTAGTATGTTGTTCAGACGGTCTATAGGACCTATGGGAATATAAATGAATAATATCACCCAATTAGTTTTGGATTGAACCCGGGTTGAAAAAATGGAATACATTGAGCCCTATGGGACCTAATTTTTCAAGCATTTTTTAAGCGGATTTAAAATTCACAAATTGCTTCGAAAATTTTAGGCAATATTCAAATTGTTCCATAAAATATATAAAAAAAAATTCAGCGAAATATATTCAGTAGTTTTTTAAATAAAAATTAAAATAATAATAACACCTCTTATATGAAGCGATCACGTGTCCATGATATGAAACGATCACATGACCCACTTCAAAATGATATATGGCATCCATCTTGTCTCAAAATCGTGATTTTTAAAGTTCTTTCTAATTCATATTGAGTGTTGTATCCATCCTAAAACTACTTTATTTTGGCCTAAATTCTGTGCATCTACATACTTTAACAACACAATGACAATATATTTCAGTTTAAATGCTCATACAAATTTGATTATTTCTACTATTAAGCCTATTTTTCACCTATGTAAAATGTAAACAGCAAAATATGTAGAATGAGTTGTATTAGAATCGCTGTAATTCTTTAACACAAAATCATTTAGTCCATGGAGTCTGCATGGCTGATATGAATGAAATATTCATTGATTTTAGAAAGAGAAGGACGATAATTTTCGATGAAGTTTTACGCATAGAGTTTTACTTACTTCTAGCTCCATGGTCTTAATTTTTAAATAAAATAAATTATTATAGTATTGTGATGAATGACATGAATGGGGGAATTATTTATGAATGAAATGTTGCTTTTATAGAGAGAGCCAGGCGTGTTATTTTTCCTATGACGTCATTTGAATGGATTTCAGTTGTTTTCGATGAAGTTTTCAAATATAATAAATTATCGTAGTATTATGATAATTCTAAAATTATTACCGAGGAATGTATCACATTTTAGAGATGTTTAAACCAGGCAATTTATATTTTAATGCCGTCATTTGACTGAAGTTAATTTTTTTCGATGAAGGTTTAAGGTTTCAAATATAATAAATTAATGTAGTATTGTGATAAGTTTTAAAATATTACCGAGGAATGTATTGCATTTTAGACATGTTTAAATAAAATTGCATTGGAGTTGGAAAGTGTTTCATAATCAATGCTTTAAGCATGATTGATCTTTCTTGTTTCATTCTGAAAGAAGAAAATTCATTCCATTATATAGGGAAAGCCATGTGCTGCCTACATTATAGATTTTTACTATGTAATACCTTACTATATATATTTTACTACATTACACTAGTAATATAGTAAATTATTGCAGTATAGAGAAATTACTGTTTTTACAAAAATTTTCGAATTTGATATTTTGATGCCAATATATGTTTTAAGACCCCCAGAACGCTTTTTGACAATTTTTGGAATAATGCCCATCCGTCTGTCTGTTTGTCTGTCTGTGGTCAATTTTTTGTGTAGAGGATAGTGGCCACAAATTTTAATTAATATAATAAATTTATCTAGTTGATATAATTAAATTTTCCCGAAACTTTATAGCCGGCTTTGTTATCAAAGATTTAGAAATAGGTAGAATTCTTTTAAATTCGAACGAAAACGTTATTCGGAATTTTATATTTTTTAGCATGGCAGCATAGGACAAAATTGCACATAATAATGCATAAAAGGGTTTATTTATGGCTCAATGATCACACGACATAATAGTCTCAATCATTGTTGGGAAAAATAGCCGTGATACAATTTTCGTTTGTAATGGGCTACATAGTCAAGTTAATCGAAAGATTTTTTCAAACCCTTTAAAGTGAATGATAACAGACTATAATTGTAATCATTTGGACCCATGATACCGATTTTTAAATTTTTACTTTTAAAAATTGGGTAAAAAACTACTAAAATTGGATTTTGGTATGAAAAAGTCGAGTTAATTCACATCCCAGCTTATTATTTTATTAGGTTCTATCAGTTACTGTTTTGGGATATAAGATTACTGGAATTTTTTATATTTTCAATTGATACTTTCCTTTTATATTGAGTTTAACCAATTATTAAAACATCATAAAAATTGAGGTATATCTTACTTCAAGTTCTGCGTATGAAGATAATTTTTTAATTCGAGAACATATGCTCCTTTTCAAGGGAATTAAATTTAATAAATAAACGGCATTAAATTTTTCATATTGTTACATCAGCCATGGAATATAAGATTACGGTAATATATTGGAAAAGTATTTTTCAAATTCATATATTTCCGAAAGTGTTTATATTATAGTTGCAGTGGGGTAGAAAAAGTTCGGGAATAACATTTGCAACTATTTTTGCATCATAATTTTACCTTTATTTACCAAGCTTCATATTTTTGCGCAATGGTTTATAAACAGGATCAGGATGTTTCATTCGTCACATTCATTCGTCAGCGCTTATACGTTATAGGAGAATTAAGCTTAATGTTTTAAAGGAGTTTTTTTTTAAACTTATGAATGCTTTTAAAATTTTATGTATTTTAAATCACAAGCAAGGTCGTGTATATATGCTAGAGTTTCATCAAAGATAAATTTTTTATGCTTGCTTATTCTATTCAAGACTTAAAAGAAAGTTTTGCACTCAAAGACTTGTTTCAGTTTAACACATGATACTGTATATAATTTTGTTTCAATGAAAAACGTTTTTTCTTTTAAGTGAACATTTAGTTATTCTGCAAAAAATATTTCTCTGTAGAAGCAAAATTTCTTTACACTAAAGGACAGCTGAAATTTTGCATCGTACAACAACTTTTCCTTTTTTTTTCCGATTTATGTAATATAATTATTGTAATATAATTATTGTAAAAGAGTTTTATATGGATAACTAACTATAACGTGTCAGTTCTGAAGAGGCGCTGTCAAAATAATGAATTGATAAAAAAAAAAATCTAGCGGCTATGCCTTTATTTTGATCGTACCGTAAGTCCAGAATAAAAAGACTATAAAAAATGTACAAATATTTCTTTACTGGCTGCTGAGTTACTTTACGTTTCTCGTGTTGGTTTCGCGAACCTTTCTGTTATTTACCTACATTGTAAAATGTCTTGGAATAAAATTTATCGCTTTAAGTTCACAGTTCGCCACTAAATCTCCTTCCCGCAGGAAATTTTCGTTTTCTAAAATTTTACATGCGTCAAAGACAACCCTCCCGAAAGCAAAAATATAAAAATCAAATAAGTACTATGTTCTATATGCCAGCCTCAACAAAAGAAAGACTTTCACGATAACACAACACCATGCCTGGTAAAGCAAAAAAGTAAAATTTATCGAACACGTTTCTTTTAAGAAAATATTATACAGATTGGGGAGGGAGGGAAGGCGAGACGTAGAGGGAAAAAAAAAACGTTTTGTGGTTCGTACTATCTTTATGTCAGTTTCTCCCTTGACTTTTTTTCAACTAATCAAATCGCTGTGCGATCGCGGAAGAAACTATGAACAGCGTGTTTCGCATTTCTTTTATGTTGCATGTTCCCAGTTGTGCTCCTATCTCTTATGAGAGGGGTGTCGACACACACACAGAGAGAGAGAGAGAGAGCGAGCGAGAGAGAGAGAGTGAGAGAGACAGACTTGCTGCTAGCTCATTCATATTATTATCTATCAGACGTACGACTTATCTTACTTCCCTTTTCAGCGGTTTCGACTTTCGTCCCCTCCCCTCTCTCTCTCTGTCTCGCTTATTTTTTTCTTGCTGTTTTTCGTCTGCCTTCTCTCCTCTTCAACATGTTTTTCTTTTATTCCAGTATTTCTTTCATTTTCCTTCTCTCTATCTATCAAGAAGTTAGTATTTTTATGATCTGTATCTTGAATCCTTTGTCTTCCCCTTTACTCTCCTTCTATTAAATATAGCATCTTTATGTAATATACAGTAAGTTAGAGCTTCAAATTTAACCATATTTTGACTCTTAATTTAGTTCTTAACTCTAAAAGCAAACAAAGCAAACCATACAATGTTCTACATACATTTGGGATTTTTGTGGATTCTTAAATAAAAGTAAAAACAGTTTTCTTCCGCACAAAATTGTAAAATATTTCATTTTGAATAATTACAATCATTTAGTCAAAACTTCAGAAATATAACTGATTAATCAGACATTTCTAAACTAGATGGAGTTTAATGAATTTCTAAAAATCCAATAATCTCTTATCGAAATTTTAATAGCATGTTTTCACAGTTTCAGCCACAATTCATGAATTATAATGAATTCATATACCTAATTCTATCCATTTTGTCATTACAAGAAATAGTACAATGGAAAAGACAAAATGTAACATTATAAGGTAACGTAGTATTAGGTTCAAAATTACTAAAATAAATACGAAACTTTAAAACTTTGTGAGAATAAATTTATTTAATAAAGCAGCATTGGTTGGGGTTCAACTTCGTTAATTGCTAAATATTATACAAAACTTCTATATTATGAAAAATATGCGCTATTAGAATTTTCTGCAAAATATTTCTCACCTTGAGACATATATATCATTTATATACAAATATCTTCATTCAAGTCATTAACTATATAATATTAGTTTTTGTTTATTTACTCGCCAAAATATGATACAATTACTCTAAGTCAACGTTTACATATCTTTATTTACATTCTAATTTATTTTTGCTATTAAATCCGCGTAAACCAATTAATTTGAATATTAGATGGCTTCTTTACGAATTAAAAAAAATTTAGTTGTGATTCATTGTGATTAATTTGGGAATTCAGCATTTTTACTTCTTTACCCCATGCCGCCTGCGTATCTGAACGCAAATCAGGAGACCACGGCGGCGATTCTAGATCACTTTACTTTATAGAAATATGTTTTCACTCTTTTATTTTTATTTCCCAAATTTTGGTAGACTTCGATGTCTTGCGTCTGTTTCAGCACCCTCTCTAATTCCTCTCGATACCATCCAATAAAACAATGTATCCGTACATTATGTACCTTAAAAATAAATCCGCCGGATAAAATAAACTCTTGAAGATATTTTTGCAAATTTTACTCTTTTTATTCAATCTCGCAGTTTTATGAAGTTTATAAAATTTCGCAGATGCGGTACGAGGAGAAATATATTTCCCAATTCCTGCCTCAAAAGAGAATTTTAAAAATTTGAAGTATGTATTGGCAGATTCCCTGCATAGCGGAGGGAAGAGTTTGAACTATCATCAGTTTTAGGCAATCAGGGTAAGGGACCGTATATCGATGCGGTACTCAAGCTCCACCGAACAAGGAATGCGCGGCACGACAGAAACTGCATTAATCTTTCGCCAACGAACTTTCCACTTGCCTGGATAACTTGCTCAAGAATTTGCCAATCACAAACTTTCAAAAGTCCTACTTTAAAAATACATTCTTAAAGGAAGAAAAAGAAATTAGATCGCGCCCGCAATTTCGAAAAAAAAAATCTTTGTTGTACTCTTTTTATAAGAATATGCTATTTTTACGGGAGATGTTTTCTTAAAAGCTTATGCTAAGTTTCAAAAGAGTCTCAATGCGTTTGCTTATTATTATCAAGGGTGGTTTGAGAGCGGTGAGGACTAAGGTCGGAGTAAAGAACGTAGAGGGTAGGAGGTTGCGTAAATTAAACTTTAATGCACGTCATTATTTCAGCCTTAGTCATCAATTTTAACGGTGGGTTGGACCCGGGTCTAGGGGTAAGTGATGAGTGAAAAGAATTTGCTCTGGCACAAGTACATTTTCATCGTATGAGTTAGTACAGCTGCGAAATTAAAGCGGCACTACTTTCCTTGCGCTATATGCAACATGTCTTGGAGCAATTAAGCGTTTTCTGCATGTGCAGCAGCGCTGCGTCATCTAGATTTCGTATTTTCTGCTTTATTTATATATATTTTTTATCTTCTGTGTATACTCGAGATATGCTTTTGGGGTACTTCTAAATACATTGTATTAAGATTTACGAGAAATCTCTGAGTATTGTTTACAAATGCAAATAAACATAAATGTAATATACAAATACAAAACATTTAATATTTAAAGACATGATTTTGAATATCATGACTAAAATACTTAATAAATAAACAAAGTTTAGAGATATGATCTTTGTGTTTTTAAATTATATAACTTGTTGAGCCACAAACTCGAAATTACGTAAGATATGATTTGAAAGAAAATTTTTTGATACCAACAAGTGTAGGAAATTAGATTGTTTAGAATATATAGCAAATCAGATGATGAAGACTTTTCGCACACTAAAACAAATGGTTCGAAAATTTCATGGAAATCGAAATATTCATTCAAATTAAAGATAATCATCAGTTTTTGCGAACATAAACGAGATATGAGTAATCGAGAGTAGGGTGTAAAGGGGACTCCTGCGTCCGGAGGTGTAGCTGCGCAGCATGTCTCCATTTCTCAAGCCTCTCCTATGGAGGTGCTTTGAGGAGAGTTTATTTGGGAACTTTTAATTCTTTCTTTTACATGAAGTTAATATTAAGTGAAATGACAACACAAGGTGGACTTTCTGAAGGATTAAGAGGCAATCTAGGGAACTCAACAACTTTTTCAGACGCTTTTTTACATTAGGGGTCGAAATTTTTTTGAAATAATAGCAACATGGAGACTGGAGGCGCACGACGCCCTCCGCCATGTTGGACTTCATGAGCGATTAGAGTATTTGAGAGGACTTAAACATTTTTTAGTTATTTTTCCGACTGTTAGATATTTCGTAGAAAAATATGTCTTTAGAAGATCATCACTGTAAACCCTCTTACCCCTATGCTTGAGAAACGTGTTAGTAAGTGTATTGGAGGGACTTAGTAGTTTTTGAAGGGGAAACATTCAATTCCATTTCTACTTAAACAGCATCCTCTAGTGTCCGACTATAAAATCCTGAGTTTTAATACGAGCAATGAAATCCCCCTTTTGACACCCCCTTAGTGTTGAAAACAGTCTAAAATGAACACTGGAGTGACTAAAAATTTGTATGAGTAAATTTAATGGGAAAAACTATTATTTTTAGACATACACCAACTTTTATCCCGTCTCACGGCATGAAAACAGGCAATTTAGGTATTATATTACAAGTTAGTTTTTAATATAATATGTATTAGTTTTAGAAGATAGATATTGGCTAGATATTTTAGCAAAACACGGATGTGCAAGAAATGCATTTGGAATCTATCGATGATGGCGGGAAAAATTTTAAAAACACTAAGAATATAATAGAAAATAATATTATTTAAGTATCCATTCACATAGTTAACATATGAGCTTGCTCGTGATATGCTCATTCAAGTCCAAATCCATAGATAAAATGAATGAATTAATTTTGAAGAGATCCCTAATACCATCGTAAAGGACGTCCTAATAGAGTACTATCCCTCCCTTCCTCCCTCCTGATAGGTTAAAAAAACTAGTTAAATCACACATTTTAACATTAAAAATCATGCTTTAAACAGGGAAGTTTTAAAGGTAGGAAATACTATTTTCAGAATAGTGTTTACAAAGAATGATTGTAGAAGTTAATATATTCACGAAGTGTGTGAATACAGTCCTACATTCAAAAAATGTTCTTGAAATTCTGTGTGGACATAGTTTTTAAAAAAGTGCTTCATAAACTTAAATACACAGCTCTGTATGCAGAAATAGCTAAATACAGAGAGTGTTCACACATTTTTGTAACGATTTTGAAAAAAAATATATATAAGCAAATATAAGAATTTTATTTTCTAATACGTTCAATCTGATAGCCCTGTTGTTGAACTATAATATTACATCTTGATTTCCAAGATAAAAGAGCTTTTCTTAAAATATCAAGGTTGATTTTGTTCCACTCTTCCACCACAATCTTCCAGAGTCCATCCAAGGTTTTGGAATGCCGTTTATAAGAGCCTGTTTTAAAAGTCCAAATGCACGCAGTAATCCATAGGAGATAGGTCAGCGGACTTGGGTGGGATGTATTTAAATTGGATATCCTCAATTTCGGTTTCATTTTCATTTTTTCAAGAAATATATCAGTAGATTAAGAGGTATGGATGGTAGCTTTATCCTGATGGAACTTAACAAGGTGAAGATTGTTTGGGTAAAGTGATGGAATGTATTTTTTGAAAACAGGTGTTAAGCATATTTCTGATAGTAATCCGAGTTAATTTTGACATTTTTTCAACTTTCCTTATTTAAGTTTTCCGTTATAAACAAATCCAGCAATAACCATAAAACGTTAAGCAAAACTTTCCTTGTTTTCTCTGAACCAACCTTTATTGGGTATGCATTTTTTACCTTTTTCCCAGTCAAATGTAAACTTTGACGTTTCTTTCTGTTTCTATTAATTATGTCACTTAATTTACGTGTAGAAATATTAAAACCATGCTTTTCATATCTTTTTTAATAATGGAATAAGAGTATTATAATTTAATAAGAGTATTTCTCTTCGGAAAGAGCAAAAATGTAGCCTTCGATCCATTGTTTATTTTCTAGCGACATTTTAAAGCAAAGAATATTTTTAATGATGCATACGATAATTAAACCCTATTCCAACTTGATGCCAATCAGGTTTTTATTCTTTTATTTACATTTAATTCATGGAGAAAATGAAAATCGTTACAAAAATGTGTGAACACCCTCTGTATAACATCATTTGATGCTAATTTTTATAATTTGAGGATTAAATGAATTTACTAATAAAACCTTACTTGAATCCTATAGAAGTGCAAAATTAGGCGTTCAACCCTCATGAAAGATGAGAACTTCAAAATAGGTTTACTTTTTTCAAGCCTGAATGAATTATTTCAACAACTTGGCAATTAAAAAAATTGCTATATGCGAAACAGCCCAGGTGTCAAGAGTACCGCAGGGGACTACATTGTCATGCCTCATTATTATTACATGGAATCTAAAACAAAAAACACTTTTCTATGTCGTGTGAATGTTTTCCCAGTCCACAAAAGTTATATTAAAAATACCTAGTCTGATTCCATCGCACATTAAAATGAATTAGCAATATTATTCAATACTTAAAGAAGTTATACTTTGATTTAGATATTACATTTTACAGATACTATTTCTACTACATAAAATGTTCAATTAAATTTTAAATGAAATTTAAACATGAAATAATTGTCTTTTCACATTTATTCTTTAAATTTAAGTGTATTAAGACTAATTACAAATACCTTTTATTTCAAGTGTACTAGAACTTTATATAATTTAATTATTAGTTTAATTAATTTTATGAATTAAATATTTTGATTAAATAATAAAACAAATGAATTAAACACTTTTAATTAAGCAAATAAGAAAATTATGACCTAGCAATTAAAAATTTCTAGGGGGGGGGGGCACAAAATAACCATATTTTAGCGAGAAAATTAGTAACGCTTGGATTTACTTACTGATGAAGTCAAGTTGCATAAGAACTGGTGACGTCAGATCAGATAAGAACTGATAAGATCTCAATATTTTACTATTGTTAGTCTAATTTTCAAATTCAAAGTTACAAAAATATACAAAATGTTTCTAAGTGTTTATTTTTTCAATGGTTAAAAGTTAAGAACTTTTACCAAGATTTCTAAAATTTTTCACATTTATGATTTTTGACGATGAAAAAATAACACAGACTTTCTCGTGTGCGAACGAAAATTGCGTTTTATACTATCCATTGCAAATATGTTGCAAAATTCAGGGGGAAATAACAAGATCTAACCAGTTTTTATCTGATCTAACGTCATCAATTTGCAGACAGTACTCGATTTTATCCACGTGACAAAAATTATGACATCAAACGATGAGACATTTTAAAATTGTATGTTAACTGGATAGATCCGCTTCATTCATAGTTGTGGTAAGTTTATAGTGTTTTAAGTTCTAGAACTATTGGAAATAAATCTTATAGTGCAAACACGACAGTTTTACTGAATATTCATTTTATTTAAAATTTGAATTTGTAATTTTGATAGTTTAAAGTTCCTGAATGCAAAAAATACATGGAAAATCGTCTCCATTTCTCCAAATTTGTCTAAATTACAAAACATGCCTACACTCGAACAGTTAATATTGATATAATATACTATGAATTTGAGAGTTCTTGTCCTAGATGACACAAAATCAACTGGTATCGTCGCAGTTATATTAAATTCAACATCTCCAGGCTTTGCCATGGAATGACTAGACACCTACTTAATGTCTTCCATAGCTTCATATGATCTGCATACCACTGTGGATGTGAATCTCTTTGCCGAGGTTGGAACTCAAATTAAGCCTTGTTTCGTGTGCTTTCTGTCATGATCCAATGGGATCACACATTGTTTTTGCACTTAAATAACGTTTTTAAATTAATTTATTCCAATCCCAGAATGGGAATCCAACGATTCTATCGTCCTTGGGAAAAGTTGTTCCTTTTAAGAAGCCAATGTTACAAAATTGTCCAAAAATAACTTTGTAGGTGTTCGTGACATCAAGGGAAGCAACATAACAAAAAAAGCGGAGTATGGAAGTGACCACATTGGCCGACGAGGTTTTCGGCACTCGATGCAAAAATCCCTTACAGGCATGTAGTTTCAGAGAGCGATACCCCTTCGTGGGAGGTTTCGGCTCTCTCTGCGAAAATGGCGACTTTATTTATTAGATCCCGTAATTACAAGGAGTCTATGCCGCACCATGTAAAATCCAGGGTATGAATTTACGTTGAAGTTTATGACAGCATCAATTGATATGCAATGAATCTCTGGACTCCTTTACAGTAGAAAATTATACGGCATTGAGCCCCGACTTGAGTATCTCAAATTCTGATTGAAATAGAAATTCAACATTGCTGTTCAAATTAAAGACATTCGCTTTAAGACGTTGAGGCCGCAGCTATGAAATGCCCCGAATTTGACAATGGGAGGTTTCACCCTAGACGACCCACCGTGGAGAATACGTGGAAATCGAATTTTGGCTTTAGCCTCCAAAGGGAACTCCAAAATTGCCATGTGTTCCATCGTAACGGACTAGAATCGTCACGCCATTTATGAACAATTGGACAACACTCAATCGGAATAAGACTGGTGCCTCTGATGGAGTCCCCGTGACGAAAAAATATCCCGTGTCGAAAGTTCAACAATCAAAATAAAACATATTTGTGTCAGACACTTGACGATTTTACACGAACTTACAATCTAAAGTCTGCCTGAATTGCTGGGTGAGTAAACTTTTAATTAGCTTATGAAATGAATAAGTGAATGCAAAAACATTCTAATAATTGATTTTTAAGTAAGAATCATCCTTTTCGGGAAATAAGTCGAGAGAGAATATTTACATTAATGGGAATAATAATTATAATTATCATATAAAATATTTAAAGAGTAAAAGTGAAATGAGTTATAAACATTTAGTATATTTGTATATAATAAGTAAAAGTGTTTAAATGTTAATTCAGAAAGATAATTATTTTCATCAATATGATTTGAATTATGATTTTATATGTATGTATATTATTTGTATGAGAATTTTGATTTAATATAAGCTAGAGTGCTACTGAAATTAAGAACACAGCAAATGAATATTTAATGGAAGTTATATGAAGTACCTTTACAAATAAGTAAGTGGCACTATAATCACTAAACATATTAGAAGATTAATTATTGAGTAAGAAAAATGGATGATTTATTGAGATTATGTAGGCCTTCCAAACCAAAATCATGATAGAATTATAGAGAGATAAAGTAAATGATAAGTTTTAATTTCTAGTAATGATACTTGTAATTTATCAATTGAGTTTTATTAGGATTAAGCCAACCTTCTGCTTGGTGCAGATTATTTCGTTAGATGTTGGGCCGTAACTTCTGCGAATTATATAATATTTAGCCTTCGAGCTATTATTAGACTTAATCAAAAATATTACAAAAATTAGAAATATACATATTCAAGATCTGAGATTAAGAATTTATCTAAAAGTCAAAGAGTACATGTTTCAAAGATAAAGAATTGTTTTTAAAGAAGGGATTTAAATATGTTGTATTGGCAGCTTAATTAGTAAGGGTAATTGAATTTGTAATAATCTGAATCTTAATAAAGATGGGCCAAATAATCACTCTCCTCGTTGCAATTTATGCAACAATAATGTGTTTTAGGGATCCTTCCCTTTTAAAATTTAATGCCACTGTGCATTTTAGGGACGTACAAGTGACCCAATCAGAGAAGAGAAAAAAAAATTACAATTATAAATTTGCCTCAGCTTTAATTGGTGCTGGAATATTTAACAGAACAATAATACCCAACATAAGTAATTGGAGTCAAATGAAATAACTGAGTGCCAAAGTGAATAACCTAAAAATAATGTGCCACACAGAGTCTGTTGATAAAATAACGCTTCTAAAAATATGAATAAGAGTTGTCTTGTATACTGATAGCATAATGACATGGAAGGAATAGAATTGTTGATTGAATAATTAAGTATATTTTTGTAAATTATAAGGTATTTAAGTACATTGATAAATAACAACGATAATAATAAGAATATATACATTGTGCTGAAGAGGCAAGTTTTGCATACATAATAGTGAATTAGCCACATGAGGTAAATGCTTCACATTAATAGGTCATGCTGGTAATTATAATGGTGTGCCAATAAATATGTGATACCCTCTTTTAGAATTTTCATTTAGAGACTTTGTGTTTTGTTTTGATTATTTACTTTTTTAGATGTTAGAGGTAAGTGAATATTTCGATACAGGCATTGACACTATACAAGGCCAAGTTTCAATGATTTGAATTGTATTTGCTGACCAAGGGTCAAGTTTAATTTTAATATTTACAAATTTCGTGCCTTATTCTCTTTATTTTCTGACACTTTCATACATAGGAATTCTATCTCCAACTACCATACCCGTTTATAGAGCAAGCTTCTTCAGCCCCTGTGCAAGAGGCGCTTCATACGAGGCAATTTCCGATGGTATACCCGCAAATGTCTATACATAAACTATAACATAACTTCGTACATAAACTTAACACAGTATTTATTTGGTTAACATGACACAGTTGAATAATGAACGGAGAAATTCCTCTGCAGCGGCAAAAAAAAAAAAAAAAAAAATATGAGAAAACTAAAATCCCAGTTGTTAAAGAAATTGGTTTACAACATAAAATGCAGCGCAAATCAAGATAAATAAGTATACGTACTTTTTGGTAATCAACAGGATTCCTTTCATCAGTGCAAAAAGTCTGGACCTGAACGCCCAAATAAGCGCAAGCTAATGTCGGACAAAATGAAACGGTTAAATGACATCACAATATAGTGTTGTCACCTGGCACGAAAGGGAAATAAAACAGTAAACATTGCAAACAAGGAAATACGGACGCGAGACTCAAAGAAAAAATAAAAAGTAAAAGACAGAGAATATGAGCTCAGAGAAGTAAAAAATTAGACGTGGTCATACCATACCTCGGATAATTATTAAGTCATCGACAAAACATTAACAAGATTAATGGAGCTTTTATTAATATGAATACTTGAAATCCTAGTTCTCACTCTGTAACCTGGTATCCATAATTTCATAATATTATGTAGACTAACTCTTTTATGTATTTAAAAGCACAAATAAGTGTAAATAGAAAAAATATATAGCGAATGGCTCAATAAATGTCTTACAGGCTCACTAAACAACTGTCAATTACAATAAAATATCAATTAAATGCTCAACCAATTCAGAAAACAGCAGATACTATTCTCAAAACACTGACGTATTTCACAATTCAGTGTAGCTTGTATCACATTAACAACTCTTCAACTAAACAACGACTCCCCTAGATACTCTCTATAGAAATTTCTAGAAAGTGCTCGTACCTCTGAAACCGGCCGAAAGTTCGAGAAAGTTCTAGTGCATTCGAAAAGTCACTAAGAGTAGTTAAGTTGGCGATATTTCGCCATATCTGGTAACCATGCGACGAAAAGTATGGCAACCTTGCTTTCATGTAATAGCAATGGTTGCCTGTAAAAGTTGTTTTACCTTGTACATGGGCAAAGGACAGTGAAGAGTTTTATATATTCATAACACTATCTTATTGCTATGTGATATAACCACTTCATAGACTTGACTGTATTTTCTTATTGTATAAAAGTAGAATGAGTGTAAGTGATGTCCTGATAGTGCCTATGAATATTTTTCATTTTTTATCTATTTTGGTAAGATCAATACCTCGTGTGCATTAGGAATCTAAGATTACTTCATCTAATTCTTATAAAATATCCTGTTATTTTAATTAGTAAAGTGATTTTATGCACTGTTTGTACTGCTGAATTTTATCTTTCACAGGTTTATCTTACACGTGGGGAAACCTTTACACAAAAGAAAAATTGAATTCAACATATGAAAAGTCACTCTGATGATGAGAAGAAATTTAACTGCGAGGAATGTCAGAAAGGCAAGGAAGAGTGATTTAGATAGACATGGTAAAGTTCACGACGGCTTTAATATTGAAGCTGGATTCTCTGCAGATTGTTCGAAGTCCTCCAGAGTGTAAGGAATGCCACTACCTTTTACTGGCAAATATAAATGTAAAATGGAACTTGAATGTGGGAAAAATCCAAAAATTTAGGAGCGCAGTTCAGCTCCATAGTCCGTTTTGCAAAATTGAGTAATTTCCGCACCATGTTCCGTTTTTCAAAATTGAACAAGTTCAGCGCCATGGTCCGTTTTTTTAAATTGAGTTAGTTTCGTTCCAACGTTTCTCAAAAGTGTGCGTGCTCCAATCAACGAGTTAGTATATATGGAGGGAGAGCGGTCCAATCATCCCCATGTTAGTAACATGGTCAAACATAGAGCAGGTGTTGTTGGTCGCGGAGGAGAAGAAAATTCATGATTTGGCGATTTATCGCCTAAACTGTGTAGTGTAAATTCTGTTTGTTTTTTTAACTCCTAGAGCATGAGGGGAGTAGTGTATATAAGGGGGTTCTGGCTCATCCGGTGCTATACTTTAACATGGGAAAATTCCGGTGCTATACTTCCCCATGTGAGAACATAGGTGCACCGGATGGAGAGAGGACAGAGCTTCATCTTGCCACGTGATGTTTCTGTGAATGGAGATTTTATCCGTCAGATAAGAGTAAGAAGAATGTTATTAATCAGTAAGTAAATATAAAGTTTTTTTCACAGTATAAATCTAATCTTTGCTTACAAATTTTATTTCGTTTGTATATCTTGAGCATTCAATGTGTGTGTATATATATATATATATATATATATATATATATATATACATATATTTCAATCGGTCCAGATTTTGATCCCTAAGCATCTTTACCATGTTAGAGTGCCTTTAATTAAATTGTATTCTATCAGTATACATGTAAAAAGTAATGTATCTTAATATAATTCAACATGATTCTATTTGGTCATAGACAGCTTATTGCAATGTATGTAAATGAATTCCCTTTCTCTAAAGAATAAATCTTCATTTCATTAATTAATATATATTTTTTAAATTGTAGTTCCACCACCACCTGATGTATACAATACACCGCTACAATTTTTAATTTAGCATGACTTTATCATTTAAATTTGATAATGGCCACAAGCTAAACTCTTAATCCTATCATTTAAAATGTATCGTTTATCATCCTAGGGTGATAACCCCATTTTAATTTGTTTCACAGAATAAATCTTCTGATCTTTACTAGCAATTTTAATTTGCTCAACTCTATTACATTTACGTCTTGTTAAGCAGTTATAGTAATCTTGATGATGAATGAATTTTTTCACAGCATTCTTATTGACACCTTAGCAGTTTTCTTTTCCGTGAAAGATGTCTTTAAACTACACACTTTTGATCTTAACCCTATAAACTCCAGGGCAGGAGTACCATTCAACTCCTCTTTCATTTTTCCAATCATTTTTTTTATTTTTGTTGGAATGAAGTGGATGATCGCATAGATAATCCGAAAAGTCGAAAAAATCTTGATGACTTTCAAAATCTTTATAAATATCGTCCGTTTCAACTTCATGACACAGGGAATCCGTGTCTGTGAAAAGTAATTCAGCTCGACTTTCATACACCTTTTTAATAAAATTATAATGAAACTCATACATGAGTGTTTTACTCAAATCTAGTACCAGCATAGATAGATCTATTCAATTTTAAATTTGTCTTATGCATATGAACTGCAACCAGATCTTCATTAAACGCTTTGAAAGAGTGAAAGGCTGGTGATGCACGACATTTTTTTAATCTCTTCTCAGTCTGTACTAGTTTAACATCCATTCTTTTTCTCAAATTTTCCATCGTCTTACCAAAAACTGCGTTCTTCATAAGTTTGAACAGATCTTTTTCAAAAGAATTTTTTGCCAGCATTCTCTTCTCAGTGTTAAATTGCACATAAGGCTTCAACCAGGGTTCTTGCTTGAAAGTTAATACTCTATGGATTTTCACAAGTTTCATCCCCAGCTTCATATACTGTTTAAATTTCTATAATGCAGAACATATTTAGTCTTGTGATTCAAATCGGGTGTTAATTTGATCTGATCCTTGCATATTTTTAAATCCATTTCTTTAGACAAATTCCGACTATACTCCGAAATCAGAGACGGGGTGATATGAACTCTTTCAGGTGCTAGAGGATAGTCATTATGTCCATCATGCAAATCATGAGGATATTCTATATCCACCTCGATAATATACCCCACAGGCGAGTCATCTTCTACTACAAGTGGATCAAAATTCTGGATTTCTTCAGAATCAAGCCATCTAAAATCCGATACAGGGAGTGCTTGGCTTAGTGCCCATCCATATAAATTATTAGCATCTAGGTAAATTATATACTTGCTAGGTTTTGCAGAATCATAATGTTCCAAATACTTATTATTAGCCTGGCTTAGACGTTTACTAATAACACTAATACCACCTCTAATACCTTCTAAAAATAGGTTGATATCAGGATCAGTAATCAGTTCTAATGATACATCGCTAGTCTTTAGGGCAGTATTCCAAGCAAGAGATGGTAAGGTTATGATGTATGATGTTTTTTTTTAATGGGGGCAATCAGGTCCAATCCCCCGAGAGGATGACGTCAAAGATAACTATGAAGAGACTTGAATTGCATGGAGTCGGATCTCGACTCCATTTAAAAAAAAAAAAAATTGAATTTGAAAATTCTGTAATAAAATTGTAAATTTTTACTGTTCTTTTCGTGATTTATGCTCGATTTTTTGAATCTGTGCAAAATGTTTTGTATTTTTGGATTCTCCTTAGATAAACGTAAGTTTATTGATAATTGTATTTAAGCAAATTTGTCACCTTTTCTGGTCTATATATGAACGATCATTCCTATTTCCATGTAGCCACTGATGAAGAGCGTATTTACGCTCGAAAGCGCTCTGGCCTTTTTAAGTTTTGTACGTCTTAAAGAAGTGAAATAAAAGACCTTCTATTATAGTTGTGTGCTTGTTGTTTCTGCTACGTATTTTGTGTTTTGAATTTCACTACTCATAACATATGGTTAACTCTAATAAGATCCCGACCCATCCGAAGGTGTATTATTGTCGCTACGACAACGTTCCTGGGACATCAGATTACAACTTGTTCAAGCAACCGCAAAGTCCGCCCTTATTCCCGTGGTTACACCGGACGGCCAACTGCAGAGAGGGTAGGCACCAGGCACCAAAAACAAAAAGGAAACAAGCACACACGCGCTTTAATCACTCATAGAATTAACAGAAAGTCGGATGTACAATACACCTCAACGATGGGCTGAATTGGAGGCTCCAATCTCACCAGATCTCAAACTCCAAGAAACGTTTCCGGGTTAAATATTCCGTTGTATCTTCCTTTATTCAGATAATCCAATGTTCAGTTCCTTTCCAATTTACCCTACTTAACTTGAGGCTTTGAAGCTCATAGACGTCATTCAACATAAAATTACACTTATCAAAAAAGAGCACTTAGACGATATTCAGATCCATCTCAATATTAAAATTCCAAGACTTTGAAAATATAATAATTGAAATTTGCATACTTGGCAATACTAATAGAGATTATATATTAACATTCTGATATTCTCATAGGTACAATCATAGAATAATAATAACATAAGAGCACTTAACAACTTTATACAATAACATAAATCACAGCAATAGTTGACTTTTACAACAAATTATGTAAACATCACAATAAATTCACTTCCACTTTTTCATAAAACAAACTAAAACATGATAATATAGAGCATCTTTACAGTATTAAAACTTAAAAATACCACATTTACAAAATAACAACAATTCATCCAAGTATAAATTAAAATACATTGAAAAGGATTTCCACTTGTCACAAAACTCACTTCATCATACATCATTTTACATCATACATTTTCATGGGAAGGGAAGAGAGTTTTGACAAGTATATCCGACAACAAATAATTCGGGAAATTTAACAATAATCAATAGTGAATCATTAATATTTTCAACAGCATACAATAAAAATAATATATTCAAGAAATGGACAAACAAATAAAAAATTTAGAATATTGCCTAATTTAAAATAGCACACACAGAACTAAAGGTTTCTCTCAACGTGAATTAAGTATTAGGAAGTCATCCAATAATCAAATAATTTGGGTAGACCTACAAATATTAATCAAAAGTCAAAAACTTTGGATGAAACATCTTTCATACGCACAAAACATAAATTAACTAATTTAGATTATTAATCTTTAATTAACATAACTTTCAAAACATAAACTTTTAGCTTAACACGTTAATTGTCGGTCATGAGAGGTTGTGTTGATAGTTATTGCCCTGACATAAAAGTAGATTGTACCCATATTCTGACTTACTTTTTATAAGAAATATGATTTAAAAGTGGTAATGAAAGATGATTATGCGTATCACACTGATTGCTAAGCATTATGTAAGCCTTTAATAATAGAATTTTATGACTACGCGCCAGCGCGTGATTGGCACAAGAGGTAAAATTATTTCCCAAATGTCACATTACGCGCTGGCGCTTGGCATGTAAATATGAATCAAAACAAGAAAAATAAGTAACAATATGCATTATTTTTGTATGAAACTGTATCACAAACAAATATATATGTTACCGGCAATGTATGAAATGCCGGCATTCTATAGAATACCTAGGCATTTTATAGAATACCGGCCGTTTTTAGTATGAAATATGAGAATTATTATATATTTTCCCTAGGCATTGTATATAATACCTAAGCATTCTATAGAATGACAAATGCTATTTAGGCAAAGTATAAAAAAGGAATGAATCGGAGATGTATTTCAGACTTGTCGGTTTGTCATTTGGCATTCTATAGAATGCCTAGGAAATGTGTGAAATGTTAATAGTTTCATAGATTGCCGACCAGTTTTCGGTATTCTATATAATGCCTAGGTATTCTATAGAATGCCGGCTTTCATACATTGCCGGTTATGTTACCGGCAATGTATGAAATGCCGGCATTCTATAGAATACTTAGGCATTTTATAGAATACCGGCCTTTCTTAGGCAAAGTATGAAATATGAGAATTATTATATACATTCCCTAGGCATTGTATATAATACCTAGGCATTCTAAAGAATAACAAATGCTATTTAAGCAAAGTATGAAAAAAGGAATGAATCAGAGATGCATTTCATACTTTGCAGGTTTGTCATTTGGCATTCTATAGAATGCCTAGAAAATGTGTGAAACGTTAATCGTTTCATAGATTGGCGATAGGTAGTCTATAGAATACCGGATTTCATACATTGCCGTTAACATATATATTACAAATGAATTTATTACGAATTAGTTACAATGATATTACAAACGATATATTTCAAAATGCTATTTGTGTATTACCTTTGCACAATCTAAACAATAGCCGAGACATCCTTCACAAACTTTGCAGATATAGATGGTATCTTTACGTTTTCCTTGGGAATAGCAACTTTTGCACTGCTTTCGTAGTACTTTCCCACCTTTTTTCTTCCCTCTGTTTGAGCTGTTCCGCTACAGATGGATGTTCCGATACACAGGAGCACGAAGGTCAGAGGGCTGTTTCAATAAGCATCTTATCACCGATAAACGAAAGTCATAAAGTGATATATTTCCATTGTAATATTTGTTATAAATAAAGTAGGAATTCGTCATCATCATTTGCAAAATATGTACAAATATTTTGGTAGGCTATCTAATTGTTTTCCTTTCACATGGATAGTAGGCAAGCGTTTAATCTTGCTTATCAATGCCTGCCATAAATTTAATATATTGAATTACAGGTAGTAGTTTTGATTTCATTTCGCCTCTTTTGTTTGTCGTTTCTATAATATCATTTTTGTATTCATTAGAAATGTAAGTGACGTCTCGCTTATCCTTCCACTTCACTTAGCAATCATTACACCATTAGCATACTTTGCTACAGTTTGACCTTTCTTTGGTTTTTTTTCGCTAACCTCTTTCGGAAATGTCTTCCTGCTCTTCCTGATTGTCCCAGTACAATGAGTTTTTCTATCAGCAAGACATTTCGCCAGTTCATAGCTATTATAATAATTGTCCATAAATACGCTATGCCTTACATCTAGCATTCCATCAAGTAAATTCTGCACGACTTTATGTACATGTTCTTTTCAACCAGAATCATCCAACATACCTGTATATACCATAAATTTGAGAACCATACCATTAGGTGTTGTGATCATATACAACTTGATACCATATTTATGGCGTTTGTTTGGTATATACTGTCTAAAAATAAGTCGTCCACGCTACAATATAATCTATTCATTTAAACTGATCTCTCGTCCTGGATAATATATTTCAGATAATCGTGCGTTGAACAAATTCACCATACTTCTGACTTTATATAGTTGATCCTTGGGGGGTTCTGCATTCTGCTCTGAGATGCAGATTCTGCTCTCTTCTGCTCTGTGAAGTGCAATGCCCTCAGTAATAACAAAAATCGATTCCTGCTTATATTATCTGAGAATACACATAACCCAAACAGTGTATCTGTTTTCCAGTAATCTTGTATGCGGTTCATTCGTATAGTTCCCATATATAAAATTAATCCCAGAAATACCAATAGTTCATATTTTGTGGTGTCTTCCAAGCATTAATTCGAGAATGTTTCTTTTTTCACGGCAACTAAAGTGTTTTACGAGCATAGTCATTGGTTTCAGCAATTATTTCATCCAAGATATTGTCGGTAAAAAAGTGGCGAAAGTAATCTATAGGATTGTCACCTGAAACAGGTTGCAGCAAACACTCAGATTTTGTGAAAAAAAAACTGATTCATGGATGTTGAGTCATTTTCCTAATTTATGTTTTCTACCAAAGCAGAATCATGCTGTTGACATGTCACCCCTTGCACGATATGTTCGTCGTCTTCATCTTCCGAATCCGAAATATCATGGGCTCCTTTAGGAGGAAAGAATTCCTTATCACTGTCACAATTAAATTCTCTCGGGTACTCCGATAGCTCAGCCAACAAATTTGCAATTTCATCAGCCGTTAGAGGCTTATTATTTTGCACTTTTCTTCTCTTTTGATGTGAAGGCCCTGCAGAACTATCGTCTGTACAACTCTTGTTACAAGATTATTTTTTCAATAAGTAATAAAGCAATAAATCCGAAACCACATACATGAACAACTAGTTTCTAACCTTCACTTTACTTACGCCAATACCAGCATACATACCCAAAACGTAATGCCGATTGAAATGGAGAATAAACATTCAGGCGTAGCTTTTCCCGCGCCAGTGCTTGACTGGCGCCTGACACATCACCCCACATCACGCGCTGGCGTCAGATCGGCATTCAATGTGTTAAAATAAAAAAAAAAATACTCCACAGAAGAAAAATGGCTACCATCAAGATCAATAGGCTGAAATATCAGAGGTATTTACAGTATATACAAAAATCAGTGCAAACTATCTGAAACTTGACCAGCAATGACTATAATATAATTTTTATTCATTACGCACCTTAATTTATTTTCAATCCTACTATCATTATTATCATATTATTTATATATATTATTTATCTACCATATTCCATTCAGACGCAAGCACAGTCCTTCCCAGAGGATTACTTGACCCCTCCCCCCCAATACAAGAAATACTCTTGTTTGGACATCATATGTGGTTTAATGGCTTGTCAGTACACGTCTTAACTTAATTTCTATCCAAATATTTTTATTTTGCATATCATGGATTTAGAGCAGTGTTTTTCAACCGCCAAGCCAAGACCAGGTACCGGGCACTGGCATCAATTATACCGGATCGCGAGAGATTCTCTTGGAATTTGCCGTTTTAGTTTTTTAGGTATTTTTTATGAATAAATATTTCATAGTGGAAATATTCTAAGAAGAATATTCCTGAACGTATCGAAAAGCTCAAAACTAGAACGCCTAATTAACATATGTGTAGCAAATGTCAGTGACCAAACGGCATTTAAATTTTAATATGAATAAGGGACTGATCTGCTTACTTTTATGGTGAATTACAATGGATACATAGTTTTCTCTCTCAATACCGTTTCTTTTCAAACCAACATCAGTAAAATCAATTTAATTATTCAATAATTCATTTTATACTGAATAATATTATGCATTTTTGGTGATGAAAATGGGATATGTCAATGAAAATCAGCACAAATGAATTTAATGATGTTGGTCTGAGGAAATTACAATAAGCTACACTATTTCATTAGTCCAGTGATTGACAACTTATTTAAAAGTAATTTTATATTTGTCAACATGCCACACCATATACATAGAGTGTATTAACACGCTTTATGACTACGACTTTAATTATTTAAACTTATGTTAGTTTAATGTATGAACTTAAAAACGAAATTAGTAAGGTATTTGCGAGGGAATTTGTTGATACCGGGCCCTCATAAAAAAAAAGAATTTGCCGGCCGCGGTCTCACAAGTTTTAAGAAACACTGATCTATGGGATCTCGAGGAATCATGAACACTGGTCGTAAGGTCCAGAGCTTGGGGCAGATTTTGGAATTCAAATTCATTTAAAAACATATAAAATAAAAGTACAAAATGTATGCGTATTTAGTGTTTTACTACTCATAACAGGTAACAGTTTTTTGTATTTTCTTGAATTTGCAGATGTCTTTTCTGTTAAAATAAAGGAAATAGAAAAATGGGAAAAAGAAGCTAGTACGCCTCTATATTATGAATGGCAACATCGCCAAACACTCACAAGTAATTAAACGAACAATAACAGCAAATACATGTGTTACAATTGTTTGCAGAAAATAGTTCAGATGTATATAGGATGAGCAAATTTGACTCGTTTCAAATACTTTTTTTTATTACTACATTAATTCCCTAAGCGAAATAATTGCATTTTATTTCTAAGCAAACTCAGTGTCAAAGCCTGTCCCTTACAAACAAAAGATTAAACATGAATCGTCACCAAATGCCTGAAATACCAGTCTCAATAATAAGGTTGAAAAACCAATACCAAAAGTACTGATCACCGAAGGAACTTTTGTCAATTAGGAACAACATGCAGTCATTTACTCACAACGGCGGATTTTTTTCCTCCCTTCCCCTCTTTGCAAAGCAGTAATGGCAAATGCTCACGTAAACTTGGCAATATTTTCATATCTTTTCAAGAGGCATCATTATTGAAGCGAAAACAAAAGGGCAAGTTGAAGCCAAAAAAATCCCGCTCCGATATCTCTCGTGGGGCACAAGAGTCAGTAATTAAAACAAAATGCGATACAGGGCTAATAAATTTCCGTAATTAGCGTAGAATATGGAAAAACAATATTATCTATTGTTGTCGCTGGGGGATTTGCAACTTATGTTTTTGTGAGGCTTATTAACATGGACGTACTTGACTGTAATTACCGACACCTGTTTATATTAATGCAGGATAATTATTATTTCATTGGAAATCTATTAATACTACTTCTGTTCGAGTGGGAGATGTCATAAAATAAATTTAAACAATGCCATGTTGATTTTAGAGCCTTTTAATTGACTCCTGAAATTGGTGTCCGGGGATTTTAAAATCAGTTTAGATGAAAAAAACGAGATGCCTGTGGTGAAACGGCAGATGATACAGATAGGTGAGAAATAAATGCTTTTTGTATTAGTGTTAACTAGTTTACAAGAAAAAAAAACAGTCGGCTTTTGTTTTTTGTCAAACACTTAGAAAATCGATAAAAGCAACTTCATTTTTAATTAGACTGATGCTTTCCAAATGTTAACCACTCCATACAAATTCTCAAGTATAGCGAACGTATTCGTAAATATTATTATGTGAAACTTACTATTGTCGTCAATGAGGACATGCAAATATAAAGTGATGTGTTCAAAAGCGATTTGCTTCTCAAACAATAAGGAAATTAGGCGTGGGGTGAAAACGAATCGTTTGTGTCTAAAAACTTCAATGCTCAAAGAAAATTTTTCGAAGAGTGTTAGAATTGATATTTAATTATTTAGTTCTATTAGTTTTGTTATAACACAAAGAATACGCTCGTAAGTGTCTCACCACTGACGTGCCGTTCGAAGACTTGAGATGGGGCAGTTCATTAAGGACGTCGTCCAAGTCTTTTCTGTGAAAAATTCTATCAGGTATCGTTTATGGAAACATTTCCAAACAAGTGAGATAGTTTTGTGGTTAAGACGCGGGAATTGTACTCGTAGGACCCGAGTTCGTTCGTGGCTCTGGATCGAAAGAAAGAAAGAAACAAGTGGGACAGTTATATCCCGCTCCAGGTTGTCCTGACAACAACATACCTAGTACTGATATCGCATTACTGGCTAAACGCAATCGCTGAGTGATCGTACCATCTTTCCAACAACAGCTACCACAACAATATTTTATTTTGGAAATTTAACAGGTGGTGCACATTTGAGATAAATATCTTTAGAACGAATTTATATATTTTAGAAAATAGTAAATTCATCTGAACAGTGATCGAAATTTTCGATGCACAATATGTACGAAAACGGGACTTTGAACATTATTTAATTGCTCAGATTTTAACCTATAAAACCAAAAAAATTATATTATGTAGGAAATTTACCAAAATTAGCAATTTTGAAACAAATGTTTATAGAACAATACCAGTTTTATAGGTTTAAGAAAATATTAAATTCTTCTGAAGAGTGATCAGAATTTTTGATGCACAATATGACAAAAACGGGATTTTGAACATTATCAAAGTTTCAAATAATCTATTATAAAACGTAAAAAAATTATTCTATGAAACGAAATTTAAAACATGAAGCATTCTTGAGGTAAATTTCTTTACAACCATATCAAATTTAAAGGTTTTAGAAAACATTAATTTCATCTAAAAAGTGAACAAAATATTCAATGCTCATTATTAAAAAAAAAGAGGTTTTGAAAATTATCTTTGTGCTCAGATTTTCTCTTATAAAACTTAATATTTTAAAGTATTAAATTTAATGCATATATATCAATTTTGAGATAAGTATCCTTAAATCGATGCCAAATGTATAGATTTTAGAAAATATTACATTGATCGGAAGATTGATCGAAATAATCGATGCACAATAAGTACTAAATACGGGATTTTCATCATTAATTGCTCATATGAAACGTAAATAAATTATTTTATATAGAATAGACATTATTTTATGTAGTCACATGAAGGAATTTTGAGATAACTGTCTTCCCAACGATAGCAATTATAGGTATTAGAAAATATAAGTTCTGAAGTTTTTTTGAAATTTTCGATTCACCATATGCTCAAAGAGGGGATTTTAAACTTTATCTAAATTCTCAAGTTTTCTCTTATATAACATAAGTAAATTGTTTTACGTAGGAAATTTGCCACATGGAGCAATTTTTAGATAAATATCTTTACAACGATACCTATATTATCGGTTTTAGAAAATATTATATTTTATGACGGCGAGATTGAAATTTTCGATGTACAACATGTCCCAAAACAGGACTTTCAACATTATTTAAGTGCTCAGATTTTATCCTATGAAAAGCAAACTATTTGTTTTATGTAGGAATTTTTCACGTGTATCAATTTTGAAATAAATATATATACAACGATACCAAATTTATAGGTTTTAGAAAGTACCTCTGAAGAGTGATCGAAATTTTGGTGCACAATATGCTCTAAAAGATATTTTGATTGTTATCTAAATGGTTTGACTTTCTCTTAAACAGTGGCGGCTCGTGAGCGACATGTAGAGGGGGGCGCTCATCTGTGTATTTATGCCTATATATGTGTTAGTAATATATATATATATATATATATATATATATATATATATATATATATATATATATATATATATATATATATATATATATATATATATATATATATATATATATATATATATATATATATATACATATATATATATATATAGTATATATATATATATATCAAAAAGAAGTATATCATTGCATCCAGAGTGGCATATAAAGATGTAAACAAGAAGAAAAGAGAAGTGAGAACTGGAGTGACCATATGATTTGCATAGAATGGCAGGGGTGGATTGCGACACCCACCCCTGCCGCATGGAAATTGAATATAATTATTTGATTTTAATGGAAATTGAATATAATTATTTGATTTTATCCTCTTTATATAATTCTAAACTTAAACATAGCATTCGAGGGCTTCCTAGCTCTTTTTTTTATTTTTTCCTGATGAAAACTTAAATAGATCCCAGTTTCACTCCTTTCCGTGATTCAACCGGTGACGTGGTTAGAGCGTCAGGCGGCGAACGCGCGAATATGTCGATTGTGTGTTCTGTCCTCACCTGCAAGGAAATTGTTTTTCCGATTACAGTTTTAAATAATAAATAAACAATGTTGTCTGGGTAACAGATTATGTGAGTTATACCCCAGATTTATTCTAATTGTCAATCCAGAGAAAGCTTTATATAGTTACCATAAAATAAAATTGCAGCGGTAGAGTGCCACGGTAACAGCGTGAAGCTAACGTTTTTGTCGAGGATTCTGTACACGGCAATTTTTCAGGAATTTTGGAAGTAATTCAATATTTTCTGCTCATCCAGAAAGTATCAACTATAAAAAAAATAATAATTTTTAAAATTGGTTCATTAGATACTCAAATTCAACTCGTGATTTTATCTCGTGATTCAAGAGGCCTAGTGGTTAAAGAGTTTGACAGCGAACACACCGATCTGTTGATAGCGAGTTATGTCGTCGCCTCATTCGCAAAGTTTTTCCTGCTATAGTTTTAAATAATAAATAAAACATGTTATCTTCATAATATATTTTATGGGATCTACGAATATATTACTGCCGAAGCGTTTTGTATTTCTATATATATATATATATATATATATATTATATATATATATATATATATATATATATTACATATATATATATATATATATATATATACATATTATCATAACTATCAGGAAACGTACTCCCCATTATGGACAGCTGCTTCCCCCCGTAACTAATTTTAAGTAACATGCTTGCAAATATTTTACAGTGTCGCAAACTCCCGAACTTCTATTACTAAGCTAATGCTTTTGAAATTGTGAAACAGAAAGCTCCTTTACAAAACAGTAAAATGATTTCAAGAATATAACCCCATTTAAATATCTGGGTGTTTGGGGGTAACTCTATATATTCTGCTCATCCGGAAATTATCAATTCTCAAACAAAAATTTAAATTTGAAAATCGGTACGATAGATTCACAGAATATGAATAAAAAAAAGCTTGTGATTTAAATATATAGATTTTAGTTTTGGTTCAAATCAGATGATAATCGAGTTTTTCCCTTGCGGATATTGGTCATCATTACAGAGAGGAAAACAAAAGAAAGCCAGGAAGTCCTTGAATGCTACATTTCAATTTGGAATTGTATATACAAAAGGTCAAAATCTGAGGTAATTTTTGCAATCTTCTACTATAAGGTAGAATGAAAATTGGATGTAACATCAGATTTTGTCCTCTTTTTATAATTATAAATTAAAATATATCATTCAATGGCTTCCTGGCTCTTTTTTTTATTTTTTCAAAACGAAAACTTAAATAATTTGTACTTTCAAACAGCAGTGTGATTTGCATGGTCTAGTGGTTATAGAGTTGGGCACCGAACTTTCAGATCTGGTGATAGCGAGTTCTGTCCTCAGCTCACTATCAATACTAATTCGGTTACTGTTTTAAAAAGTTGTCAGGGTAATAGATTTTGTGGGCTCTGCCCCACATTTATTCTAATCGCCAACCCAGTGAAAGCATTATGTAGTTAAAATAAAATAAAACTGGAACGCCATTCGCAGAGCAGTGGCAAAATGCGGCTGTATGAAAGGAAATTTTTTGTCGAAGGTTCTGTTCTCGGCAATTTTACAGACGTTTTACAAATTATATAAATGCACATGTAAAAATATAAAACTGAAATACACTGAAATAGATGCGTTAGGCGTCGCCTTCTTGACCAAGTGGCTTGGGGCGCTGAGCTGCAAGACTTCAGGCTCTGAGTTCGAATCCTGTCGGTGAAAGTTTTTGTCGCGTTTTTTCTGATTATTTAAACGGTCATTTTAAAATGTTAAACTCAGATACGCCAAAGTTGAAGCTTATTGGCCGAGAGGCTTGGGGCGTAAAATTGTTGGGCTTCAGCGTCTGAGATTTATTCCCGTCGGGGGAAAGTTTTAACCGCGTTTCTTTCTAATTATTTAATCGGAGATTTTGAAAAGTTAACTTCAAATATACCAAAATCGAAGCCTAGGGCATCGATCTCATGGCCGAGAGGCTTGGGGCGTCAAGTTGCGAGCTTTGGCTCTGAGTTCGCCCGCCACTCGAAAGTTTTAGCTGCTTTGTTTTCTGATTATTTTAACGGCCATTTGAAAAGTTAAACTCAAATACACCAAAATTAAAGCTTGGGACGTCGCCCTCTTGGCCGAGAGGCTTGGGGCGTCAAGTTGCGGGGCATTAGACTCAGGGTTCGTATCCCATCAGGGAAAAGATTAGTGGGTTATAGATGGGTCAGGTAGTTGGAGGATAGTTCCATTAGTTCTTTAAAATTTCCTGTGACTCTTCTTTCCCTAATTTTCTTATATTTCTTACTAAATTAACTGCACGAGATGGAGGACGAGCGGTGGTTGCGCTCCACCGTTGCCGGTGGGGTTTCTCTTCGGGCCTGCTGGCTTCGGTGTCGTGCTCCCACCCTTCCTCGTCCAAAGTTCGTGCAGGGCTTATTTTGCACAACGTAACGTCTGCTAAGGAAGTCCTGAAATTTGACGCATTTTTGCAAACAGGTCATCTCTTTTTTCCAGCAGTAAAATAAGAGGAATGATGCACAGGAAGTGACGTCACTTCCGTTACGTCACGTCCTGTGACGTCACTTCCGCTGCGTCACGTCCTGTGACGTCACTTCCACCATGTCACTTCCGGCAAAAATTATTGATATTTAAATACATTTTAATGCCAGCTAACACAAATGAGGAAAAACGTGTTGCTGAGATAAGCACAAACCTGGTGGATTGACTCGAACTCACAACTCTTACAGTTGTAAACATGCGGCATGACCACTGAACCAGCACGCTTATATTGCCGAGAGCCCAATTAATCTATTTATACTTATAGGAGAGACTGATCAGACAAAGCATAGAAACAAAAAAGACTCTACCTGCATTAATGAGGTTGGACTCGAACCCATAGTCTCTAGAATAGGAAACATACAACATGACCACCTAGCCAGTCAGCTCCCCTCTCTGCTGTCCTAATTCATCAATTTAAATTTCATGTAGAGATTGGTCAGAAAAACATGAACACCAAAACGACTCGATGGACCCGAATCCACAGGAATTAGAGGAGTACAACACGAGCACCGAGTCACCCAGTCCACATACTGAAGTTCCGAATTAACATATTTAAACTTAACAAAGGGCCCATAAAAAAGCACAGAAATCAAAAAGACAGAATGGATGGATACGAACCCACATTCTTTAGAATTTGAAACACATGCATTATGACCACACTGCCGGCCAGCTCACTTTCGTGTGATCGAAATTAATATATTTAAAATTAAAGGAGAGACTGATCAGAAGAAGAACATAAATAAAAAAAATTTAACTCGCTGGAATTAAAGCGAGCGGATGGACTCGAACCCACATCCGATGGAATTATAATTATGCAACATGACCACAGAGCCAGCCAGCTCACATTCCCATGACCCTAATTAATATATTTAAATTTAACACAGAGACTAATCAGAAATCAAAAAAGATTTAACACACTAGGAGCAATGTGAGTGGATGGACGCGAACCTACATTCTGTACAACTCGAAGCAGACAATATAACAACTGAGCCAACCAACTCACATTCCTAAGACCTTAATTATTACATTTAAACTTAAGGGAAAGATTGATCAGGGAAAGCACAGATTGCAAAACGACTCAATGGACTCGAACACAGCCTCAGGAATTGTAGAAATACAATATGATCAACCAGTTTACTTACAGCAAATCCCAAATAATATTCAGGGTGTACGAAAAATTCCTTTAAAGCCCACAACATTTTACTTTTTCGGACACCCTGTACATATTATATATATATATATATATATATATATATATATATATATATATATATATATATATATATATATATATATATATATATATATATATATATATATATATATATATATATATATATATATATATATATATATATATATATATATATATATATATATATATATATATAAATAAAAATTGAAAGATTTTAATCGAAAATTATGCATAAACTACTGTATACAGGGAGTCCGAAAAAGTAAAATGTTGTGGGCTTTAAAGGAATTTTTCGTACACCCTGTATATTATTTAGGATTTGCTGTACGTGAACTGGTTGATCATATTGTATTTCTACAATTCCTGAAGCTGTGTGTTCGAGTCCATTGAGTCGTTTTGCAATCTGTGCTTTCCCTGATCAATCTTTCCGTTAAGTTTAAATGTAATAATTAAGGTCTTAGGATATATATATATATATATATATATTTATATATATATATACATATATATATATATATATATATATATTTATATATATATATATACATATATATATATATATATATATATATATACATATATATATATATATATATATATATATATATATATATATATATATATATATATATATATATATATATATACATATATATATATATATATATATATATATATATATATATATATATATATATACATATATATATATATATATATATATATATATATATATATATATATATATATATATATATATATATATATATATATATATATATATATATATATATATATATCGTAAAAATTATATAACATATATCGAGTGCTTGCTAGAATGTTTAGAAGTCTGTGAGGAATTGCGGGTGGTAAAATGTTGTGGGCGTTAAAGGACTTTTCCGGACACCCTGTATTTAAATTCCATGGACAGACTCATCAGAAAAGGCAGAGAAATCAAAAAGACTCAACACGCTGGAATTAAAGAGAGCGAATGGACTCAAACCCACAGCCTTTGGAAATAGAATTATACAACATGACCACTGAGCCGGTCAGCTCACATTCCTGAGAGCCTAATTACTCTGCTTAAACATAACGGAGATACTGATCAGAATAATCACAGAAACAAAAAGGCTTAACACGGTGTTCTGAATTCGAGCGGATGGACTCGGACCTACAGCCTCTTGAATTGGAAACACGTAACCTAACCACTTAGCCAGGTAGTTTGCTGTTACCAAATCCAAATTATTATATTTAAACTTAACGGAGAGTCTAATCATAAAAAAACACAGAAGGGGACAGAACTCATTACATCGAATGCGAGTGGATGGACTCTATCCCCTCAGATCTAGAATTGGAAAGAGGCAACATGACCACTGTGTTGTCCAGTTCACCAACTAACTATAATAATTAACGTATTTAAACTTAACGGAGAGACTGATCTTTAAAGCACAGAAAAAAAAGCAGACTTAATTCGTTGTACTGAATGGATTCGAGGCCACAGCCTCTGAAATTGGGATCATGCAACACGACCACTTAGCCAGCCACCTCACGATTCTGAAATCTTAATTGATCTATTTAAATTTAACGTAGAAACTTATCCGATAAAACAAAAATACTAAAACTATTCAATATATTATAACCTACAGCCTCTGGAATTGGAGGAATGCAACATGAGTACCGAGTCAGCCAGTTCACATACAGAAAATCCCAATTAATCTTAACGGAGAGACTGATCCGAAAAAGGCCATAAATCAAAAGGACTTAACACGGTAGAATCAAATTGAGTGGATGGACTCAAACCCAAAACCCGTGCGAATGGAAAAAGGAAACATAACCACTAAGCGGGCCAGCTCACTTTCTTGCGAGCCTAATTAATCTATGTAAACATAGCAAAGATTGATTTCAAAAATGCCAAAAACAAAAAAGGCACAACACGCTATGCTCAACGCTAGGGGTTGGGCTCGAACCCAGAGCCTCCAAAATAGGAAACATGCAACATGATCACCTCACATTTCTGTAGACCTAGTCTATTTATTTAAATTTCACATAGAGAGTGTTAAGATAAAGCACAAATACCAAAATAACTCACACCCCCAGCCTCAGGAATTGGAGGAATGCAACATTAGTACCGAGCCAGATAGTTGGAATATTGATTATCTGAATTAATATATTTAAACTTATCAGAAAAATCTCAGAAATCTAAAAGACTCAAAACTATAGAATCAAAGCGAGTGGATGGATTTCAATACACAGCCTGCTGAATAGGAAACAAGGAACATGGCCATTCTGCCAAACATCTAACGTTTCGGAGATATTAATTAATATATTTAAACTTAACGGAGAGACTGATCAGACAAAGCATAGAAACAAAAAAGCTCAATCCGTTATTATACTCAACGCAAGTGGATGGACACAAACCCATAGTTTTAGGAACCGGGAATTTGCAACACGACCACTGAACTAGCCACTTTAGATTCAGGTGAGCCTACCCGTTAAGTCTAAAATTAACGGGAAGACTCACCAAAAAAAACACATGAATCAAATTGAGTGAATTAATTCGAACTCACACCTTCTGGAATTACAAACATGCAACATAACTACTGATCCAGGCAGCTCACAATTCTGAGATTAATCCATTTAAACTTATACGAGAGACTGTCCAGAGAAAGCACTTAAAAATACTCAACACACTATACTGGATGCGAGTGGATGGACGAGAAATGGCAACGATTGGATTCAGTTTAATCGATAAAAGGGATAGTGTTACAATTTCTTTGCTGTGATAAGTCTGAAGCTGGGTGAAAATGGTGTTGAAGACCCATACCGTCCGACTAATCCTTAGGATATAGAGCAGCTATTTGGACTGTGTGTCATGATATTTGTCTATTTGTATTTGGGAAGGTGTATATCCGTGTGATATTTCAGATGTCTGATACTTTGTGTTGCTTCATGCAGGTCTGATGCCATATTTTATGACGACATTTCGGGATCATTTCCTATACATTTGCTGGCGTCCGGGAATGTGCCATGGCTACGGGGCTAGCTGTAACCGAAATTCCAGAAAATTCACAATCGCTCTTCCGCCACTTCTTTTAGCATTACGTGGGCAATTTCGTCTTCTTTCATTCATTTTTGTCTGATATTAGGTAATTTTTGTATTAGCTGCTTCAGTGCTTTTCAAATGTTTACCACTTTTGCTTTAAGAAATGTATATATATATATATATATATATATATATAAATATATATATATATATATATATATATATATATATATATATATATATATATATATATATATATATATATATATATATATATAAATATATATATATATATATATATATATATATAAATATATATATATATATATATATACATATATATATATATATATATATATATATATATATATATATATATATATATACATATATATATATATATATATATATATAAATATATATATAAATATATATATATATATATATATAGTCTGAGTTTAAGCATTTATAGTAATGTACTATTGCTTAATCTGAAACAGGCATTTGTTTGGGTTAATTAGAATTAAATACTCAGACCTGAAGATGAATTTAATTCTGATTAATCATCGAATTTGGGAAGGTTCTGTTCTTTTCTCTTATCGGCATTATGGCCGTGAATTTGCTTCTATGGTGATGTTAATATTACTTGAATTGTATTTTTATTTTTTTTTATTTTTACATAATTCTTATTATTACATTTCAAATATATATATATATATATATATATATATATATATATATATATATATATATATATATATATATATATATATATATATATATATATATATATATATATATATATATATATATATATATATATATATTGTAACTATCAGAAACCTTACTCCTCATTATGGACAGCTGCTTTCCCGTAACTTTAAGTAATATGCTTGCAAATATTTTACAGTTAAGCAAACTCCGATACTTCTACTACTAAGCTGATGCTTTTGAAATTGTGCAACAGAAAAAAAACCGATGGTCCTTTACGAAACATTAAAATGATTTTAAGAATATAACCTCATTTAAATATCTCGGTGTTTGAGGGAAACTCTATATATTCTGCTCATCCGGAAATTATCAATTCTCAAACAAAAATTTAAATTTGAAAATCGGTACGATAGATTCCCAGAATATGAATAAAAAAAAGCTGGTGCTTTAAATATATGGATTTTAGTTTTGGTTCAAATCAGATGATAACCAAGCTTTTCCCGTGCGGATATTGCTCATCATTACAAAAAGGAAAAAAAAAAGAAAGCCAGGAAGTCCTTGAATGCTACATTTCAATTTGGAATTGTATATGCAAGAGCTCATAATCTGAGCTAATTTTTGCAATCTTCTATTATAAGCTAGAATAAAAATTGGATGTGACATCAGATTTTGTCCTCTCTATATAATTCTAAACTAAAATATATCTTTCAAGGGCTTCCTCTCTCTTTTTTTAATGTTTTCATAACGAAAGCTTAAATAATTTGTAGTTTCAAACAGCATTGTGATTTACATGGCCTAGTGGTTATAGTGTTGGACATCGAGCTTTCAGATCTGGTAATAGCGAGTTCTGTCCTCGCCCCAATCTTTTTCCAATACTGTTTTAAAAAATAAACAAAGTTGTCAGGGTAACAGATTTTGTGGGCTCTGCCCCACATTTATCCTAATCGCCAAGCCAGTGAAAGCATTATATAGTTAAAATAAAATAAAACTGGAACACCATCCGCAGAGCAGTGGCAAAATGCCCCTGTATGAGTATGAAGGGAAATTTTTTGTCGAAAGTTCTGTCCCCGGTAACTTTACGGGCGTTTTTCAGATTATATAAATGCGCATGTTAAAATGTAGAACTCAAATACACTGAAATAGATGCGTTAGGCGTCGCCTTCTTGACCAAGTGGCTTGGGGCGCTAAGCTGAAAGGCTTCAGGCTCTGAGTTCGAATCCTGTCGGTGAAAGTTTTTGTCCCGTTTTTTTTTATTATTTAAACGGCCATTTTAAAATGTTAAACTCAGATACGCCAAAGTTGAAGCTTATTGGCCGAGAGGCTTGGGGCGTAAAATTGTTGGGCTTCAGTGTCTGAGATTTATTCCCGTCGGGGGAAAGTTTTAACCGCGTTTCTTTCTAATTATTTAATCGGACATTTTGAAAAGTTAAATTCAAATATACCAAAATCGAAGCCTCGGGCATCGACCTCACGGTCGAGAGGCTTGGGGCGTCAAGCTGTGTGCTTTGGCTCTGAGTTCGTGTCCCGCCGCTCAAAGTTTTAGCTACTTTGTTTTCTGATTATTTTAACGGCCATTTGTAAAGTTAAACTCAAATGCACCAAAATTAAAACTTGGGACGTCGCCCTCTTGGCCGAGAGGCTTGGGGCGTCAAGTTGCGGGTCATTAGGCACGGGGTTCGTTTCCCGTCAGGGGATTAGTGGGTTATGGATGGGTCAGGTAGATGGAGGATAATTCTATTAGTTCTATAAACTTTCCTGTGACTCTTCTTTCCCTAATTTTCTTATATTTCTTACTAAATTAACTGCACGAGATGGAGGACGAGCGGTGGTTGCGCTCCACCGTTGCCGGTGGGGTTTCTCTTCGGGCCTGCTGGCTTCGGTGTCGTGCTCCCACCCTTCCTCGTCCAAAGTTCGTGCAGGGCTTATTTTGCACAATGTAGCGTCTGCTAAGGAAGTCCCGAAATTTAACGCATTTTTGTAAACTGGGCATCTCTTTTTTCCAGCAGTAAAGAATCTTTTTTTTCCAGCAGTAAGAGGAATCCCGCACCGGAAGGGACGTCACTTCCGTTAAGTCACATCCTGTGACGTCACGTTCGCTACGTCACATCCGCTACGTCACGTCCTGTGACGTCACTTCCACCATGTCACTTACGGCAAAAATTATTAATATTTAAATACATTTTAATGCCAGCTGACACAAATGTGGAAAAATGTGTTGCTGAGAAAAGCACAAATCTGGTGGATTGACTCGAACTCACAGCTCTTAGAGTTGGAAACATGCGATATGACCACTGAACTAGCACGCTCACTTTACCGTGAGCCTAATTAATCTATTTAAACTTAGAGGAGAGACTGATTTAAGCATAGAAACCAAAAAAGACTCAACCTGCGATTTTCAGAGAAAGTGAATGGACTCGAACGCATAGTCTCCGGAATAGGAAACATACAACATGACCACCTAGCCAGCCAGCTCCCATCCCTGCTGTCCTAATCCATCAATTTAAATTTAACGTACAGTTTGATCAGAAAAAACACGAACACCAAAACGACCCGATGGTCTCGAACCCACAGCTTCAGGAATTAGAGGATTACAACATGAGCACCGAATCAGCCAGTTTACTTTCTGAAGGTTCTAATTGCATATTTAAAGTTAAAAAAGAGACTGATCATAAAAAGAACAGAAATCAAAAAGACTCAACAAGCCAGAACGGATGGACACGAACCCACATTCGTCTGAACTCGAAACATGCAACATGACCACATTGCCAGCCAGCTCACATTAGTGGGATCTTAATTAATATATTTAAATTTAACGGAGAGATTGATCAGAAGAAGAACATAAATCAAAAATACTCAACACGCTAGAATTATAGCGCGTGGATGGACCCGAACCCACATCCTATGGATTTATAATTATACAATATGACCACACAGCCAGGCAGCTCACATTGCTGTGAGCCTAATTAATAAATTTAAAGCATAGACGATTGATCAGAAGAAGAACAGAAATCAAAAATATTTAACACGCTAAAAGAAAAGCGAGCTGATGGACTCGAACCTACATTCTGTTTAATTTGAAGCAAACAGTATAACCACTGAGCCAACCAACTCATATTCCTGAGATCTTAGTTATTATATTTAAACTTAACGGAAAGACTGATCAGGAAAAGCATAGATTCCAAAACGACTCACTGGACTCGAATACACAGCCTCAGGAATTGTAGAAATACAACATGACTAACCGATCGAACCAGTTCACGTACAGTAAGTCTTAAATAATTGCGGGTGGTAAAATGTTGTTGGCGTTAAAGGACTTTTTCGGACACCCTGTATTTAAATTCCATGGACAGACTGATCAGAAAAGGCAGAGAAATCAAAAAGACTCAACACACTGGAATTAAAAGGAGCGAATGGACCCAAACCCACAGCCTTTGGAAATAGAATTATACAACATGACCACTTAGCCGGTCAGCTCACATTCCTGAGAGCCTAATTACTCTACTTAAACATAACGGTGATATTGATCAGAATAATCATAGACACAAAAAGTCTTAAAGCGGTGTAGTGAATTCGAGTGGATGGACTCGAACCTACAACCCTTGGAATTGGAAACAGGTAACATAACCACTGAGTCAGGTAGTCTGCTTTTGCAAAATCCTAATTAATATATTTAAACTTACTAAAGGAGAGCCTGATCATAAACAGCACAGAAACAAAAGAGACTTAATTCGTTATACTGCATGCATTCGAGCGCACAGCCTCTGGAATTGGAATCATGCAATACGACAACTTAGCGAGCCACCTCACGAATCTGACATCTTAATTAATCTATTTAAATTTAACGTAGAAACTTATCCGAAAAAACACAAATACTAAAACGACTCAATATATTATAATCTACAGCCTCTGGAATTGGAGGAATACAACATGAGTACCGAGTGAGTTCACATACAGAAAATCCTAATTAATCTTAACGGAGAGACTGATCAGAAATAGCCCATAAATCAAAAACACTTAACACGGTAGAATCAAATTGAGAGGATGAGCTGGAACCCAAAGTCCGTGCAAGTGGAAACAGGCAACATAACAACTGATCGGGCCAGCTCACTTTCCAGAGAGTCTAATTAATCTATTTAAACTTAGCGAAGATTGATTTTAAAAATGTCCAAAACAAAGAATGACACAACACGCTATGCTCATATGGATTTTAGTTTTGGTTCAAATCAGATGATAACCAAGCTTTTCCCGTGCGGATATTGCTCATCATTACAAAAAGGAAAAAAAAAAGAAAGCCAGGAAGTCCTTGAATGCTACATTTCAATTTGGAATTGTATATGCAAGAGCTCATAATCTGAGCTAATTTTTGCAATCTTCTATTATAAGCTAGAATAAAAATTGGATGTGACATCAGATTTTGTCCTCTCTATATAATTCTAAACTAAAATATATCTTTCAAGGGCTTCCTGGCTCTTTTTTTTATGTTTTCATAACGAAACCTTAAATAATTTGTAGTTTCAAACAGCATTGTGATTTACATGGCTTAGTGGTTATAGTGTTGGACATCGAGCTTTCAGATCTGGTGATAGCGAGTTCTGTCCTCGCCCCAATCTTTTTCCAATACTGTTTTAAAAAATAAACAAAGTTGTCAGGGTAACAGATTTTGTGGGCTCTGCCCCACATTTATTCTAATCGCCAAGCCAGTGAAAGCATTATATAGTTAAAATAAAATAAAACTGGAACACCATCCGCAGAGCAGTGGCAAAATGCCCCTGTATGAGTATGAAGGGAAATTTTTTGTCGAAAGTTCTGTCCCCGGTAACTTTACGGGCGTTTTTCAGATTACATAAATGCACTTGTTAAAATGTAGAACTCAAATACACTGAAATAGATGCGTTAGGCGTCGCCTTCTTGACCAAGTGACTTGGGACGCTAAGCTGCAAGGCTTCAGGCTCTGAGTTCGAATCCTGTCGGTGAAAGTTATTGTCGCGTTTTTTCTGATTATTTAAACGGCCATTTTAAAATGTTAAACTCAGATACACCAAAGATGAAGCTTATTGGCCAAGAGGCTTGGGGCGTAAAATTGCTGGGCTTCAGCGTCTGAGATTTATTCCCTTGGGGGAAAGTTTTAACCGCGTTTCTTTCTAATTATTTAATCGGACATTTTGAAAAGTTAAATTCAAATATACCAAAATCGAAGCCTCGGGCATCGACCTCATGGTCGAGAGGCTTGGGGCGTCAAGCTGTGTGCTTTGGCTCTGAGTTCGTGTCCCGCCGCTCAAAGTTTTAGCTACTTTGTTTTCTGATTATTTTAACGGCCATTTGAAAAGTTAAACTCAAATACACCAAAATTAAAGCTTGAGACGTCGCCCTCTTGGCCGAGAGGCTTGGGGCGTCAAGTTGCGGGTCATTAGGCTCAGGGTTCGTTTCCCGTCAGGGGATTAGTGGGTTATAGATGGGTCAGGTAGATGGAGGATAGTTCTATTAGTTCTATAAACTTTCCTGTGACTCTTCTTTCCCTAATTTTCTTATATTTCTTACTAAATTAACTGCACGAGATGGAGGACGAGCGGTGGTTGCGCTCCACCGTTGCCGGTGGGGTTTCTCTTCGGGCCTGCTGGCTTCGGTGTCGTGCTCCCACCCTTCCTCGTCCAAAGTTCGTGCAGGGCTTATTTTGCACAACGTAGCGTCTGCTAAGGAAGTCCCGAAATTTAACGCATTTTTGTAAACAGGGCATCTCTTTTTTCCAGCAGTAAAATAAGAGGAATCCCGCACCGGAAGTGACGTCACTTCCGTTACGTCACATCCTGTGACGTCACGTCCGCTACGTCACGTCCTGTGACGTCACTTCCACCATGTCACTTCCGGCAAAAATTATTAATATTTAAATACATTTTAATGCCAGCTGACACAAATGAGGAAAAATGTGTTGCTGAGAAAAGCACAAATCTGGTGGATTGACTCGAACTCACAGCTCTTGGAGTTGGAAACATGCGATATGACCACTGAACTAGCACGCTCACTTTACCGTGAGCCTAATTAATCTATTTAAACTTAGAGGAGAGACTGATTTAAGCATAGAAACCAAAAAAGACTCAACCTGCGATTTTCAGAGAGAGTGAATGGACTCGAACGCATAGTCTCCGGAATAGGAAACATACAACATGACCACCTAGCCAGCCAGCTCCCATCCCTGCTGTCCTAATCCATCAATTTAAATTTAACGTACAGTTTGATCAGAAAAAACAGGAACACCAAAACGACCCGATGGTCTCGAACCCACAGCTTCAGGAATTAGAGGATTACAACATAAGCACCGAATCAGCCAGTTTACTTTCTGAAGGTTCTAATTGCATATTTAAAGTTAAAAAAGAGACTGATCATAAAAAGAACAGAAATCAAAAAGACTCAACAAGCCAGAACGGATGGACACGAACCCACATTCGTCTGAACTCGAAACATGCAACATGACCACATTGCCAGCCAGCTCACATTAGTGGGATCTTAATTAATATATTTAAATTTAACGGAGAGATTGATCAGAAGAAGAACATAAATCAAAAATACTCAACACGCTAGGATCATAGCGCGTGGATGGACCCGAACCCACATCCTATGGATTTATAATTATACAATGTGACCACACAGCCAGCCACCTCACATTGCTGTGAGCCTAATTAATATATTTAAATTTAACGCATAGACGATTGATCAGAAGAAGAACAGATATCAAAAATATTTAACACGCTAAAAGCAAAGCGAGTTGATGGACTCGAACCTACATTCTGTGTAATTTGAAGCAAACAGTATAACCACTGAGCCAACCAACTCATATTGCTGAGATCTTAGTTATTATATTTAAACTTAATGGAAAGACTGATCAGGAAAAGCATAGATTCCAAAACGACTCAATGGACTCGAATACACAGCCTCAGGAATTGTAGAAATACAACATGACTAACCGAGGGCCAACGGCCGTACCGTGCTGAAAACACCGGTTCTCGTTAGATCACCGAAGTCAAGCAGCATCGGGCGCGGTTAGTACTTGGTGGGTGACCACCTCGGAACACCGCGTGCTGTTGGCCATCTCGGGTGCGGTATCCCCGTGGTTTGCGCGCTAGATTTGCACGCTACCACAAATGCCGCCGTGTTCATGCGGAGTACGATCACGTTAAACATGTGAGTCCGTAAGTCCTTCCGAGAGGTTGGTGGTAGGGGAAGGAGGGTACGGTCCCTGTGGATGCCTCCCCCACTGGGTTCCGGTCTAAATTGGGTGGCACTTCCCGGCCGTCCATACAGTTACCTTACACCTTTCTGGTAGGTCGGACGGTCTGGGTTTCAACAACAACATGACTAACCGATCGAACCAGTACACGTACAGTAAGTCTTAATTAATTGCGGGTGAATTGCGGGTGGTAAAATGTTGTTGGCGTTAAAGGACTTTTTCGGACACCCTGTATTTAAATTCCATGGACAGACTGATCAGAAAAGGCAGAGAAATCAAAAAGACTCAACACACTGGAATTAAAAGGAGCGAATGGACCCAAACCCACAGCCTTTGGAAATAGAATTATACAACATGACCACTGAGCCGGTCAGCTCACATTCCTGAGAGCCTGATTACTCTACTTAAACATAACGGTGATACTGATCAGAATAATCATAGAAACAAAAAGTCTTAAAGCGGTGTAGTGAATTCGAGTGGATGGACTCGAACCTACAGAATTGGAAACAGGTAACATAACCACTGAGTCAGGTAGTTTGCTTTTGCAAAATCCTAATTAATATATTTAAACTTACTAAAGGAGAGCCTGATCATAAACAGCACAGAAACAAAACAGACTTAATTCGTTATACTGCTTGCATTCGAGCGCACAGCCTCTGGAATTGGAATCATGCATCACGACAACTTAGCGAGCCACCTCACAAATCTGACATCTTAATTAATCTATTTAAATTTAACGTAGAAACTTATCCGAAAAAACACAAATACTAAAACGACTCAATATATTATAATCTACAGCCTCTGGAATTGGAGGAATACAACATGAGTACCGAGTGAGTTCACATACAGAAAATCCTAATTAATCTTAACGGAGAGACTGATCAGAAATAGCCCATAAATCAAAAACACTTAACACGGTAGAATCAAATTGAGAGGATGAGCTGGAACCCAAAGTCCGTTCAAGTGGAAACAGGCAACATAACCACTGATCGCCAAGCCAGTGAAAGCATTATATAGTTAAAATAAAATAAAACTGGAACACCATCCGCAGAGCAGTGGCAAAATGCCCCTGTATGAGTATGAAGGGAAATTTTTTGTCGAAAGTTCTGTCCCCGGTAACTTTACGGGCGTTTTTCAGATTATATAAATGCGCATGTTAAAATGTAGAACTCAAATACACTGAAATAGATGCGTTAGGCGTCGCCTTCTTGACCAAGTGGCTTGGGGCGCTAAGCTGCAAGGCTTCAGGCTCTGAGTTCGAATCCTGTCGGTGAAAGTTTTTGTCCCGTTTTTTTTTATTATTTAAACGGCCATTTTAAAATGTTAAACTCAGATACGCCAAAGTTGAAGCTTATTGGCCGAGAGGCTTGGGGCGTAAAATTGTTGGGCTTCAGCGTCTGAGATTTATTCCCGTCGGGGGAAAGTTTTAACCGCGTTTCTTTCTAATTATTTAATCGGACATTTTGAAAAGTTAAATTCAAATATACCAAAATCGAAGCCTCGGGCATCGACCTCACGGTCGAGAGGCTTGGGGCGTCAAGCTGTGTGCTTTGGCTCTGAGTTCGTGTCCCGCCTCTCAAAGTTTTAGCTACTTTGTTTTCTGATTATTTTAACGGCCATTTGTAAAGTTAAACTCAAATGCACCAAAATTAAAACTTGGGACGTCGCCCTCTTGGCCGAGAGGCTTGGGGCGTCAAGTTGCGGGTCATTAGGCACGGGGTTCGTTTCCCGTCAGGGGATTAGTGGGTTATGGATGGGTCAGGTAGATGGAGGATAGTTCTATTAGTTCTATAAACTTTCCTGTGACTCTTCTTTCCCTAATTTTCTTATATTTCTTACTAAATTAACTGCACGAGATGGAGGACGAGCGGTGGTTGCGCTCCACCGTTGCCGGTGGGGTTTCTCTTCGGGCCTGCTGGCTTCGGTGTCGTGCTCCCACCCTTCCTCGTCCAAAGTTCGTGCAGGGCTTATTTTGCACAATGTAGCGTCTGCTAAGGAAGTCCCGAAATTTAACGCATTTTTGTAAACAGGGCATCTCTTTTTTCCAGCAGTAAAGAATCTTTTTTTTCCAGCAGTAAGAGGAATCCCGCACCGGAAGGGACGTCACTTCCGTTAAGTCACATCCTGTGACGTCACGTTCGCTACGTCACATCCGCTACGTCACGTCCTGTGACGTCACTTCCACCATGTCACTTACGGCAAAAATTATTAATATTTAAATACATTTTAATGCCAGCTGACACAAATGTGGAAAAATGTGTTGCTGAGAAAAGCACAAATCTGGTGGATTGACTCGAACTCACAGCTCTTAGAGTTGGAAACATGCGATATGACCACTGAACTAGCACGCTCACTTTACCGTGAGCCTAATTAATCTATTTAAACTTAGAGGAGAGACTGATTTAAGCATAGAAACCAAAAAAGACTCAACCTGCGATTTTCAGAGAAAGTGAATGGACTCGAACGCATAGTCTCCGGAATAGGAAACATACAACATGACCACCTAGCCAGCCAGCTCCCATCCCTGCTGTCCTAATCCATCAATTTAAATTTAACGTACAGTTTGATCAGAAAAAACACGAACACCAAAACGACCCGATGGTCTCGAACCCACAGCTTCAGGAATTAGAGGATTACAACATGAGCACCGAATCAGCCAGTTTACTTTCTGAAGGTTCTAATTGCATATTTAAAGTTAAAAAAGAGACTGATCATAAAAAGAACAGAAATCAAAAAGACTCAACAAGCCAGAACGGATGGACACGAACCCACATTCGTCTGAACTCGAAACATGCAACATGACCACATTGCCAGCCAGCTCACATTAGTGGGATCTTAATTAATATATTTAAATTTAACGGAGAGATTGATCAGAAGAAGAACATAAATCAAAAATACTCAACACGCTAGAATTATAGCGCGTGGATGGACCCGAACCCACATCCTATGGATTTATAATTATACAATATGACCACACAGCCAGGCAGCTCACATTGCTGTGAGCCTAATTAATAAATTTAAAGCATAGACGATTGATCAGAAGAAGAACAGAAATCAAAAATATTTAACACGCTAAAAGAAAAGCGAGCTGATGGACTCGAACCTACATTCTGTTTAATTTGAAGCAAACAGTATAACCACTGAGCCAACCAACTCATATTCCTGAGATCTTAGTTATTATATTTAAACTTAACGGAAAGACTGATCAGGAAAAGCATAGATTCCAAAACGACTCAATGGACTCGAATACACAGCCTCAGGAATTGTAGAAATACAACATGACTAACCGATCGAACCAGTTCACGTACAGTAAGTCTTAAATAATTGCGGGTGGTAAAATGTTGTTGGCGTTAAAGGACTTTTTCGGACACCCTGTATTTAAATTCCATGGACAGACTGATCAGAAAAGGCAGAGAAATCAAAAAGACTCAACACACTGGAATTAAAAGGAGCGAATGGACCCAAACCCACAGCCTTTGGAAATAGAATTATACAACATGACCACTTAGCCGGTCAGCTCACATTCCTGAGAGCCTAATTACTCTACTTAAACATAACGGTGATATTGATCAGAATAATCATAGACACAAAAAGTCTTAAAGCGGTGTAGTGAATTCGAGTGGATGGACTCGAACCTACAACCCTTGGAATTGGAAACAGGTAACATAACCACTGAGTCAGGTAGTCTGCTTTTGCAAAATCCTAATTAATATATTTAAACTTACTAAAGGAGAGCCTGATCATAAACAGCACAGAAACAAAAGAGACTTAATTCGTTATACTGCATGCATTCGAGCGCACAGCCTCTGGAATTGGAATCATGCAATACGACAACTTAGCGAGCCACCTCACGAATCTGACATCTTAATTAATCTATTTAAATTTAACGTAGAAACTTATCCGAAAAAACACAAATACTAAAACGACTCAATATATTATAATCTACAGCCTCTGGAATTGGAGGAATACAACATGAGTACCGAGTGAGTTCACATACAGAAAATCCTAATTAATCTTAACGGAGAGACTGATCAGAAATAGCCCATAAATCAAAAACACTTAACACGGTAGAATCAAATTGAGAGGATGAGCTGGAACCCAAAGTCCGTGCAAGTGGAAACAGGCAACATAACAACTGATCGGGCCAGCTCACTTTCCAGAGAGTCTAATTAATCTATTTAAACTTAGCGAAGATTGATTTTAAAAATGTCCAAAACAAAGAATGACACAACACGCTATGCTCATATGGATTTTAGTTTTGGTTCAAATCAGATGATAACCAAGCTTTTCCCGTGCGGATATTGCTCATCATTACAAAAAGGAAAAAAAAAAGAAAGCCAGGAAGTCCTTGAATGCTACATTTCAATTTGGAATTGTATATGCAAGAGCTCATAATCTGAGCTAATTTTTGCAATCTTCTATTATAAGCTAGAATAAAAATTGGATGTGACATCAGATTTTGTCCTCTCTATATAATTCTAAACTAAAATATATCTTTCAAGGGCTTCCTGGCTCTTTTTTTTATGTTTTCATAACGAAACCTTAAATAATTTGTAGTTTCAAACAGCATTGTGATTTACATGGCTTAGTGGTTATAGTGTTGGACATCGAGCTTTCAGATCTGGTGATAGCGAGTTCTGTCCTCGCCCCAATCTTTTTCCAATACTGTTTTAAAAAATAAACAAAGTTGTCAGGGTAACAGATTTTGTGGGCTCTGCCCCACATTTATTCTAATCGCCAAGCCAGTGAAAGCATTATATAGTTAAAATAAAATAAAACTGGAACACCATCCGCAGAGCAGTGGCAAAATGCCCCTGTATGAGTATGAAGGGAAATTTTTTGTCGAAAGTTCTGTCCCCGGTAACTTTACGGGCGTTTTTCAGATTACATAAATGCACTTGTTAAAATGTAGAACTCAAATACACTGAAATAGATGCGTTAGGCGTCGCCTTCTTGACCAAGTGACTTGGGACGCTAAGCTGCAAGGCTTCAGGCTCTGAGTTCGAATCCTGTCGGTGAAAGTTATTGTCGCGTTTTTTCTGATTATTTAAACGGCCATTTTAAAATGTTAAACTCAGATACACCAAAGATGAAGCTTATTGGCCAAGAGGCTTGGGGCGTAAAATTGCTGGGCTTCAGCGTCTGAGATTTATTCCCTTGGGGGAAAGTTTTAACCGCGTTTCTTTCTAATTATTTAATCGGACATTTTGAAAAGTTAAATTCAAATATACCAAAATCGAAGCCTCGGGCATCGACCTCATGGTCGAGAGGCTTGGGGCGTCAAGCTGTGTGCTTTGGCTCTGAGTTCGTGTCCCGCCGCTCAAAGTTTTAGCTACTTTGTTTTCTGATTATTTTAACGGCCATTTGAAAAGTTAAACTCAAATACACCAAAATTAAAGCTTGAGACGTCGCCCTCTTGGCCGAGAGGCTTGGGGCGTCAAGTTGCGGGTCATTAGGCTCAGGGTTCGTTTCCCGTCAGGGGATTAGTGGGTTATAGATGGGTCAGGTAGATGGAGGATAGTTCTATTAGTTCTATAAACTTTCCTGTGACTCTTCTTTCCCTAATTTTCTTATATTTCTTACTAAATTAACTGCACGAGATGGAGGACGAGCGGTGGTTGCGCTCCACCGTTGCCGGTGGGGTTTCTCTTCGGGCCTGCTGGCTTCGGTGTCGTGCTCCCACCCTTCCTCGTCCAAAGTTCGTGCAGGGCTTATTTTGCACAACGTAGCGTCTGCTAAGGAAGTCCCGAAATTTAACGCATTTTTGTAAACAGGGCATCTCTTTTTTCCAGCAGTAAAATAAGAGGAATCCCGCACCGGAAGCGACGTCACTTCCGTTACGTCACATCCTGTGACGTCACGTCCGCTACGTCACGTCCTGTGACGTCACTTCCACCATGTCACTTCCGGCAAAAATTATTAATATTTAAATACATTTTAATGCCAGCTGACACAAATGAGGAAAAATGTGTTGCTGAGAAAAGCACAAATCTGGTGGATTGACTCGAACTCACAGCTCTTGGAGTTGGAAACATGCGATATGACCACTGAACTAGCACGCTCACTTTACCGTGAGCCTAATTAATCTATTTAAACTTAGAGGAGAGACTGATTTAAGCATAGAAACCAAAAAAGACTCAACCTGCGATTTTCAGAGAGAGTGAATGGACTCGAACGCATAGTCTCCGGAATAGGAAACATACAACATGACCACCTAGCCAGCCAGCTCCCATCCCTGCTGTCCTAATCCATCAATTTAAATTTAACGTACAGTTTGATCAGAAAAAACAGGAACACCAAAACGACCCGATGGTCTCGAACCCACAGCTTCAGGAATTAGAGGATTACAACATAAGCACCGAATCAGCCAGTTTACTTTCTGAAGGTTCTAATTGCATATTTAAAGTTAAAAAAGAGACTGATCATAAAAAGAACAGAAATCAAAAAGACTCAACAAGCCAGAACGGATGGACACGAACCCACATTCGTCTGAACTCGAAACATGCAACATGACCACATTGCCAGCCAGCTCACATTAGTGGGATCTTAATTAATATATTTAAATTTAACGGAGAGATTGATCAGAAGAAGAACATAAATCAAAAATACTCAACACGCTAGGATCATAGCGCGTGGATGGACCCGAACCCACATCCTATGGATTTATAATTATACAATGTGACCACACAGCCAGCCACCTCACATTGCTGTGAGCCTAATTAATATATTTAAATTTAACGCATAGACGATTGATCAGAAGAAGAACAGATATCAAAAATATTTAACACGCTAAAAGCAAAGCGAGTTGATGGACTCGAACCTACATTCTGTGTAATTTGAAGCAAACAGTATAACCACTGAGCCAACCAACTCATATTGCTGAGATCTTAGTTATTATATTTAAACTTAATGGAAAGACTGATCAGGAAAAGCATAGATTCCAAAACGACTCAATGGACTCGAATACACAGCCTCAGGAATTGTAGAAATACAACATGACTAACCGAGGGCCAACGGCCGTACCGTGCTGAAAACACCGGTTCTCGTTAGATCACCGAAGTCAAGCAGCATCGGGCGCGGTTAGTACTTGGTGGGTGACCACCTCGGAACACCGCGTGCTGTTGGCCATCTCGGGTGCGGTATCCCCGTGGTTTGCGCGCTAGATTTGCACGCTACCACAAATGCCGCCGTGTTCATGCGGAGTACGATCACGTTAAACATGTGAGTCCGTAAGTCCTTCCGAGAGGTTGGTGGTAGGGGAAGGAGGGTACGGTCCCTGTGGATGCCTCCCCCACTGGGTTCCGGTCTAAATTGGGTGGCACTTCCCGGCCGTCCATACAGTTACCTTACACCTTTCTGGTAGGTCGGACGGTCTGGGTTTCAACAACAACATGACTAACCGATCGAACCAGTACACGTACAGTAAGTCTTAATTAATTGCGGGTGAATTGCGGGTGGTAAAATGTTGTTGGCGTTAAAGGACTTTTTCGGACACCCTGTATTTAAATTCCATGGACAGACTGATCAGAAAAGGCAGAGAAATCAAAAAGACTCAACACACTGGAATTAAAAGGAGCGAATGGACCCAAACCCACAGCCTTTGGAAATAGAATTATACAACATGACCACTGAGCCGGTCAGCTCACATTCCTGAGAGCCTGATTACTCTACTTAAACATAACGGTGATACTGATCAGAATAATCATAGAAACAAAAAGTCTTAAAGCGGTGTAGTGAATTCGAGTGGATGGACTCGAACCTACAGAATTGGAAACAGGTAACATAACCACTGAGTCAGGTAGTTTGCTTTTGCAAAATCCTAATTAATATATTTAAACTTACTAAAGGAGAGCCTGATCATAAACAGCACAGAAACAAAACAGACTTAATTCGTTATACTGCTTGCATTCGAGCGCACAGCCTCTGGAATTGGAATCATGCATCACGACAACTTAGCGAGCCACCTCACGAATCTGACATCTTAATTAATCTATTTAAATTTAACGTAGAAACTTATCCGAAAAAACACAAATACTAAAACGACTCAATATATTATAATCTACAGCCTCTGGAATTGGAGGAATACAACATGAGTACCGAGTGAGTTCACATACAGAAAATCCTAATTAATCTTAACGGAGAGACTGATCAGAAATAGCCCATAAATCAAAAACACTTAACACGGTAGAATCAAATTGAGAGGATGAGCTGGAACCCAAAGTCCGTTCAAGTGGAAACAGGCAACATAACCACTGATCGCCAAGCCAGTGAAAGCATTATATAGTTAAAATAAAATAAAACTGGAACACCATCCGCAGAGCAGTGGCAAAATGCCCCTGTATGAGTATGAAGGGAAATTTTTTGTCGAAAGTTCTGTCCCCCGTAACTTTACGGGCATTTTTCAGATTATATAAATGCACATGTTAAAATGTAGAACTCAAATACACTGAAATAGATGCGTTAGGTGTCGCCTTCTTGACCAAGTGGCTTGGGGCGCTAAGCTGCAAGGCTTCAGGCTCTGAGTTCGAATCCTGTCGGTGAAAGTTTTTGTCCCGTTTTTTTTTATTATTTAAACGGCCATTTTAAAATGTTAAACTCAGATACACCAAAGATGGAGCTTATTGGCCAGGAGGCTTGGGGCGTAAAATTGCTGGGCTTCAGCGTCTGAGATTTATTCCCTTGGGGGAAAGTTTCAACCGCGTTTCTTTCTAATTATTTAATCGGACATTTTGAAAAGTTAAATTCAAATATACCAAAATCGAAGCCTCGGGCATCGACCTCATGGTTGAGAGGCTTGGGGCGTCAAGCTGTGTGCTTTGATCTGAGTTCGTGTCCACGGTAGAATCATATTGAGAGGATGAGCTGGAACCCAAAGTCCGTGGAAGTGGAAATAGGCAACATAACCACTGATCGGGCCAGCTCGCTTTCCAGAGAGTCTAATTAATCTATTTAAACTTAGCGAAGATTAATTTTAAAAATGTCCAAAACAAAGAGAGACACAACACGCTATGCTCAAAGCTATTGGATGGGCTCGAACCCACAGCCTTCAGAACAGGAAGTATGCAACATGACCATCTCACATTTCTGTAGACCTGTAGATAACATATTTAAATTTAACATAGGTACTGTTCAGATAAAGCACTAATACCAAAATAACTCAAACCCACAGCCTCAGGAATTGGAGGAATACAACATTAGCACCGAGCCAGCCAGTTCGAATATTGATTTTCCTAATTAATATATTTAAAGTTATGAGAAAACGCTCATAAATGAAAAAGACTCAAAACTATAGAATCAAAGCAAGCGAATGGATTTCAATACACAGCTTGCTGAATTGGAAACAAAGAACATGACCACTACGCCAAACATCTCACGTTTCGGAGATATTAATTAATATATTTAAACTTAACGGAGAGTCTTATAAAAAAAAACACAGAAACAAAAAAACTCAATACGCTATTATACTCAACGCGAGTGGATGGACACAAGCCCATAACTTTTGAAACCGGAAACTTGCAACACGATTATTGAGTCAGCCACCTTATATTCTTCCGAGCCTAAGTAATATATTTAAACTCAACGGGTAGACTGATCAGAAAAAACACATGAATCAAAACTTTATAATCAAAGCTAGTGGATTAATTCGAAGTTATAGCTTCTGGAATTACAAACATGCAACATAACCACTGAGCCAGGCAGCTCACAGTTCTGAGATCCTAATTAATCAATTTAAACTTATAGGATAGACTGTTCAGAGAAATCACATAAGAATACTCAACACACTATACTTGATGCGAGTGGATGGACTCGAGCTCACAACCTGTGGAATTGGAAAGAGGCAATGTAACCCACTGAGCTGGCCTGTTCACAAACTCACCATAATTTATCTAAATTTAACAGACAGACTTATCCGAATAATACGAATACTAAAATGACTCAATGGACTAAAACACACATCCTTTGGAATTGGAGGAATAGCATTTCTTATATATAAATGACTGTCGACGTATTGTTAGGCATTAAAATAAAAACAATTACCAAAATTTTCTTCTCTCATGAATGGAACGAACTAGATCCACGAGAATGATGTTAACAAATGTATCGCATAATATTTCATATGAAAATTGAATATATTTCACAATGGTTAATATACTTTTTATTTTATGTCATTTTTTATAAATTTATTTGAAAAATGTGGCAATATCTCGAGAACGGTTTATGCTAGCGTTCTAAAGTTTGTCAATCGTTTTTTGCTGAAGAATTAGATACAGAATGATTATTCATACAACATTATTGACAGTTTTGATTTTTTATGACTTTTTCATAATATAAATTGAAATTTTGAGGATCTTCTGAGCAATCGATTGCGTTTAAAACAATGAGCATCCAGTATCCACGGTACGTACCAAATTTCGTTCGAATCGCTCCAATCGTTCGTGAGAATTTCTACTAAAACGCTTCATTCGATCGTGAGATATCATTTTCCCAGACTCACACATATACATTACCCTTAAGACTTTTGAATCGTGTTTAGGGATTATTGAAACGTGCTCTTCCGTCGAAAACTCGGATTTTCCACTCCGTCACAACACTTTGCTTATACATTGTAATATGTAGTATATAAGGAAAGTAATACATAGTCTTTCTTGCAGGCATTTTTATGGATTTACTAGCAGGATTTGCCGTTTGCCCGCTAGTGGTCACTAAATATAGCAACGTGTTTTCATAGCAATCAATTTTTATCAATTTATGATCCTGCTTTGTTAAAGAAAAATCCCTAGTCCCCTCTCGTAACCTCCTTGGTTTACCCGCCCCGCCCCTCTTCTTTCGAGGGCGCAAAACTCGTAAAGCAATAAAATTGTGTCCAGGTTTAATGTGAGCATTCTCAGAAAATACAATGTGAAAATCTCATAGAAGTCAAAGCAAGCGTCACTTAACAATTAACATTTTAAAACGAAGATTTAAAAAAAGGCCCAACCGCCTATCTTTTGACCGCCCGGAATTGCCTCCTTCCATCAAGTGAAAAATAAGTAACAAAACTACAAGAGGAAAGTTCCTGTAATATAAAATCGCAAAGATCTAATTCTGAAAAATTAACAAATAAAATGAGAACAAAAAACTAATGTTTTCTAGAGTTTAAATGTAAGAGTTTAAGATGACAGATTTTGATATCCATACGTCGAATAGTTATTTTTTGACAACATTTTTATTTTGAGGAATACATCGCTTTGAAATGAAATTAATCGAATCAATAATTTAATTGTAAAAGAATTAAAAAATAAAATAACGACATGAAGAATAGGCGTTTTCTATAGTTAAGACTCGAGACTTCGTGATGACAAATTTTTAATACTATACCTCGGAAATACCTTAGCGAAATTTTAATTTTGATCAAATAGCCGCAAGGGTCGGAAGCTTTTATCGAAACACCGTGATTTTTATCAGGGAATGATTATTTATAATCTTATATTTAAAAATTCAAATTTCTATTTGTTAAAATCGCGAAATTTGTATTTTTATTCAACCTACCGAGGTGTCTTCTGTCCGTAAAGATACAGATGTTTTCTCATTCGCAATTCCCCCGACCTTTTGTTCCTAATGTGTTTTCCGCGAGTTGTAAAAAAATGTATTGACTTTATTGAAATTCCGTATTATAGAGAAGTCTTTGAAATGTATCTGTCTCTCGTTCAAACCAAAAACAGAGATTCTAACTTTTTTTGTATTGGGAGATATCTTTTTCACGGATCCCCTCTTTTTACCTTAATTTGACTTTTTTTTTTTTTTTTACAAATATTTATAAATCTACAAAAATTATAAATCTATTTTTCAAATTTTTCTAAAGTTATGGACTCATATAGTTAACTCGATGTGTCTTCTGTCTCGACTCGATAGTTAAGTTTTAGAGAAGAAGAATACCTATGATCTTCTAGGCTAAGTAGCGGTTTCGGAATAGCGGTTACATACATACAAGGACACGCTTTAATAGTATAGACTAGACGAATTTCCCCTCTTGGAGTTACTAAATATCCAAGGATTCAAGGCGTTTGCATTTCGAGGCACCTGAGGGAGAACCCTCGCATCCCCACGTCGAATAATATTGTTGTTCTTTTGATTCCTTGAAAAAATAGGAATGCGATGTTTGAGCATTTCATTCCATCGATGCTCGCAGTTGATTGGTTGAGCCTATGCCTCGTAGGCGTGGTTTGCACTACCTTGGTCCGATGGCCGCCGACTGAATTACTATTAAAAAGAAGAGTCAACGAAAAGGATGAAAGTGAAGAGAGAAGGAGAAAGTTTACTGGGTAGTAGAACTCCCCAAGAAAGAGTCAGGTTTCTAGTACAAGTACGCGTAGCTCATCGTAACTCCATTCCTATTCAGTGGTACGATGTAAGAGTTTACAAGACATGGATTGCAGTACTGCCACGGCTACACTGTGGCGCCATCCTCAGTCCAGACTTTGAGTTAAAACGGCGGAGGCAGATCGAGTAAGCAAGCTTTCAATGCACGTGGCTCGAAAGTTCGCCTTGGGTCAGAAATAATATAATCATAATTCAGATCTACTTCTGCCAGGAAGTCTTTCTCAAAGTTTTTGATGTAGAAATTTTGAGTGAGTTTACGGATTTCTCTTCAACGCCAGCGATAGTGATGAATAACCTCATTTTGGACAAACCACCGAGATTTGGTGATCATACGTAAAAGCATATTTTAGATTACTTACATAGCAAGCAGTGTTTGTAGCAATCATTTTTTTTATCAAGATTTGCGAAAAATGTGTAAAACGTGAAGTTTTTATCGGAACACCGCGATTTTTTCAGGGAATGATTATATTAATATTAAAATCGTATATTTAAAATTCCTATATGAGAACTTAACATTTTAAAAATTTGTATTTTAATCACCTAGTTGGGCCGGCGCCAGCTGTCTAACCATCGCAACTCCGGAAGCCCCGAAAATCTATTTTAAGAAGATAGGGGAAATCGTTCTTTGTTCCGAATGGGTTCTTTCGCGTTTTTCGAGATTTTTAAAAATCTGTATAAAAAAAACTATCGAATTTATCAAAAATCCGGGTTCTAGAAGCCAGCCCTTCGAAATTTATCTGTCTAAGAAAAAAAGCGAGGTTCTAATTTCATTTTTGAATGAGAAGATGGATTTTTCACACACCCTTCTTTTACCCTTGATTTTGAAGGTTTTTATAAATATTTAAAATTATATCAAATATTTCGAATTTTCTGTTCTTAGTCCTCCTCTTCGGTTCGATACATATGTTTTATATACATAAAAAACGCGCGCTTCTAGGCTGAGTCGGGGCTTCTAATTCGTTTACATACATACATGATCACGTTTAACAGTAATATAGGAGTTTGCGTATAATTGTGTATTGAGTTTCTTCATATTATATACCCCGTACGAAGAACGGGTATACTGCCAGTATTTTATATATGCTAGTATGTGATAGTGTCATAAAATTAACATTTGATAGATTTACACGTTTGAATAGATACATATATTTATACGTTTGAAGCATCTCAGAATACAAATCAACCTATCTGTGGTCACGACATTCATCAAGTAAACTGTATGATATTTCGTACGCTTTATTCTACTGATGAACGCCACACGCCTATTGATTTTCACAATGAACGAGCCGAGCAAAGGCCCTGAAATTTTTTAACATTCTTTTTTAGGAAATAATAATTGTGCAATAAAATGTGGCAGAAATAGCTGTTTTAAAGTTATTTTTTATTTTAAATCGTTTGATATCATTTACAGGATGCTAACGTGTGCCGATAACCAAAAATTGCACATTTTTAAAAATTTAAATTTGATTTAAAATAGAAATCTTATTCTATTTGCTGAAGTTGATCAAGACCGTTGTATGTGGGAAAATATAAAGTTTCCAATACCTCAAGAACGGCTCATGATAACTTATAAATAATGGTATTGATTCGTGCCGGGTTAAAAATATATACAAAACATTCATTCGTTTGAAAATAATAAAGTTTATTTCCCTTTATTAATGTTTTCTTTAAACTCAAAAACATTACGTATCTCGGGAACAGTGAGAGTTAGCGTCTTCAAAAAGATGTCATTCACTTTCAAATAAATATTACATATTAAATTGCTATTTTTGTAACATTTTTATATGTAATGTTTTTATGACGTTTTTTTAAATAAAAATGTTCGAACATTAAAAGTCTTATCCTTGGTCCGTATCCCACAAACATAAATAGCCTCCAACGTTGATTTAACAAAATTTCATTTGATGTGCATAATTTGTTTGAGCAATACCGTTTTCATAACCAGACACAAATGTACATCATTGAAATAAAGGTTCGCATTCCAGGAATGCTCAAAGGATCTATCAAAATCAGAAAGTCATCCTTTGGGCCCAAATTAATTGGTCTTAGTCTTTCACTTTACATACACTATGCATAGAGCAGTGATTTTATCACAGAAAAAAAAGGGCAAAATTCACGGACAGCTTGAGGGGTAAGACGCGAAATTTCGCGGCACAGGATTTACACTAACATTCCTAAAAATCTACTAGTTACGAAGCAATAATATAAATAAGTACTTCGCAAATCAAAAAGAATTATTTCATATATTTTTCTTAACTAACACGATTACATTTATAAATCATTCAAATTTTGGCTTGTTATCAACGCCGTTACATGGAATAAAGATTTTTAATTTACTAGACAGTGTTTTGATACATTATTTTGTACATAATAGATTTTCTTCTGCAATGCAGTGTCTGTTGTCCTGTAACATGTTTTTACTTCCCCTGCAATACATGGTAATGTATAGGGAAAGTATGGGAATCGTGTCGAAAATCGCAACTCGAGTTTTCGACTGATCTACTTGTTTCGGGACATCTAAAATATGAAAAAACTAGTTTTAGCGTGACGTCTGTGGGTGTGTATGTGTGTGTGTCTGTCTATGCAATTAATGTGTCTGTCTATGTAATTAATTCTGGATAAAAAAATCTACCTTTTTATGCGAAATTACCCTCAAAAATTGCCTGTATCCACTCTAACTGAAAAACTAATTGATCAAATTTTATAAACACTTCTGGGTTACCCTGGTGCTAATTAGATTTTGGTAAGATTCAGTAAATAAATCCAGCCTTTTTTACGAAATGGCCGCAAAATTCATCAATATATAAAACAAACGATTACCTATGCTCAAATGCGTCAATTAAATACTTGATTTATACGTAAATTTTGACTCTGAAAAGAATAAGACCAACCCCAATACTCTACGACTAACCGTTCTCGAGATATTTCAGTTTTTATGCATTTTTGATACGTCGTCTTTGAAAATGTGACCAGTTATCAAATAAAAGCAAAAAATTGAATTAAAGGTTCAAATTTAATGTTATTTTGTGCCGTTAAACTCAATGTAATGAATTATGAAAGAAATAAAGAGTTTGAGTTGTAGTTAGAAAGTGAAATCACCAACTTGGTAGTGCCGGAGTTTGATCCAGTGGCCAAAGCGTGGTAGGCATCAGTATCATAGTGTTAAGCTAAAAACGTCTCCAGCTCAAGGCATTTTCGATTGCCTTATAAGCGTTCGTTACAGTACTCCCCCTCTCAGTGAGTTTCGTCGAAATTGTCACTGGGTTGCAATTGAGGCGGCAAACTCCAAGTTGAAGTGAAGGAGCTGTTACAAGCGGCTTCATAGTGAGTCACAAGGTTCGATGACGTACGGTGAGCTGACATCAGAGAATCTCGGAAGACCGAGAATAGTGACACCATCTCATGAGGAGTACAGAAAGTACATTTATGAAATGCATATATAATACTCAGGAAGTTGAATAACTAGAAATAATTGAGCGAAGGAAGTTTCGTGCTCAAGTCCAAAATCACCAATGTAGCTAGAAAGTGAAATCACCAACTTGGCAGTGCCGGGGTTTGATCCCGGGGCCAAAACGTGGTAGGCCAGTCATAGCGGTAAGCTAAAGACGTCTTCAGCTCAAGGAATTTAATATTGCCTTATGAGCGTTCGCTACAGATTCTATAGAGAAAGTCATGTGCTGTCCACTTCGAAACCTTAAATGTACAAAAGTATCGTCTGACATTGAAACTGTTTGTGGGTGTTGACAAACAACGGATTGTGTCTTTATGTAACTAGAAAAACATTTTTTTTCAGTTTTCCAGAAATCTATCAAACCTTTGCTGACACGAAATTCTTTTGCTTAGGTCCAAGGTCTTAACATAATTGATATTCGCTAATTTTTGGAAAAATATCCTGAAACGCGCTCCACGAAACAGAAATCTAGAAAATATAATAGAAATTAAACAATACAGGAAAATAAATCTAAAAATCCTGAAAATATTTGATATTCATGAAATTTTAGAACTTCCTCCACCTTAAAATTCGCGAAAATTATTTTCCGAAATCTCAACAATTTTCAAAATAAATAACTCAGGAATTCTTCCAATGATCTGTGACCAAACCACCTGATGACCTTGGGTCTTCGGGGGAAGACACTCTCATTGAAGGGAGGAACAAAACACCTAGGACAGCCTGACACTAATCCATCACTGTCAAACCGCTATTAGAGAGGGATTAAAAATTGTCGCTTTACCAGTATTCAATTTTTGAATTATTATAAAATTTTTAATCAACATAGCTCAGATTTTCTTTTTGCATGAAAAAGTAGAATTTTGGATCTTGACAAGGGCGTATTTAAATATCTTATAAAATGATTCAAACTTTTTTTTATCGTTGAGCAAATTTAGAAAAACAAATTTTTGCGCATTTACGTTAATTCAAAAAATGTTACTAAATATTTAAAAAATATTTTAAGAATGTACAAGTATGCTTATAGTCCAGTTCTACATTTTACAAAAAAACTCCAGGAAAAAATCCTAAAATCCAACGCTATATTTAACCATCTTCGTACCCCATTGATTAACATAGAATTCCAAAGTTAGCTTCAGACAGGGAAGTTTCCTCATAAATAAATCCTTTCAATTAGGAAATTTAACACGCCGTATAATTTTTAAATAAATTTTTTTACAACCTTACCAAATTTATAGGTTTTCTAAAATATTAAATTCATCTGAAGAGTGATCAAAATTTTTGATGCACAATATGAATGTAAACGGGATTTTGAATATTATAAAAGTGTACAGATTTTCTTTTAAACAATCCAAATAAATTACTTTATGTTGAAAATTTAGCACGTGGAGTAGTTTCGAGATAAATGTCTTTACAGCGATACTAATTTTATATGCTTTACAAAATATTAAATTCCTCTGAAGAGTGATCGAAATTTTCGATGCACAATATGCACAAAACCGGATATTGAACATTATCTAAATGTTTAAATTTTTTCTTATAAAACCCAAATAGCTCAATTATATAGAAAATTTAACACTTGGAGCAATTTTGAGATAAATGTCTTTACAGAGATACTAATTTTATATATTTTATAAAATATTAAATTTCTCTGAAGACTGATCGAAAATTTCGATGCACAATATGTACGAAACGAGATTTTGAACATTATCTAAGTGCTTACATGTTTTCTTATAAAATCCGAATAGCTCAATTATGTAGAAAGTTTAACACTTGGAGCAATTTTGAGATAAATATTTCTACAAAAATACCAAATTTTTAGGTTATAGAAAATATTAAATTCGTCTGATGGGTGTACTTCGATGTATAAAACGTACGGAAACGTAAGATTAAACATTATCTAAGTGCTCAGATTTTTTCTAAACAAATTATTTTCTATAGAAAATGTAACACATTGAGCAATTTCGAGATAGATATCTTTACAACAATACCAAATTTATAGGATTTAGAAAATATTAAAGCCATCTGAAGCATGATCGAAATTTTTAATGCACAATACGTAAGGAAACAGGATTTTGAACATTATTTAAGTGCTCTGATATTCTCTTAAGAAACCTGTTGTTGTTTCTAATCCCCGTGGTGAAGGAAAGCCTTACACCACGTCCAATAGACCCCTGGTCCCATGGCGAAGGGTAATATGCAGCTTCACTTTATTGAGGCTCCCCAAAGGCAGAAGACTGACTAAAACCTCGACATCACAACATCCATGCCTGCTGGTGGGATTCGAACCCACAACCCGGCAATCGAGCGATCAGACGGAAACGCATGCCCCTGACCGCTCGACCACCGCATCGGCAAAGAACCTAATGAAAGTAACCCAAATAAATTATTTAATGTAGGAAATTTAACGCAAAGAGTAATTTTGAGAAAAGCATATATAGACAGCAAATTTATAGGTTTTAGAAAAGATTAAATTTGTTTAAAAAGTGATCTAAATTTTCGATGCATATTACCCACAAAACTATATTTTAAACATTATCTAAGTGCTTAAATAATTTCTTATGAAATCTGAATAGCTTAATTATGTAGAAAATTTAACACGTGGAGCAATTTTAATATAAATGTCTTTACAGCGATACTAATTTTATATGTTTTACAAAATATTCAATTCCTCTGAAAAGTGATTGAAATTGTCGATGCACAATATGCACGAAACGGGATTTTGATCATTATCTAAGTCCTCAGCTTTTCTCTTATTAAACCTAAATAAATTGTTTTATGTAGAATAAAAAATTCATCTGAGAATTTATCGATAATTTTTATGCATAATATGCAAGGAAACGGGATTTTAAACATTATCAACGTACTCAAAGTGTCTCTTTTAAAACCTAAATGAATTATTTTGTGTTGTACATTTAGCATGTGGAACAATTTTGAGATGTATATTTTCATAACAATAAAATATTCATAAGTTTTAGAAAATATTAAATTCCTCTGAAGAGCGACCGACTAGTTAATTTACAATATGCACGAAAACGGGTTTTTGACCATTATATAAGTTTTCTCAGATTTTCTCTTATAAAACCTAAATAAAGTATTTTATGTAGGAAATTTATAAGAGATAGCGATTTTGAGAAAAATATTTTTACAACGGTACTAATTATATAGGTTTTAGAAAATACTAAATTATTATGAATAGTGATCGAAAGGTTCAATGCACAATATGTAAAACAAACGGGATTTTGATAATTATCTAATTGCTCAGTTTTCCTCATAAAATCTTAATAACTTATTTAATGTAGGAAATTTCACACATGGTGTAAGGTAAGTATATTTACAACAATTCAAATTTATAGGTTTTCGAATATGTTAAATCCGTCTGTAAACAGTGCTTGAAATATTCTCTGCACAATATACAAGAAAACGGTATTATGAATATTTTCAATGCATTCAAATTTTCACTTCTAAAACCTAAATAAAATAAATATGTAGAAAATTTAAGACATGTAGCAATTTTGAGATCAATATCTTTAACAATATACCAAAAATATAGTTTAACAAAATAACAAATTCATCTGAAGAGCCATCACAATATTCGATGCGCAATGTGCATGCACGAAAACAGGAATTTGAACATTGCTTGGTTCTCAGATTTCATTTTATAAAACCTTAATAATAATATTAAACCTTAATAACCTTAATATTAAACCTTATTAATTATATTGAACACGTGGAGCAATGTCGAGAGATTGAACACGTGGAGCAATTTCGAGATAAATATCTTTACAATAGAACTAATTTTATAGGTTTTAGAAAGACAGAGGAAGCAAATTTGAGATAAATATCATTACAACGATGCCATTTTTATAGATTTTAGAAAATATTAAATTCCTTTGAAGAGTGATCGAAATTTTCGATGTACAATATCTCTCAAAAACAAGATCATTAGCTTTTGATTATTAGCTAAGTGCTCAAAGTTTCTTTTATATACGCGGAGAAATTTTGAGATAAGTTAATATACGACGATATAAAATTTATATATTTTAGAAAATATTAAAATTCTCTGAGGTGGGATCGAAATTTTTGATGCTCAATATGCAAGATAAAGAGGTTTTGAACATTATATAAATTATCTTAGTGCTCAGATTTTCTCTTATAAAATCTAAATATATTATTTTATGTAGTAAATTTAACACTTGGAATGATTTTGTGATAAATATTTTTACAATAATAACAAATTTCTAGGTTTAAGAAAATATTAAATTCATCTGTAGAGTGATCGAAATTTTCGATATGCACGAAAAATTGATTTTGAATATTACTTAATGCTCATATTTCTCTTATAAAACATAAATAAATTATTTTATGTAAGAAATTTAACAAGTAGAGCAATTTTGAGGTAAATATCTTTATAAGGATTCCAAAATTGCAAGTTTTTGAAAATATTAAATTTCTCTGAGGAATGATCAAAACAATTGATGCACAATATGCACGAAATCCGGATTTTGAACATCATCTAAGTTCTCATATTTTCTCTTATAAAATCTAAATAAATTATTTTATGTAAGAAATTTAACGGATAAAACAATTTTGAGATAATTGTCTTTACAACGATACTAAATTTATAGGTTTTAAAAAGTAATTAATTCTTCTGAAATGTGATCAAAATTTTCGATGCACTATATGCACGTAAACGGGATTTTGAACTTTATCTAATTTAAAAATTTTTGCACATTCAGCAATTTTAGGTAAATATATGTACAATAATATCAAATTTTTAGATTTTAGAAAATATTAAATTCTTCTAAAATGTGATCGAATATGTCGATATACTATATTCACGAAAACGATATTTTAAACATTATCTATGCGCACAGAATTTTTCGTATAAGCCCTAAATGAATTATTTTTTTTAGGAAATTTACCACATGAAGCAATTTTAGCATAAACATCTTTACAACAAAACTAAAGCTATAAGTGTTAGGACATTTTAAATTCTTCTTTAGAGTTATTGAAATATTTAATCTCAAATAAATATTTAATCAGGTACGAAAGAGAGATATTGGACATTATCTGAGTGCTTATATTTTCTGTTATATAACCTAAATAAATTATTTTAAGAAGGAAATTTGACATGCGGAGAAATTTTGAGTTATACATCTTTACAGTGATACTATATTTATAGTTTTTAGAAAGCATTAAATTCCTCTGAAAAAATCTTCGAAATTTCTGGTACTGAAAGTGCACGTAAACAGGATTTCTAACATATCAAATTTTACAGCTGAACATGATTTCAGATAAATATCTTTACATCGATAACAAAATTTATAGGTTTTAGAAAACAATTAATTCTTCTGAAAAGTGATCGAAATTTTTGACTCAAAATATTTACGAAAACTGGATTTTGAACATTATCGATGTACACAGACTTTCTCTTATAAAATCTATATATATTTTAAGTAGGAAATTTAACATATGGAGCAACTTTGAGATTATTGAGAGCAATTTAAAATTCTTCAGAAGATTTTCTTTGGGTAATCTTCCATAAGCCCAATTATACTAAATATTTTATTCTTGCTAATGCGTTCCAGCCTGTTTCATCTAAGAAAGCTTCTTTTATTGCCTTTTTAATAGTGTCTTTAATGTCTGTTCTACGATTAATACTAAATTTGAGCGAATAAATTCACTGTATTTTTGGCCTTGTCTACGAAGCTGCTTACTCCTTTGAGTTCATATATCAAATTATCTCTATCTGTTCTAATTATAATATAAACAATTATTGGGATGTTATTAACAATAATCCCAAATCTACGTTTTCCCCGTCTTCCGTCGTTTTGCCTTTCAAATCCTGTCTTCTTTGCAATCTTAAAATCTTACGCCTTCTTGAGCAGTTGTGTCGAGAATTTAATTTGAAAAGTGCCCATTCTATTGTTACTCCTATGTTTATCCGTATCCGTACCAATAAGTTTACAAGTGATATTTTGTGTCAGTCTGGGGTGTATTTTGCCCCCTTTATCTCTCCTGAAAGTTGTTATAAATTCTATATTGGTAGTATTAAACGAACAGTTGGCATTAGATTATCCGAACATGCTCGTGATATCAAAAATAAAATCTTTCCACTGCCATATCCCACAGTATAAAAAGGGTTTAGATAACGAATGATATGGATTTAACATCGACTTTTGGAGGGATAGGTGTAAGACTTTTTCATTTCCTGTTCAAAAATTTCCCATGAAACATCTATTTCCCAGGATTGGCTGTATATAGAGCCTAAATGATTACTGATATGGATTCAGTAGCGAAATTTGAAGGTGTTATGGGGGATTTACTAAAGAAAATCGGTTTCGGTTCTGATGATTCCCTATCCAGTTTTTCAAAAGTTTGCATGACTGTTCGAAGTAAATGTACAAAATAGTGTAAAAATTCTTAATAGTTCCGTCAAAAATGTAAACATCACTTTCCACCTTATGAATGTTCCATCATAAATTCCTTGCATATATTATCATCAAACATTTATTTGGCTTTCGAGTCAATTCAATATTTATATCAGAAATATTTTCGTCCTATCTTTTCATTTTATTAAAAGAAGTTATTTGCATAATTTTTTCCCTTTTAAATTTCTATCTACACAGCAAAAAATAACCGCGTACATAAAAATATATTCTATTCAAATTTTAAGCCTAAAATTTTCGACAATATTCAAGATATGTAGTATACAATTTTAAATACTCCATGCATAACATATTCATCCTTTCCTTCAAAAAAAAAAGTTTAAATTCGCTAATGACCGCTCCAGTTAAAAAGATACCATATCAGTAATCCCTCCGTGTAACCAAGATTCAAAAAGTGGAAAAATAAAATTTTCGGAAATTATACCTTGTGAATACAGTATTTAGTGATTCACATCTTTTAAAGACGACCTCTGCGTCACGCCAGGATATCTGAGCCTGACATAGAATAGAAAATAACATAAAAAGTCTTAAGGCCTCTGAAAAAAGTCCCCCTAAAAGTAATAGTACGTTATCAAAACCCCGCAACTTGTAAGACTTCATTTTATCACAGCTTCGTGGTTTGCATACGAAGACCGCAGAAAAGAACTATCAAATTCTTTCCTCACCGAAAATCCGTCAAACTGTCTTCTTCGCATTACGGGCGTAGAGCGCAGAAAGATACATTACTGTCTTGATGAACTCTAACCTACTGTATGCATTACACAATGTAATTGCCTGCAGGAGAAGCTTTTCAGACATAGATCTTACGAAGGAGAAAGAAGCACGGGGAACGTCTTCTCTATTGCTCCAGCAAGTCAAGATGTGTTAATTATTCAGAATAGCAGTGACATAGCTGACAGGAATTAAAGTGGCTCAGTTTGTGTCTTTATGCAAGATGCGGAAAATTGGACTCAATGCGGAAGGTAATTGGTAGAAAAACGCTAATCCCGGAGACTTAGACTTTAAGCCACTTTAATGACAGTGAAAATCAATTATGAAACTCCGTTGTGCGACTTTTGAGGTTGGAGAATAACTGTTGATGAGCCTTTCCAGAGGATATTTTCATTAATAAAACAGTACGTATGATATTAATTTTGCATGGAAAATGTTTGAGAATTTTTTTTTTCTATAAATGTAACTATGGTGAATAATGCGACAAGTAAAGTTAAAAAGTAGAATCAATTTATGAAAAGATAAATCAAAATTCTAAAATTTGTTGGGAAATATTTTAAAAAACTTTTATCCAGGCTGAATAGCCGACAACAACAGAGTAGAGCAAATTTTTCTGTTGCTTGAAAAAATTATCATGAAAACCTTTGTCTTAAATAGTTTCGTTTAAAGTTTGCCAAATTTATCGCCAAGAATTATACATGGAGCTTTTTTTTTTACACCCAACTGACTATTTTCTAATTGTTGGTCGTAAATATGCAAAACCATTACACAAGTATATTCCTCTTGAATGGGATGAACTAGATCCACAGGAATGATATTAACAAATTTATCGCATAATACTGCTTGAAAAGTGAACAAATTTCATGATAGTTGATACTTTTTTTAATTTTAGGTAATTTTTTTGATGAATTTATTAGAAAAATGTGCAATATCTTGAGATTGGTTCATGCTAGCATTCTAAAGTGTGAGTCATTCACATTTTCTAATAAAAAATTACATAAGAAAGGATCACTTTGCAGAGTCCATTTCGACAATAAGAGTTTGCAACGTCTTCCAAGTAGCTCAACGGTGGAGCGTCGGCTGACAAGATCGGAGATCCAGGGTTCGATTCCTTGTTGGGGCAGCAAGGTTCTTTACAACTTACGTAACACTAATAAAGATTCTGATCTTTTAATGATTATTTCAAAATTTAATTCGAAAATTCGTTGGTCTTACGAACTTTTGATTGAGTTTAAAATCAATAGGCTTATATTATTCACCGATTGTAATATTTGTACTAAATTTAGTTCGAAACACTCCATTCATTTGTGAGATATCGCTTCCACAGGCTTACGTACATATGCATACACACATACATAGAGCGAGAGAGAGAGAGAGACCTCACCTCAAAATGTTTGATTCGAGTTCAGAAATGCTTGAATAATGCTCTTCAGTCAAAAACTCGAATTAAAAATTTTCACCCCGTTACATTACTTTGCCTATAAATTACACTATATGTATAGGGAAAGTAAAAACCTCAGTAAGGCGTCTCCTTTCGGGAGTCAAGGTACCTCTGTACCATATTTCATGTCCGTTTGATTTTTGCTACGGACCAGACGACACAAACAGACAGACAGCTTCTTTTATTATTATATATTGAAAATGTTCTTGGCGTTATCTGGAAGCAGATGATCAGTTTATTTATCCATTAGTGGTAAAAAAATGGAGCTTTTGCCGGTTTCATTAGAAACCTGACACCTGCGATTTTCGTGCTGTCTTAGTTTGGGGGTTTATTTGTTAACGCATGTGCCAGCCCTTTCCCCAAACTCCACCAGGGCTGGTCAATATTTGAAAGCATTGACTTCTTCAAATTTAAATTAATAAGAGCGAAAATGATGCATATATTAATTTATTTAACACATATAAACACATTGAACTGTGAAGCGTTATTTTGACATTAGCTGTTTAACTGTGTACATAAGAATAGAAATTATACATCATTCTACCGGTGCTTACTATTGTACACAGGATTCAAATGCTAGTAATCCGTGATTAAGATTATTTTTATCCGGGGATCGTCCAACCCTGATATTCCACCACGAAAGGTTAACTAAAAGCTGAAACTGACTGGTCGCTGCAGTGAATATAGTTTTAAAGATTTTGAAATAGATGTTAGATTTTGTATGCGGTTTTTAATTCAGAAAATAGAATAACTTGAAACATTTTAAAAAATAATATTTGTTTAAGAAACTATACAACAAACAACTATTTTTGTTTTAACTATGTCATAAAGAAATGTAAAGAATTTATCAAAGCTATCGTAACGGGAATGGAGAGTTTTTAAAGACATGATACTTGCAGCTAACGGTAACTGATTATTTACAAATGTAGGATAAACATATTGGGCAAAATAAAGTAAAATCTTAAAAATAAAAAAAGTTAATTTAGATGAAAGAAAATTACAAAAGTATGCATCTTACCTAGTTTACAGAACATGGAACCACAAAAAAAAAATTGAGAATTAAGATAAAGTAATTCAGAAAATTATGATACATTGTTTTCTGAACTGTTGTCCATAATCAATGCCAGACAGGTAGCTGCTTGCTTGACCCATGCCATAATCCTCCCCCCCCCCCACTCTTAATATGCTTTTAATAAAAATGAAAATCACAAAACAGGAATATATATCATACAATAAATACAGTGAATCATACAATAAATGAAAATGAGCTAAATACATAGGTGACTTTGGGTAAAAATATGGTAGTATTCCGAACTTTTGTTTGCATTTAAAATCATTAGGATTATACATAGTATTCACAGATTGTAATATTTGCACCAAATTTTGTTCGAAACGCTCCATTTATTCGTGAGATATTGCTTCAACACGCGTACGTACACGCATGCATACGGACACGCACACACACAGAGAGAAAGAGAGAGAGAGAGAGAGAGACCAGCTCAAAAATGTTCGATTCGGGTTCAGGGATGCTTGAGACATGCTTTTTCGTCGAAAACTCGCTTTCAAATTTTCGACAATGTCGGAATACTTTCCCTATTCATTATACCATATATATAGAGAGAAAGTAGAAATCTCAATGAAGCGTTTCCTTTCGGGAGTCGAGGTACATCTGTACCACATTTCATGTGTGTGGGTAGCTTAGATTTTTGCTACAGACGACGCAAACAGACAGACAGCCTCTTTTATTATTATATATAGGAAATGTACTTGGCATTATCTGGTAGTTAAAGCAGAGAATCAGTTTATTTATTCATTAATGTTAAAAAAATGGAGCTTTTACCGGCTTCATTAGAAACCTGACACCTGCGATTTTCGGGGTGTCCTAGTTTGGGGGCTTATTTGTTAACGGAGGTGTCAGTCCCTTCCCCAAACTCCACCGGTGCTGGATAATATTCGAAAACATTGATTCTTTCAAATTTAAATTAATAAGAGCAAAAATGATACATATATTAATTTATGTAACACATATAAAAACATTGAAATTTAAAGCAATATTTTGACATTAGCTGTTTAACTGTGTACATAAGAAATGAAATTATACTTCATTTTACTTGCGCTTACTACTGTTGACAGCATTCATATGCTAGTAATTCGTGATTATGTTAATTTTAATCAGGGGATTGTCCAGTCCAGTCTTGATATTCCACCACGAAAAATTAACTCAAAAATGATTCTGTCTAGTAAGTGCAGTGAATATAGTTTTAAAGATTTCGAAATAGATGTTAGATTTTGTATGCCGTTTTTAATTCACATAATATAATAACTTGAAACATTTTTAAAAATAATATTTGTTTAAGGAACTATATAACAAACAACTATTTTTGTTTTAACTATGTCATAAAGAAATGTAAAGAATTTATCGAAGCTTTCGTAACGGGAATGAAGAATTTTTAAAGACATGACACTTGCAGCTATAGCGGTGACTAATTAGCTACAAATGTAAGATAAACATATTGGGCAAAATAAAGTAATATCGTAAAAATAAAAAGTTAATTAGATGAAAGAAAATTATAAAAATATGCGTCTTACCCAGTTTACAGAACATAGCACCACAAGACAAAATTGAGAATTAGAAAAAAGTAATTCAGAAAATTATGATACATTGTTTTCTGAACTGTTGCCCATAATTAACGCCAGGCAGGTAGCTGCAAGTTTGATCCATGCCTCAATCCCCCCGATATCTTAATATGCTTTTAATAAAAGTAAAAACCAAAACAGAAGCAAATATCATATGATACATACAGTGAATCATACAATAAATGAAAGTGAGCTAAATTAATGTATACGTGACTACGGGCAAACATTTGGGGTATTGCGAACTTCTATTTGAGTTTAAAATCATTAGGCTTATAGTATTCATCTATTATAATATTTGCACCAAATTTCGTTCGAATCGTTTCATTCATTCGTGAGATATCGCTTCAACAAGATCAAGTACGCACGCACGCACACACACACAGAGAAAGAGAGAGATACATCACCTCGAAAATGTTCGATTCGAGTTCAGGGATGCTTGAGACGTGCTTTTCCGTCGAAAACTCGCTTTCAAATTTTCGACAACGTCAGAATACTTTCTATATACATTATATATAGAGAGGGAAAGTAAAAATCTCAATGAAGCTTTTCCTTTAGGGAGTCGAGATACCTCTGTACCGTATTTCATGTCTGTTGGTCGCTTTGATTTTTGCTACAGACGACGCAAACAGACAGACAACTTCTTTTATTATTATATATAGAAAATGCACTTGGCGTTACCTGGTAGCTAAAGCAGAGAATCAGTTTATTTATTCATTAGTGGTAAAACAATGGAGCTTTTGCCGGTTTCATTAGAAACCTGACACCTGCGATTTTCGTGGTGTCCTAGTTTGGGGGTTTATTTGTTAACGCAGGTGCCAGCCCCTTCCCCAAACTTCACCAAGGCTGGACATTATTTGAAAGTATTGGTAATTTCAAATTTGAATTAATACGAGCAAAAATGATACATATATTAATTTATTTAACATATATAAAAAACGTTGAAATTTAAAGCATTATTTTGACATTAGCTGTTTAACTGTGCACATAAGAAATGAAATTATACTTCATTTTGACTGCGCTTACTATTGTACACAGGATTCATATGCTAGTAATTCGTGATTACGATTATTTTAATCCGGGGTTTGTCCAGCCCTGATATTCCACCACGAAAAATTAACTAAAAAATGATACTGAGCGGTAGCTGCAGTGAATACAGTTTTAAAGATTTTGAAGTAGATGTTAGATATTGTATGGCGATTTTATTTAAGAAAAGAGAATAATTTAAAAATTTAAAAAAGTTATTTGATTAAAAAACGATAAAACAAGTAACTGTTTTTATTTTAACATGCCATAAAGAAATGTATGATTTTATCAAAGCTATCTTAATGGGAATTATGAGTTTTTAAAGACATGACACTTGCAGCTAGCGGTGACTATTAAGTGAAATTAAAGAAAATGTCATATATATATATATATATATGTTCCAGTTCACAGAACATGGTACCACAAGAAAAAATTGAGAATTAAGAAAAAGTATTTCAGAAAATTGTGATACATTGTTTTCTAAACCGTTGCTCATAATTAACGCCAGGTAGATGCATGCTTAGCCCGTGCCATAACCAAGCCCCTCCCCCCCTCCTAATATGGTTTTAAAAAAAGTAAAAAAAGAACAGAAATATATATCTTACAATAAATGCAGTGTATCATACAATAAATGAAAAGTAAGATAAATTAATATATATGTAACTTTGGGCAATAATTATATAGGAAGATGTTGTACCTCGGTCATTTTTTGGACATTTTAATTTTTAATTCGATTACAATATGAGAAACAATAGTTATATTAGTTGCTATGAATACTATGATATATTATGCAATACATATAATTTTTCAAAGTTTTATGTTATTCCTTTCTATGGATTTTTAAACGTTTATAAAACTGATGTTAGGACAAAGGAACATCAGCTGTGTTGTCCTAGGTATGTTGTACCTAGTTTTGTACCTAGTGTTAGTGACTAGGTCTAGTTTGATTTGCAACATATTTTTCCATTGCTAAAACAATACTCTATCAGCCATGATTTTCATATTTACACAAGTAAAACATGTTAAAAGTAAATAATGAAAAGTACACTTAAAAACTTACTTTTGTCTAATTTAGTTTTTAATAAATTTCTGACACACAGAACAGCTTGTATGAACTAAACCAACTTTACATGGATCTCTAGTAGCACATGTATAAAATGCACACCCCTATTTTTGCACAACACTATATATATATATATATATATATATATATATATATATATATATATAATAGCTGTATTTACAAGGTACATATGGGTCCAAGGTACAACACTTTCTTCTACATGCAAATAATTTAAAAAATAATTACATTATTGGATGATTTATTAAAATATTTACATATAAAAAGTAATAGTATTTTTATTTACATTTACATTAATTCTAATTATTTAATGAAAAAAATATAAGATAAAAACTCATAAAAAATATTTACATGATAGGATCCGTTATTTAAAATATTTAAACATAGAATGTAATAGTAATTTTAATTATATTTACAAACTCATCCTTCAATGATTGATTTATTGAAAAAGAAATCATTTAAAAATATTTACATGATAGGATCCGTTACTTTTATGTTTACATATAAAATTAGCAGTTTATATACATGTGCATATTTATAATCCTAATATATTATTAATATAAAGCAAAACCAACGTTTGAAGAACGATGGACAAACATATTGAAAGTAGTTTTCTGGCTAGGTGGATGGCAGGAATTTTTTATGTTGAGGTAGAGACCGAAAAAGGTTTACGTAAGACTTTAGTGAGAAATTCATTATCGTTGCGGATGACCAATACATCCAAAAATGCAAGACGATTATTGTGTTTCATTTCATACGTAAACTAAATGCAAGGATCAAAGGAATTCAAAATATCCTAAATACCATCGATATCATTAAAAGTCTGATCCAGAAGAGCAAAACTGTCATCAATATAACGAGTAGAAAAGGAACTAGATAATTTCCAAAAGTTGAACTTCAAAATAATGCATATGCATGTCACTGAGAATGGAACTGAGGGGATTATCCATAGTCAAGACATAACTGTAAAATTTATTATGAAAAACAAAATAGTTTTGCGATAAACACGTGCTTGAAATAGAAAGAAGCTCAGCAATTTCAAATTCAAAGAAATTTAACTCATACAATCCTTTCTGAGACAAGACAATGCTGTTATCAGCCGGCTTTCCATGCCGACTTGAAAACATGGGCTTCGCTGGGATTACAATGAACAAGAGCTACCCACCTGATTTCGGTTTTTAGAAATCTCAGGTGCGTACTTCGAAATTGTAAGGTAACAATTCCGAGGGAGTACCTTGGAATTTTGGCGCGAAAGTTAGATTGAATTACGTGTCAGTAATATCGCCAGGGACGCTTTTGAAAATCGGGGGGCTTTATCTTTGCATTCAACGTATGTGAAAAGGAGAACTTGAAAACCCTTTTGATAAGAAATGCAGGCGTGTATTTCTGAATCAAGGGAAGAGTCATAAAATTCGGCCGGTCAGGTGTCGGAGAAAGCCGGTGACCAACTCGCGTAAGGGGGCCAGCCTCCATTGATAAAGCGGACACTGCGGAGCGAAATATTGAAAGGAGTTCATTGTGGAAGGGGGCGCGATCTTTTGGAAAGCAAGGCGTATTTCTTACATTCAGTGAAAACGCAGGGAATCCCGCCTTTGATGCTGTAACGAGAGCAAAAGGAGATAGCGACACGTTTTTCGCGCGCTTTTTGAGCCTATATAGGGTAGGAGCGCTCAAAAGGGGGACATCATTATTATTGGAGTTGTTGGTGATGTGAGGAGTTCGAATGGAGCATTGCAGTTTGTGGAGACGATGTATGTTGGGTCTTGAAAGTGTGCGTGTGCGCGGGAGAGTTTAAAATACTACGCCTGGAGTCTTAGCGGAGACGCCACCACGAGAACTTCAGAAATAGGTAAGATGATTTTAATTGCATTCATTGACCTCCCGATTCGAAATTTAAGTGGTGCCGAAGGGCACATAGTAGGGAGCTCTCTCACTCTCTCTTGATTAAAGGAAGGTAAAGGCGTTTAGCCGCCCATGATTGAATAACGTAGTTTATGGAAATGCCTGCCCTCGTAATTTAATAAATTTGTTGTTTTTGTTAACTAAGAAATCCTGTTTATTTTAAAATGTGTAATGTTTCTGATTACTGTGTGACTCTGTTACAAGCTCTGCCGACAACTAAGTCGACCGAGCAACGAGCCGGAAGATCAACGGCCAACCACATCCAGTTTATTAGGGAAAGTTTATCCCTGAGCAGCACCGGCTCGGTAACAGAATTTGGTGCCGAGTACCAGGATGTTTAATTAAAGTTATTGCGGCCACAACGAATAAGTTTAAATAATAGAATAAATAATTAATTATTGATTTAGTAATTTGTATTGAGTTTTTAAAAATAATAATTGTTTGTGAACTTGAGAGCATATACTTAGTAAACAGCACAATGGGGATTGATGTGTACGATTTAATTATTAATATTGAAATTGTGAAGAGTAATGAAATAGATATTATCAGTGGGCAGTTTTTAAAACGGGATGGGTCATTTAGTATTATGAGTGTTAACTTTTACAAATTGTTTTAAGTATTTGATGATGCATGATTAATGGTGAAATTTCTTTGAGTGTATGCTATATATGTATTTATTTTGTGGGCGTTTAGGATTTGTTAAAGGGTACGGTAAGGCTAAGGGAAATTGAAGAAGGTTAGAGAATAGAAATTAAAAATAATAGACTGTATGCTATATCTTAAGTATTTGATGTTATGCATGATTAATGGTGAAATTTCTTTGAGTGTATACTGTATATGTATTTATTTTGTGGGCGTTTAGGATTTATTAACATGTACTGAAACGCTAAGGGGCAATGGATGAAAGTTAGAAAATAGAAAATTAAATAGAATATACTGCAGGCTATATCTTAATTGTTTGGTATTATGCATGACTATTTGTGAAATTGTATTGAATGTATGCCATTTATGTACTCATTTTGCGGGCGTTTAGAATTTATTAGTGGTTATTGTTAGTGAAGGGAGAAAAATACAAAAATGCCAAGAGATTCAGGAAATGGAGGAGGCGACGCAGCCTGTAATAATGTGTCGGAGCGATCTTTTGTGTCAAACACTATCGCAGGGTTCCTGGGCCTAGTTCCGCCATTTTCGGGCGAAGACGAGTTGATGACACCTTCGCAGTTTATTGAAAGCATCGAAGAAGTAGGTAGAATCGCAGGATGGGGGGATGCAGAGAAACTTTTAGTGGCAAAAATTAAAATAAGAGGAGGTGCATTGGAATTTCTATCCAATAATCATGATGTGAGGAGCGCTACGGAATTTAAGGTTCTCAGAGACCAATTCCTAGATTATTTTGAGAAACAATTACCTTTAGCGGTCAAATTGCAACAGTTCACTAACTGCCGACAGAAGTCCGGAGAAACTGTCAAACAGTACGTAGGGAGAGTAAAGAATTCAGCATTTAAATATTTACAGGGGGCAGACACTAGCATACCACAAGTGAAACAATTGGCAGACCGCACCCAACTTTCGCAATTTTTGGCCGGGTTAAACCCCAAATTGCAGCGGGCAGTAATGTCGCATAACCCGATGACGATGGAAGAAGCAGTTAGTGTAGCCGTCTTAGAAGAGTCAAATGAAAGGGTCTGTAATAGAGGTTCATTTGTAAACTCGACAGGGGCAGACTCAAGTGAAGTGTTGGAACTACTTTTAGCAAGGGATAGAGCAAATGAATCGGCGCTAAATGCCATACGTCGCGACCTCGCCGACTTAAAAGTACAGGGCCGTACTGAAGGAACCGCCGGAAATGCACGCGAAGTCAGGAGAGCCGAGATCGAGCCGCACCGAGAATCTCGTCGTTGTTTCGGCTGCTCACAAGTCGGACATCTTTTAAGGGATTGTCGTTCTAGGGCTCCGCAAAGACGAACAGAGGACAGGTTTAAAAATCAAAGGGACGATAGCGGATTTAGGAATCAGAGAGCAGAAAATGAAAGTAGATATCAAAGAACCGAGAGCACGAGAATTAGTGGATCTCAGGCAGGAAATCGGCAGTCGTGGGGCTCTAACGGTAGGACACAGAACAGGGGCACGTACAGTAATAGAAATAATTTAAACTAGATGGGGCGTCCTTTAAAAGGAGGCTGCAGGACGCCCGCATTACTCAGATAGGCCCAAAAGGTAAAATTCGATCGACCATCTCAAAGTTCTCGCTGCCAGTTATTTCGGCTACCATAGGGTCAAAAACCTTGAAATTCTTGCTAGACACAGGAGCCGCTGTTTGCATTTTAAGCCCCGGGGTACTCGAAAGAGAGTTTGAAAAGAAGTACCCGTGTAGAAAGTCCGCAGTTAAACTGACCACGGCAAATGGCGGAGAATTGTTACATAACGGAGAGCGCGTTCTACCAGTCCAGGTCGGCCCGAAGCTCATTAAACACCCATTCGTCATAGCGAGACACCCCTTGAGCGAGAACTACTCAGGTATAATAGGAACAGATTATATAGGTGCGGGAGGTTTTATAATAAATTTACAGGAAAGAAAACTGGTCAGCTCAAAACCGCACGGGATAATTCCAATTGAATTTGTGAACCCCGCTGATCCATCTTTAGGCGAAGTTCAGGCTGTACCACACAAAAGGGAATTGTTAGATGTTAGGGGAAAAGAAAATTCGATTTTACGTGTTTTTCGGAAGACAAGGCTTCAACCACGGGAGAAACGAGATGTCAGGATAAGTTACGATCTTGAAACCTTAAAGGAGGGAGTAGACTATGAGGTACGCGACTTGAAAGACGGAAACGAGCGATATCGTGTCAGCCCGAGGCTAGGAAGGTCCCGCGAAGGGGAGAGAGTTGTAAGAATTCACAATCTTACGAGCGAGCCCCTAAACTTAAACAAGGGAATGAGAATCGCTTCAATACTGCCCTATGAATCACGGGAGTATAATTCAATTCCTGCGGTTTCCACAAAGAGGAGCTGGAATTGGAAGTTTGGCGAAGGAAAGGGAAAGAATGTGAGAGTGTGCGATAATGAGAGAAACTTTTGGAAAGCGGGTAAAAATAAAGTTAGATGTTTCGCGTGCGCTCGATTAGGTCACTTGAGATATGAATGCCCAGAGACAAGGCTTCGAAATGGGGAAAAACGCAAATATTATCGGGATGTACCCAGAATGAAATTTCGAAATGAGGAAAGGCGGGAAAATTGTCGAGAAGTACCCAGTACGAGGTTTCGAAATCGGAAAAAACTGGAAAATTATCGGGAAGTACCCAGAACCACTACTCGGGACTATAGCGACCAAATTGGGCTATTTGAAGAAACAGTAGGCGAACTCGAGGCGAGCAATGAGGAACGATACAAGTATAGAATAAGCGAGGTCGATAGAGAGAAAAGGGGAGTGAATTTGAGGGCTGTGAAGGGAACAAGTAAAAATGCAGAAGTCATGAGAGAGGTTGGAAGGCGATGTGCTCAGAATAAGTGGGAAGGCTACGAAGGAGCCGACTGTACAGATAATATGGTTTTTAGTGCCACACGGAATCGTCCGATGGAACGTGAAAGTGTCGCGTGCCGCGAGGCAGCTTCCTTCAATACTCCCAACACTTCAAGCGAAGTTGCGGATAACCGCTCCCTAGGGGCCAGTGAGAGGGCGATTGACAAGGCGTCCTGTACTTACGAATTACGATCGAGAAGCGTTCCAAGAGAGGAGCCAAACGCACCAAAAGTTACGCCCATCCCTAATAAACTTGCTGAGGAGACGGACTCTTGGTTGTATACAAAGATGTTGTCATTTGCAAAGAGTGACGAAAATTCGGAGAAGGGGGTTCTGGATAGAATCTCAGATCGCTTGTTAGAAAAGCTTGTGAACGTCTTAAGTACCAACACTAGGATTGACGTTTCGAACGCAAATCAGTGTAAGAAGCCAGAGGGCGAATTTTGGGCGTCCTTAGTTTAGCAATGGGAATTTCGGACTGTGGGAGAGTTTCCTGAGGGGAAAGAAAACGAAAGTAACTAGGGGACGAGGTTAGAAAAATTAAAAGGGATTTTCAGGTTTTCGCAATGAGTTCGGGATTATTAGAGTTAAGCGAGTTACAGGGAAGGTTATATACGAGAATGAATGAATGGAATGATTGAATGATAAAATATGATGAGAATACGCAAGATTACAATGTATTCGAAATTTCAGTGGATAATAGTGTTTATATAACTCTTTTGGGGGATGTTGATAGCGTTACGGACTAAAGAATATATTTTAGGGAGGATACGAACAAAAAGGGTTCGAGGAACTGTAATTAAACAGTAATAAGTGTGTACTGTAAAAATTTAAGTGTCTGCTCTCAAGTGATGTAGTGTAATGTGAAAATTGTGTTTAAAATGTAGTACCGAAATAACCAAGCAAAACCAGGGTTTAAGAAAGCATATTAGGGGAAGAGGATTAATTATAAAGGAGAAATTTTATTATGTAAGAAAAAGGAAAGTAATGGACTAAATGTAAATGGAAGGCAAAGAATGAGTAATTATAAGAAGTTTACAATGATGTTGAGATATTTGAGGTGATGAATTAATTAATGTATAATAAGTGCTAGATAGAGATGTGATTGAGGATAGAGATTAAGGATAGATTGAGGAATGTAATATAATTGAATGTAAGGATAATTGAGATGTAATTGAGGAATGTAAATAATGGATAGTTTAATGTTTCCAGCGTAACGTTGAGATAGTTATAGTTGAAAACCCAGACCACACGACAGACCCGAAGGTTTACTGTAGCTAAGTGTGTGGCCGGGAGATAGTTATAGTGTAAATGTTTAACATTATGAGGAATTAATTAATGTATAAGACAGGCTTTGATAGTAAATGTGATCGAATAAATGTAAATAAAGGATAATTATAAGAAATATCCAAATTTATGTGAAATGTTTAATATTAATAATTAGGGTGTAAAGAAATACGCCGAGAGTTAGAAAAATAATTGTTGAATGTAACTAATGGTTAATTGTAAGGAATTTTAATGTAATGTGAGAAAAGTAAGTGTAAACTGTTAAAAGAATGAATTTAAAGAAGTAGGAAGGAATGAGTAATGCTCTAGAGAAAGAGCAAGTTGTAAATGATATTTAAGTTAAGAAAAAGAGAGAGAGAGAAGTAGTGACCCATTTAATGTTAAATTGTTTTTTAATTGTGTACCTTTTCATTAAAATTGTTTTGGGGAAAGATTAAATTTTCCCTTGTTCAAAATTTAAGGGAGATTTTAATGAAATGCAATAAATATCTTTCTTAACCATTGTGATCCAAAATGTATGGATTGGATGAAGGTGAAGGAGATGAGATGGCTACGCCACAGTAACTCTCATGCCAAAGATGCGCTGGTGCTACACCACAAATAACTGGTGGTGCTACGCCGAACAGATGATGATGCTACTTCGACTAGATTGGGGTTATTCTGAAAAGACTTTGGTGTTAAACCACAAAATGATGGGGCTACGCCAAAAGACTTTAGTGCTGTAGGCAATGGTTGGCCGCAATGTGTTTATTACCTTGAACAAGGACGCACTACGACATAGAAACTATCCCAGTGGGCTACGCCATAGTAGTCTGATTCGGAGACGTGTGCAAATTCGTCTCGTTGCAATTACCGGAACTGATGACAACGGAAGGTCCGAGTGCTAATGATAGGCACGGACAAAGGGTAAAGATAGTACTTGCAGAGAACAATTACTTGAGACAATCAAGCGTGAATCATTACTTGATTACACTCAAGGGTGCAGATGGGAGCTTGCGCTCCACTTGCTACAGAGAGGTGGTTCTAGAATTGCAGTAAGACTCGTATGTTCACGAAAGTTCAAATTGTGTGTTTGTGAGTTTCGAAAGAAACTGAGACTACGACTCACCAGAATCAAATTCTACGCCTATTAAACTTGCCGACAAACGCAAGTGTATCGGGACATCAAAACCCGGTAATCACGATCAAATGGTCACATTGACAGACCAGGTGTACAGGACAAGGTGTATCTGCATGCCCGGACAGTACGGCGCAATGTGTTCGAGATCTGTCTGAAAGAAGGGGTCATGGACCTTTAGCAAACCATACAACGACTTTGACTCAAGAGCTTGATAGAATTTGCTGGGACATTATGCTGAACTTTTAAAAGCGAGTGTGATAGTCATCATCGGACAATTATCATTAATATTTATTGTGTAGAGTGCACTATCATTTCAGGTGGCTGCAGGAAATTTGTAGAGTGCACTATTATTTCAGGTTGCTATAGAAGACTATAGGTGACATTTCGAAGCGGTATTGGAGGTACCAAGTCAGAAGTGTATTTAGAATGTAGAGTGATAATTTTCGAGTTGGACTCTATCATGCAAATGTTTATTTAGTTTATTTATTTATTTATTGATATTATTTAAAATGCATGTTATTATAATCGTGTTCTATTGTTTAACCAAATATGTATCTGAGTGTAACTCAGAATTTTATTTAGATTTAGTCTAGCATGGGTTCATGGTTGTACCGAAGAGAGAGAGAGAGAGAGAGAGAAGGAGAGAGAGAGAAAGGAAGAGTCGGAGAGGAAAGACAATTAATATGGGGGTGCGTTAAAGTCCCGGGGGAAAAGGACGGATGTTATCAGCCGGCTTTCCATGCCGACTTGAAAACATGGGCTTCGCTGGGATTACAATGAACAAGAGCTACCCACCTGATTTCGGTTTTTAGAAATCTCAGGTGCGTACTTCGAAATTGTAAGGTAACAATTCCGAGGGAGTACCTTGGAATTTTGGCGCGAAAGTTAGATTGAATTACGTGTCAGTAATATCGCCAGGGACGCTTTTGAAAATCGGGGGGCTTTATCTTTGCATTCAACGTATGTGAAAAGGAGAACTTGAAAACCCTTTTGATAAGAAATGCAGGCGTGTATTTCTGAATCAAGGGAAGAGTCATAAAATTCGGCCGGTCAGGTGTCGGAGAAAGCCGGTGACCAACTCGCGTAAGGGGGCCAGCCTCCATTGATAAAGCGGACACTGCGGAGCGAAATATTGAAAGGAGTTCATTGTGGAAGGGGGCGCGATCTTTTGGAAAGCAAGGCGTATTTCTTACATTCAGTGAAAACGCAGGGAATCCCGCCTTTGATGCTGTAACGAGAGCAAAAGGAGATAGCGACACGTTTTTCGCGCGCTTTTTGAGCCTATATAGGGTAGGAGCGCTCAAAAGGGGGACATCATTATTATTGGAGTTGTTGGTGATGTGAGGAGTTCGAATGGAGCATTGCAGTTTGTGGAGACGATGTATGTTGGGTCTTGAAAGTGTGCGTGTGCGCGGGAGAGTTTAAAATACTACGCCTGGAGTCTTAGCGGAGACGCCACCACGAGAACTTCAGAAATAGGTAAGATGATTTTAATTGCATTCATTGACCTCCCGATTCGAAATTTAAGTGGTGCCGAAGGGCACATAGTAGGGAGCTCTCTCACTCTCTCTTGATTAAAGGAAGGTAAAGGCGTTTAGCCGCCCATGATTGAATAACGTAGTTTATGGAAATGCCTGCCCTCGTAATTTAATAAATTTGTTGTTTTTGTTAACTAAGAAATCCTGTTTATTTTAAAATGTGTAATGTTTCTGATTACTGTGTGACTCTGTTACAAGCTCTGCCGACAACTAAGTCGACCGAGCAACGAGCCGGAAGATCAACGGCCAACCACATCCAGTTTATTAGGGAAAGTTTATCCCTGAGCAGCACCGGCTCGGTAACAATGCACCCTCATCAGGGACATTGGTAAATAACAACTTAACATCAAAGGCGACCTTGTCCAACCACGAGAGTTTAAATCACAAATGTTCTCTACAAATTGGGCATAATTTTGGCAGGTATGAATATTATTACTAAGTAGAGGAGAGAACCTAGATACTAAATGTTTGGCTAATTTGTAGAAAGCAGTACCAATATTAGATAGAATACGTCTAATAGAACATCTGTTTTATGAACTTTGGAGATAGCGTATAATCTAGCACAATTGGCCACAGAATAAATTAGGGACATGTTTCAATTTTCGAGAATTACCCTTGACGATTTAGGGACTTTTTCAATGTTGTTTAAATCAGAATTACTAGAATCCTTACAAAACGGATGTTCATTGATTACATTTTCACCTTTTTCCACATATATGTTTTCATCCAAAACAACAATTTAACCACCCTTGTCAGCTCTAGTGATTACTAAATCAGGATTGCTACACAATACTTTGAAGCGCTTTTTTTTAGATTTGTTAATATTTGTTTTTGAAATGTTATCATTGAATTTGACAGTGTTGACAATTAGATGCCTATCTACTAAGGACGCTATTAGACATATAATTGTCAACACTGTGAAATTCAATAACATTTTCTGACATGCTTTACTGAATGAAATATTTTTTCATTCTATACAATATAATTCATTTATACTATTAATAAGAAATATTTGTTCATGTAAATATTGATACAAGGTTAAAAATGTAAACATACATTTTAGAAAAAACCCTTAACACCTCAGATTGTTACATAATTAAGTTTTCATATAAGTAAATTAACTAAATAAACTACAATCAATATAATCTTATCAAAACTTAATTAACCAGTTTTTTAATAAACAATTGTGTAAAATCATTATTTAGAGTGCATATTTATTATTTTTTCAAGTCTAAGACCTATGAACTAATAAATAAAACTTTACCTTTAGCACATACGTATTTTCAAGAAATTCTAAATGCTGTACACCTATAAGTACTAAAAGATATGTATTTTTAGAACATTCTATCATATTAACCCTCAAAATGCATAAAATTAATACATTCAATCTATACAATAATTCATCAAAAAAATAACCTTGGAATCCACTGAACAAACACCTAAACATGTAAATACACCTTGAAACTCCTAAAAACACAAAAGCATGTAAAAATTCATATGAAAAGGACTCAATCACCTAAATATGAAGTTATATAGAACACATATAATCTTTAAATTTATACACCCTCCTCCCCTATTAAACTCCATATAATTATTTTTAGAATCATTCTATCACATTATTCCTCAAAATGTCTGAAAAAATCATAGTATTTACACCAATTACAAATTATCAGGAAAAAAAAAGTTTCTTACATTCCACTAAACAAACACATTAACAAGTAAATACACACCTAAAATCAACTAAAAATTCCTTAATAGGGAAAAAAATCCCTTAGAATTCACTAAAAAGTACCTTATCAGGAGAAAAATCCCTTAGAAACCACTAAAAAGAAATCAAAGCATTCACTTGAAAAATAACTTTACAAGGAAAAATCATTTAAAGTGCCTTAAAAAGCAATCCAATTTACTTAGAAAAAGACTCAGTTTATCAAGGGGGACTGTTAGAAATGAATGATCTCTACTCACTGCGAAAGACAAATAAAAAAAAAAATACCGCTCTCTCGTTTCCGCAAGAAAAGGAATTTGTTTATATCGTGTGATCTGCGCGCGCATCATAAGACACTACCGGTACACTTGTGTGAACTCTAAGTTCTGTCTGTGTTGTTGTTGTTTCGTATTATGACGGAGCAAAATGCTTGTTTCTTTTTAAATGTAATTTTAAATGTAGAATTTAATTAAATAATCTTTTCTTTCAATCAAGTGCAATTATTCCGTATCACAAAGATGCCTGACATCAAGATGAAAACCAAACATAATAAAATGATATTTCTTTTAAGACTTTAGGCGATTGGAGTGAAATAGCCCTACGCCCTTCGTACAGAAAGGTAAGCTTTTTACCTTATTATTATTATGCTGTTATGAAAGAAAAAGGAATAATAATATACTTCTCATTAGTGAGGCAGTGCGCAATTACCTCTGCACAACCTATGTTCTGCTTTTTCTATTACTAAATATATAAGCTTTAAATATATATATATATATATATATATATATATATATATATATATATATATATATATATATATATATATGTTCCTATTAAATTTCATTCATATCATATTTAAAAATGTTTAAATATTTAATTTTAATAACTTGTATATGTTACATATTTAAGTTGTGAAATATATATATTTTTTAAGAAACTATCTTAATGAAAACTTACGAATAAATTTTCATAATTACTTTAAAACGTAACATAGTATTTATCCATTTCAGAAAACGTTAAACATACTTTTCTAGAAAAAGTTTAAGACCTAGAAAATAGTTTCATGAATATTACAACTTTAACTAATGTGAAACATAGAAAAACAGTTTCGCGATAGGTAACTCAGTTCTCTAATATTCTACAAACATATTAAACAAAATATTTCAAATTTTTAATTATTATAAAATAATAACATTTTTAAGAAAGAATTTCTTAATATTTTCACAACGTTTAATTATGTAATGTAATATTTACACCACAGGAACTCAATACTTTGGAAAAATTTACGTGTTATTACATCTTTGAAAATCCTAAAAGTGCATTTGTTTAGCACATAGAAAAATTCCGTGCATTTTTCATTTTGGAATTTTCTAAACGTAAAATTTTACTTCATATAAGTGAATTTTGAGCACATACAATTAAAAGAAAAACTCTAATCCGAAACCCAGTGATCCGACATTGTGGATAATCCGAACTGTTCAACGGGCTTAAAAAAATTGAAAGAGCTTTTCCGCAGATATCCGGGAGATGCACGAGCGCCGAATCAATCGTTAGTTATTGAGTTTGAAGCAAACACAGTACTAGTCAAAAATACTCCTTATTTACTTACGCAATACACTTTACACTGAAATTATTTATTTCACCCAAATACCCCATAATTTGTTTTTTCGGACGAACTGTAGAATTTCGTGATGAAGTCAAAGTGCCCTGCCAATGCTTTATAGACATGACATGAACGTGGCCTTGCTGTATTGCTTTGCTCCACTTATTTTAGAGTAATGTAACTTCTGTATGAAACATTACTGCCTCTGTAACATCAGTATCACTTTCATCAGATTTACATTAATTTTCTCTGGTCTCTAAAGATACCACGTCACCATCAGTGTAGTTTTGATGACCCTGGTCATTTTCGTCAAAATTTACTCATTCTGCTCTGTTTGATTGTAAAAGATTTTTTTCTGTAGAGTTTTGATATACTAAACAGCAAAGTTTTTCAAAATATGTTCGGCGGATCCCTTGGGATTCTATGACAGTATTCTAAGGATTAAGCAATGTAACAGTTTCATGTAAATTTTTTTAAAGGTAAAAAAAAAAAAAAAAATGGAAATTTGAACGCACAATAGACTTTTTCTCATTTTGAAGTTTCACCATCAAATTGACTTTCAAAAGGGTTCAGTAACCAGAAATTTTTGAAAAACACTGTTTTGCAGCATTTCCTGGTCCTTAGATTGAAATTAGGGGGTCACGTTTGAAGGAAAATGCTTTGATGTTAAGGCTAGTAAGTTCGAATTCAAGAGGATGATATGGAACATTGTTAAAAAATAACAAGTCTCATGGGAATGGATCAGTAATCCTATTAGCATCTTAGTAACAATTAGCTCTCAGTAGCTCATTGATTTCTGAGTAACAAGTAGCCTAAATCGCCCATTAACTTCAGAGCAACTGGAAATTGTGTCAATATACCGACAAGTGACTTTTTAGTCACGTAATCAAATGGCTTTGTAAGATTTATTTCCAGCGAAAATAGTTGAGAAATGACAATAAAAACGTTTGGGGTGACATCCTTGTGTAGACAAACGTCCTGTACGGCTTTTATTTCAAAAAATCCTTATAGTCAACTTAATTCAAACAACTAGCTAATCCGAACATACCTCCTCAGTCTCAGTTCGGATTACAGAGGTTTTACTGAAATTAGAAAAAGTCAGTGTATTTTCATCTTTGGAAATCGTAATAATAAAATTTTATTTCATACTTTGAAAAATAACTTATCTTCGTGACAATTTAGTACGCACTTTAATTACGTACTTTACATTTCATACAAATTATTATGCAATGCTGAACATATAGTTCTTCAATATTCTACATATATACAGTAAACAAAGTATTCCTAATTTTTTATTATTATATAATAATAACATATAATAAAAATTTTCATATTTTAACACCTATAATGTAAAACTAAGTTTTCATACCAGTCTACCAGTCGTAGAAAAACAATTTATATCATCAGTAATTTGGCACTTAAGAAAATTGCATTTTTATCTTTGAAAACCTTAAAAGTGAAATTTTGGCCCTAAGATATATTATAGGATATCACTGCATATCGACAGGGCCGCCAACAGGGATTTATAGACACCGTTGCGCATCAACATATGATGAATATAATATGAATATAATATGGTGAATATAATATGATGAATATAAATGATGAATATAAAGTATACATTCAGTGTAAAACGCATTTATTAAACTTTCTCGAACAAATGCTAAACTTAAACGCATATATTTATCTTACAGCGTGCGAATCGTAACTTTCAAAGCGTAAACATTGTTCCCGTCTTTTGCCATAACAGTCATAAAAATTCTATCACAAAACTTCAACACGTGATTTGCGTTACGTGGGCGTGTCCTATCATACTTAACATGTTTATTTCATACAAACATACGAATTTTCGGAAAAACTGGAAGTGGAAATTCTTAGTGAATCCTAGCTCTCTGTGGAATTCGTTGCTGAATCCATATAAGTCATTATCTATCAGTCTCTATAGCCAATCATGAAAAATATATGTTTTAGGGAAATAGTTTGAACCGAAAGTGACAAACGACCAGGAAGTAGAAATATTTAGAGAACTCCGTACATCCTATAAAATTTAAGGCTGAATCCATATCGGTCAACGCCTAAGCTCTATCTATAGCCAATCTTTTAAATTAGATATTTAAAACATTTTTTTTAATCGTAAGTGGCCATTTTTATTGATCCCCCCCCCCCCCTCAATTCTTCTCCAGAATTTTGATGCTAAATTCATGTCAGTTATCAACTAAGCTATATGCATAGCAGATTCCAAGAAATAAATGTTTAAAAAAAATGTGAATTGGAAGTGGAATAATCTCCAGAACCGAAGGTGAAAATCATTGGTGAGTTCTACAACGCACTCCAGAATTTGATACCGAAATCATGTCGATTACAATCTAAACTGTATCTATAGCCAATCATGAAAAATAATGTTTTAAGTAAAATGAAGATTTTAAAACCGGAAATGGGAAATTAACCGGAAGAGGAACCCCTTAGTGAACCCCATTTTCATTCTGAATTTGATATTGAATCCAAACCAGTCACCATATGAACTCTATTTATAGCAGATCATGAGAACTAAATGTTTCAAGGAAAATAATTTCCTAAAAACAATTGTATGGCAAAACTTTGCCACCAATAATTAATTCTTATAAACTTTTTCATTTAAAAAGAAAATATAAAAGGGTTTTGTTTTGCATTTGTTCCATCTGAAAATCAATAGCTCCCTATCGGTCATCGATTGAAATAATCGCACTAAATTTAATTGGATTTGCACAATTTGTTTAACGGATCGTACAAACAGACATAAGACATCATTAATTGGCTTATTCGTATTCAGGAATACTTAACACGTGTAAACACATTAAAATCTGACTGTTCGACTTTTCCCTCTATCATAATGCTTTCTCTTACAGGTAATGCCGGGAAAGTTGAAATATACTATTATTAAAATATCTGTTGAAATCTACAAAATGTGTTTATAAAAGACGAATGAAATATCAAAACTACAATTCCAGAACAAATGTTGAAAAAAAAAATACTAAACAGCCTTCTGACTCAACGGGTGGTGCACGTCTAAGGAGAAAAGGGTAATGAAATCCACCCATACACATGAGAGCTATGGTTCGGAACTGAATAGTACAGCGAACTTGATTGAATTTTATATTTTTATAAACAATAAGTTATGTTTACAGTTTTCTGTTTTCTGCGTGAGCTGCTTTATTGAATTTTATGCACAGTGTAGACCCCCACTCTTATACTTAAATTTTGACTCCCCTGTCATAAGAGTAGATATTGAGAAATTGTTTTTAAAAACAGCTTGATAATAGTGTTGAACGAATTTAGAAATACCGAAAGGCGAAACGATTAGTGTCATTACAGCTTTGAATGCATCCTTAATGAATGAAGAAATACTCGCTAAAATATGAATGTTATTTCATTAATACTTATCAGACATCTTAACTGCCTTAAACTGAAATCCATTCACTGGCGTATGAGTAAAATATTTTTAAAAAGGCATATTTGAAAACTGGCTTATAGGAGATCCTTTATTGCTGACATGGACAAAGCTGCCTAAGACGAATAATGTGAAATTTGAAAGAACGTGAGATCCTCCAGACATTTATTTGTACACAAAAAATATAAATCGGAAGCGCTTTTTCAAAGGGAGTTCTTGATGCTGCAGATAAACAAAATACGCCCCCTTTTTAGATATTCGTTCGCCAGAAAAGAAATTTGCAACTCTTCATTTCCAGTCAAAATAAACATTCTTTAGCTAATGCATTTTCTGTATACCTCTTCCCTAAAATATAATCATTTCCTCCAAGAATATATATTTCCATAAAGCGAAAATTTCAAGTTAATCTTCGCTTTTCTTAAGAGAAACCAATTTGCAAATTCCTTTCTTTTCAAAAGCTTTAACAAGATTTTTCTTATTTTATTTTATATGCTTCCTATTTATTAAGTACGAAATAAAAAATCCGTCAGGGAATATTGATTAGGTTTGTCACAAAACAAAGAATATTTATAGGGGAAAGAAAATCATGTGAAAATAGATAAATAACGGCGTTTTTAGAAGTCTCCCTCACTTCCCCGTATTCGATAGCTTTTAGAAAATCTTTTTATTTTGCGAAAGAGAAGCAGTTGAAAAATCAAAGGATATAACCATCGTATTCAAGGCTTTCGTGGACAACAAAAGGTAAAAGTCTTACTTTTCACTTACCAAAACCATTCAAATCTCGATAAATGAGACTTTTTAAGAAAAAAACTTCCGCGTGGAAAAATTGAAAAACTAAACTCGCAAGGAAAGATTCTCCCTTTTAAATAGGATGGAACGGAATATAGGCTTCATAAACTTTCACCACTCCTCACGTATTAAGACCTGATTATGATAAATGGGAAATGGCAAAAGAGAAAAGAGGTAACCCGGCGCTTTTTAAGACGAGAGTGGGAGAAAAGGGGCTTAAGGCGAAAAATTGCAGTCACAGCAGTCGATCGCCGAGCGTTTTTACATTTCTTTAAGCTCTCATTTTTTATTTGCTCAATTTGTATTTTGTGAGAGTGTGCACGTAATCACCATATTCAGGATTTTAAATTCATAGCCACTGTCATCAAATCCACAAGGGGTGGAAATTCTGTTTAGATCTGTCTCTAACCTCATAGAATCATGAAAGGATTCCAAATTTCACTTTGAAAGAGAATTGGATTTCATTTTTTGTGCTTTATGTTGTTTTTTCATTAGTATGCAAGACTAACAAATATTTATTTTTAAAGCTTCATATCAATGTATGAACCTCAGCTAAAGAACTGAAATATTGACCTATTACTAGGATACTAAATTCATGCCAGTTTTTAACTTGGTTATCATAGTTTTGAGCCAGTTTCTAAGGATTTGATGCATACATATAATATTCACATAAAAACAATACTTTTATATTACTTTGGTTAACTAATCTTATCATACGATTTTCAACCACGTAAAAATATTTTACTATGGAAAAACTTATGTTTTTGTACACACTAAAATGTCTCATTTTAAAAGTGTGCTATGTCAAAATGTGAAACTATTAATAAATAATTCTCAGTAGCAGTAGGCTTCCAATATCAAAAAAAGTTTCATCTCTTTAGCAATGGATAAAACCGTGAGCTTATAACACGTAGGGCCCTGGTCGACGAAGTATACTATAACGTCTCGCACTAGAACCATAACGCAAAAATGTGAAAAGTATTGAGGACAGATCACAGAATCCTAAGAGCATATGGTACCATAAGACGACATGCTCTGCTATAGACGCGCTATGAAGTGTTCTATATATATATGGAATACGCTGGGAATCCTAAATTGCTCCATGACGTGCTATAGCTGCATCATCAATGACATTTTGCTCCCTTGCTTTGAGTTGCGGTATAACAGAGTAAAAGTATTTGAAAAACAAGAAAGATCAATCAGGCATAAAGTATTGATTTTGAAACACTTTCCAACTGCAATGCAATTTTATTTAAACATCTCTAAAATGCTATACATTCAGCGGTAATATTTTTAAATTCTCACAATACTACAATTCATTATATTTGAAAACTTCATCAAAAATAAATGAGCTTTATTCAGATAAAGTCATCGAAATATAAATCGCCTGATTCTAAAAGCAGTGAAAATTTCATTCATAAACCTTTTTCCATTCCTTTCATTCAGCGGCGATATTTTTAAAATTATCACAATACTACAATAATTTATTTTACTTAAAAACTTAAAAACATGGGGATAAAAGAACTGTATAACTTCATGCTTAAATCTTCATCGAAAAAAGAAATAGAATCGCCTGCTTCTCTGTGTAAAATCAATGAATGTTTCATTCATATCAGCTATATTGCAGACTCCAGAGCTAGATAATTCTGCGATAAAGAAGTTCAGCAATTCTTACACAACTCATTTTACCAGTCGTCCAAAGAGCTGCTCATGTCCTAGGATGAGTCGGATGGTCTGGGTCTTCCACAACTCATCTTACATCTTGATCTGTTTACATTCTCCATACGTGAAAATCAGGCTTCGTTGTAGAAATAATCAAAGTTTGATGACCATATAAACTCACAAATATTGTAATTGTGTTGCCGCAGTATATAGATGCACAGAAAAAATAACAAATAAAGCGGTTTTAGGACGGATGCAGCACTAAATATAAATTAAAAAGAACTTTAAAAGTCACGATTTTGACACAAGATGGATACCATAATTTATTTTGAAGTGGGTCATGTGATCTCTTCATATGATATGGGTGAAATTATTATTTTACATTTTATTTAAAAAATTACCGAATATATTTTACTGAAATTTTTTTTTTATATTTTTTGTGGGATAATTTGTATATTTCCTAAAACTTTCGTAGCAATTTGTGAATTTTAAATTCGCTTTAAAAATGTTTGAAAAATTAGGACCCATAGGGTTCAATTTATTTCATTTTTTCAACCCGGGTTCAATCCAAAACTAATTGGGTGATATTATTCATTTGTATTGCCATAGGTCCCACAGACCATCTGAACAACATACTAAAATTTCATTTTGATAAAGTAATTTTTACTGCAGTTATCGTGCTAACGGACGGACAGACAGACATAATGAACAAAGTCATAAACACTTTTCAACGATGTTGTAAAGTGTTAAAAAGTAGTGCTATATTCTTTCGGAAAAAATTACACACGAAAGAGAGATTTAATGAAGTATACTTTTTATTACAATATTTACTATATTTAATCAACAAAAATAAAAAGTAAAATATACTATCATAATATTGCACGCTGGACACATATTATTCAATGAAGTTTTATTTCCTAATCAAACCAATTAATGTGTAATACCCCATACTTAGTTTATTTTATAGTTATATTAGCTTTATTTGAAATAATTTATAAAAATATGTAATTACAAAGATTAAGCTTTCAAGAGTAAAGCGAAATTTCTTCTAAGAATAAATTGTATGTAGTAGTATTCCACATCATAAACATGAACGATGATTTAACAAAACATTTATGAATGAGATTATCCGTGCGCCGTTCGGTCTTGGTGCCAAACTATCTCTCTCTGTTAGCAGCTTTCTACCGCGCCATGAAAAATTATTTAATTAAATTATTGATTTCAATGAAAAAGTTAGAACATCCAGCACCTGTAGAATTGGATAATACTAGGTGACCTAATAATGTTGCTTAAATTAAGAAAAGTTATGTAAATATATACATAAATTAAATCAGTATAAATAAATTATATAAAAATGTATACAGTCCATTCAATATCGTCGGACAGCTGGTCCTACTAGTTGGGATAAGATTTGGTCCTAGTGCTGGAGTTAATGGCAGTTATTCCTGTAGGACTAATTCGACAGAAATCCTTAGAGAGGAAAATTACGAGAATATAAACATTCTTAAACAGCTATGAAGGTAATAAATTTGGATTAATGGATTTAGGTATACGATTGGAAGCATGGTGAGACAATATAAAACAATTAGATTTATTACGAAAGTTCGTATTACCGCGCCATTTTTTCCAGACATGACAAGAGAGATAGTAAATGTTTATCAGGTGTTTTAAAACCAAACCTAAGATCTCGTAACAGTTAATGAGTAATCTTCCTCCGGTGAGCGTAATTCCCACGCCACCCTTCAATGTGAGAGGCATACATTTTTTGTGATCCATTTTTTTTTTGTTAAAATTCCGGGTCAAAGACAAGGAAACCTTCAAAATAATATACGTGACCACATTTACATGTTTTGCCACAAAAGCGATACACCTATAGATCGTATCAGATTTAACTTCCAAGACGTTTGAAGCTAGTCTTAGCAGGTGTATGGCCAGGAGGGGAAATGTTTCTGTAATGTTTGTTCACTGACAATGCGACAAACTTTGTAAGTGCTCTTGCAGAAATAAAGAAACTTTACAATTTGGTTACAAAAACCCGATAAAGATGTAGCTAATTATTTATCCTTTGAGAATCACTGGGAATTTCATCCTTCCTCTTTCTCCAAATTTCAGACTTATGAGAGGCGGGGGTTATGTCGTTCGAAATCTATTTAAGACGTTTTGTAGGGAACAAGAACTTTAGCTATGAAGAAGTCCTTACAATTATGGTACTTATTGAAGGGATGATAAACTTCAGACCAATTTCTCATTTGTCGTTAAACCCTAAAGACTTGGGTGCCTTAACTCCAAGGCATTTTCAAAAGAGACGCCCCCTAAACGCCATTCCTGAGCCTCAGCTAATAACTTCGCCTGATAATAGACTATCGCGATGACATCTAACTACCAGAATAGCCCAGAATATTCGAAAAAGGTGGCAAAGTCTACCTTACGAATCTCCAAGAAAGTTTAAAATGGGTGTTTCAAAAGGTAAAACATCAATTAAAGGAGATCTCGTAATAATAAAGGAAGATAACCTTCCACCATGCAAACGGCACATGGGTCGTATCCAGGATGCAATTTAACTTGGGTATTATTAAAAGATTTGTTTCAAACGTTACTGTGTTATCTGTAAAATAATTTAGCGTTAAGAAATCATCGATATTTAAGTTTTGTTTTATTTCAAAAGGTCAAACATTCGCAGCACATGTAGCCTTGGATAATAATATTAGGTGACCTCAGCGTATAATAATGTTGCTTGAATTTAAGTGAAGTTATGTAAATATGCACATAATGTAAATTAGTGTAAATAAATTATATTAAAAAGTACAAAATATACAGTCCATTCAATATCGTTGGACAGAGCCTTCATATGATTGTAAGTGGTGCGTACACTTACTTTTCAACGCAGATATTGAGAATTTTTATTCTCTTTTATGCACTCATTTTGAACAGTCATGCGAATTTTGGAAAAAACCAAAGATGACATCTCCAGAATCGGAAGTGAAAATCCTTAGTGAATCCCTGAACTCTTCTCGAAATTTTATGTTGAATCCATAACAGTCATCATCTAAGCTCTATAGTGAATCCTGAGATATAAATGCTGCAAGGAAAATTTTTGAACCTGAAGTAGGAAAAAAACATAAGTAGAAATCCGTAGTGAATCTTCCTATTCTCTCTAAAATTTTATACTGAAAATATATAAGTTATCATCTAAGCTTTATCGGTATCCGGTCCTGAGAAATTAAAGTTGTAAGGAAAATATAAATTTTTGAGGGTAAAGTGGCATCCCATGAACCGGAAGTGGAAATCCTTAGTGAAACATCTAACCCTCCCCTCCAAAAATTAATGATGAATCCATATCAGTCATTATTTAAGCTCTATTTATAACCTATACTGAAAAATATGTGTTTCAAGAAAATTTATTGAAGCGGAAGTGGAAAAAGAACCAGATTTGGCAATTTTTAATTGTTGTTATTGAGATCCAGACCGTCCGACCTACCAGAAAGGTTGGCAATTCTTGGTGAGCCAACCTACCTATTCCAAAATTTTATGCTAAATCCATATCAGTTATTATCTAAGCTCTATTTATGGATTTTCTTGAGAAATAGATGTTTCAAAGAAATGAAAATTTTTAAACTGGAAATTACAATGAACTAGAAGTGGAAATTCTTAGTGAAGTCACCTATCTGCATTCGATGTTTAATTCATGTGAGTAATCATCTAAGCCTTAATTATAGTAGAACATGAGAAATAGATGTTTCAAATTTTTTTAGTAAAACATAGATGGAAAATTTTATTGCCTCCGACAATTTTTAGTTAAACTATGTTTTTTTCATTTTTTTAAAATAATAATAATAATAATAATAATAATAATAATAAAAATAATAATAATTTTTTATGTCAATATTAGATACATTTTGTCGTTATCTAACGAATATTTTCTGTTTTTGTTTTCAAATCTAATTTATTAGTGAGATATTCGTGCCCCATACAAATATTTTATCAAGAACATTTCTAGATTAGAAGATTCCTAAAGATTAGGCAAGGAGTTTAAATATCGATAAATAGATATAAACATGTTTTAAAGTATTATTTAACAGTAGATTAAAATTGTCAATGGATCATACAATGATATATATCCATTGCTAATGAACATTCCTAATAATACCGTTATTATATACATTACTAACGATATAATATGCACACTAACTAATAATATAACATAGATATTGCTTATTGTTTGAGAATATAGTACCTGGTCAAATAGAATGATTTACGCTCAATTTAGTCACAAAGGTACTTGAATAGGTGCTGCAAGCAGCCGGATTCGCAAGGTACCTGTAAATACGAGCTTCTGAATGCTAAGCAAACTACAAAAGCCCGGATCTACAGGGTAGATTGCGAATGGCTCCAACTACAGTAAGTGTTGAAAACTTCTGAAGACCTGAAAAAAAAAATAAACAAAATACATTAATATTGTTTCACATGCAGTGAAGGACATTTACACTTTAAGCTCTCAGAAGTACTGGCGAATATTTACACTTTAGGCTCTCAAAAGTACTGGCAAATATCATTATAACAAAATTTCATAAATAATACAGTAAACTTAATGTGTGTTGTTGTTACTTACTTCACTTGGAAAGGGGGAAATGTACTCCATTCCATTTGTCCACAGCCTCTCAGGAATTATCTCAGGATGGTGGATAAGATGTCCTAAGGTGCAGAGGCTTGACAATCGTTGCAGTTGGTAAAAAATCTTGAAACCCGTCTTGATCTTCATATGTCTCAGGTCTACGTAGCCTGGAACAGGTCACCTGCTATCTTCAGCTACTCATTCAGGCCAAAGGAACGCCAAGTTCACTACAAGAATAATAATCATTTGTCGGAAGCGTTCTCTAAATATATTTGATTATCACCTTAGTTTGAGAAGCTATTTCATTATAGGTAGTTTTGCCAAATTTTGGCAACGCACAAAAACTTCCTTCCTTTGGTAAAACGTCAGCAATTTCGTTGCCCTGTAGGTTAACATGAGAAGAGATTAATTGAAAACGTATCTCGCTGTATTGATACACATTCTTTATTTTATCAATGATATTTCTGCTTGTTTTTTTCTACCACATGCTAAGAAAATGTTGGATGGCGTTACGGCTAACAGGCAATATCCGAATGTCTGTATTAATATTTGATAAGTCAATGCATCCTTGTGCTTTATCTATAAGCAAAACTTCAATGTTGAAATCAAGCAATACACTCCATATTTCTTTTAACGATATGCGCAGTCTCAATTGCAATTGCCTAAGGTACCCAGGATTCTGAGTCGTCTAGTTTGTATAGAAAAAATCAGTATGGAAGCATAGACCGGTAAAACTGATAGTGGGCGTCTAGACAATAGTCTTAAAATGAACGCTCAACATTGCAACCAAGCCAGCCTTTTTTTCTCTGAGCAACCAAAAGATCTGTTTTTTTCAGTCTCTGGTTATTTTGCTATTGGTTTACGAATTTAATAGTTCTATGATATTCTTCAACGCTTCTAATTTTACTAAAATATTTTGACAGAGTGCAGTTTCTCCTGATGATATCAAATGGCCGATTATTTGCATCGAATAAGACAATCTTTCTCCGACAGCTGGTCCAAATAACAGTAACAATTCTGTATTCTGACTGCACTTAACAGATTTTTGGGGCTCGAAGTTCAATTTGCGATCTTCTGTGAATGCCTCAATGTTTGTGATAAATGTATTGATAGTTGCTGCGGAGGATGGATGATCTAAATTACTGTTATAGAAAATGATGTGGTCCAGGCATACAGCCCAATACTACAATTTGGAGCAAGGTTAATGGGATATTAACAGGTTGTCTCGGCCCCCATTTCTCCAGTTGCAAATTTCTAGGACGTCGCCGTTAGGCCTTGGTCAGTTCCTGGGTTACAGCACAGCTTGCTAACAGCACCAAACATATTTCTAAACAACTCCCTAACTACTTCTCATATATTGAACGCTATGAGTCAGTGAGAATTCAGATTGGCATACATTTTCTGCAGACGTAATTAACATGCCTTTCGTTAATTTATTTTCTACTGAAGTTTTAGCACTTTTCCAAGAACTTATTTTTACTTTCCCTAAAATACATGGCATTGTGTATAGGGAAAGTATTGGAATCGTATCGAAAATCTCAATACGAGTTTCTACTTGATCTACCCGTTTCGAGCACTCTAGAGCTCGCAAAGCTCATTTTAACGTCACATCTGTATATGTGTTTGATGTGTGTCTGTCTGTGCAATATATGTATCCACTTTAGCTCAAAAACTAATTGACCAAATTTCACAAAATTTGATAGATATGTCATTTGTAGGTTGGTGCTGATTAGATTTAGTACGATTCGGAATAAAAGAGTCTGCCCTTTTTTGCAAAATGGTCCTCAAAAATAGTCAGCATGTAAAATAAAAGTCTACGTATGTTCAAATGTATCAATTAAATGTTTATTTTTTTTACGTACGTTTTGACGACGGGAAGAATAAGACCAACCCCATTACTCTAGGACTCCAGATATTTCAGTTTTCCACATTATTGCAATATCGCCTTTGAAAACACTTCCAGTCGCCAAATGAAAATGAAAATTGAATTAAAAGTGCAAATTCAGTAAAATTTCAAATGATTATCCGTGTTATTTTGTGTAATTAAGCATTATTTAATGAATTATGAAAGAAGTAAAGAGAAATAGAATTCAAATCTGTAAGAAAAGCTATGTGCTGTTGTTCACATCAGATTTTTTAATTGAACGCGCATATCAAATATTCGTAAGCATTTCTACTTGATGACAAAGAGAGAGCGAGCACAGTGGTACTCACAAGGAACTAGTTGCGGACCTCAGCACAAAGGTATTTTTTACTGCGGTAATTAAATGCAGCAGATTTTTCAAGGACGCAAAAATCTTATATGTATACCTACTGTAAAATGGGTCTTAATAGAATTTATACTTACAGAACTCGCCGTATCCAAACTTAAAATGACTCTGTCACTGAACTATAAATGTAATTATCTATCGTTTCTTTGGGAACGGTAATAATAGGTGTATTCTTTGAGTATGAGCTTGGCTGTTGCTGCCTCGTGTGGCCTTAGATCAATTTTGGAGAAATTTTATGCCTTTAACGTGGTTGGACTAAATTTATGTTTATAGATTGTGTATCGCATCCTGACGAGCAAATGATAAGAGTTCCAACGTGACCACGTAGGGGGGGGGGGGGGGGGGGCTATAATCTTCAATGGGAGTGCGATCTAGAATAGAAATGTCGCTAATATGGAGTATTCCGGTATGCAGTATTTTTCCACACAAAATTTGTCACCTTCGGAAAATGCTGGTGCAACAAAATTTATTTTTTTATTTTGTGTGTGTGTATTCAAAAATTTAATACTTATGGATAAATGTAGGCTATCGGATAGGTTAATTACAGTGGCGTGCGGTTAGTAATGGAATAGGTGGAGCTGCTATATTATTCTGGATTAAAGTTGTATGTGCATTTCGAAGTCAAGTGTTCATCTATTTGACAAAAACGCGTTACGATTACTATTTTTCAGAAACATTGTCTTTGTGCATATTTTTTAAGAGTCTCTAACATGTATTTACGCTATTTAAATTAAGAATAAAAACCTAACACATTTATCCCATTGCATTCGTGAAAAGAAGAACAAGTCAACAGCCTTTTCAATACAAACTTCTTATCTCAAGTCTTACATACTTGATGATGTCTAAGAGGCGATTAAATTGCCCATTTTTATTAAGTTGGCATTGGACATATACGTATCTTTCTAGAAAAAAGAAATGGTCAGCTAGTTCTAAAAATTAATATTACATTCATATTTTCTAAACAAAATTAACTATTTTCTTATTAATAAAAACTTGCTTTTTGTCCAACTATTTTAAACAATCTTCTCCAATAGACAATTCCAACAGAAAAATGCAATTGATTGGACACATACAACAAGTATTTTTTTCTCGTGTGTACTAACTTAAAATGAGACACAAATAATTCAGATTTATAACAGGTTTTACCATCAAAAATCATTTAAACAATAACATTATTGATTCGAAGAAGCATCATTGAAGAAAATTTATAGTTATTTAAGAACGATAACCATCCTATATTAACTAAATTTCTACACAATAACAATTATATTAAAATTATAAAAATTCATTAAACATATGTTGATTATATATAGAAACAAAATTATAGAAACTTCTAAAACAGTTTAATTTAAAACAACAAGCTTATTAACATATAAACTCTGCAGAAATGATCACTTCACCAATATCTAATTGCAAAAAATAAATATAAATATATATTAAGCCATTTAATAAACTGAAACTGGTTATTATGAGTGTGTATATTTAGCAAAAAGTTCTCTTTTATTACTAAAACATTGCTAAAGTTAAACACGCCCACTTAGGAATCTCTTAGGGCGTGCCATGCATTGTTCAAGAAATAATCGGAGTGAAGCTAGAGAGTGGAGTCAGAGTGAGCCAAGAATATGAAACGTCCAAATAGCCATTGTTTTCAGAATAATACTACAAATGAGAAAACATGCTTCGTGAGCATGCTCTAACACAAGCTATTTCTCGAATGCTTTGCTCTTGAATTTGAGGTAAAAACAACTTTAAGTAAAAAACGTTTGAAGACAAAATGAAGATATCAATTGATTTAATTGCAGTTTTGTCATGTTGACAGGAAAAATTGTAATTTACAGTAAAAATCAATCTAACAAAATTGAAAATTAAGCTTATAGATACATAGATATTATAAATATCTTTATCTGAGTAGTGAAGCACTGCTTTCTTTGCTTCATTTCACTGCGCGCTACTGGTTAATTGTATTAACTATCATTGCATCAAAGAGTAGGATGCAAATGCCTATATACGAGCATAAATATATAAATTCTACATACATTCTGAAATTTTCACCCATTAAATATTGTTCAAATTGCACATAATTGCTTCATCTTCGATAAATGCTTCGAAATATTTTTTTTTTTTTTTGCTGGTTTTGTGGGGCCCCTTTGTAATTGGGGCTCATACCCCGTGATCCCTGACCTTAATATGACTCTACTCGCATTGCAGGTTCGCCAAATTATGGTAGATATCAAGTTTTCCCGCTGACATTACAATCATCGGCTTTTCCTTGTTAACAAACGAAACCGGTCCACGGATGCTGTTTTGCGATGTAACGTAATTCTAATGGGCAGAATTCGCTGCTTAGAAAATAAATAAACGCATCTTGAAACATACAATAACATCTATGCGCGTGTGACTTCTGCTCCTTCCTCCGATCAATGCATAAAAAATACACGTGGCTGTGTCTACAAAAATATTACCGGTCATACATACGCTTGAGGAACTCGTGGCTGTTTCCGACTCTCAGCATGATTGAAAGATTCTATTAAAATAAATCTGCTACTGGCAGCGAGAAAAACCGAAACGTCACTTCAAATGACGAATGGGGGACCACACAATATGAGATGAAGGGGAAAAAAGTCAAATCTTGCTTCAAGAATTGTGAATTACTTCCATTCATATTTACGGGAATTTAAAGTTGCAGCTTATGTTTTGAGCGATATTATTTCTAGGAAATGTAGGATTTGGTGTTGTAGAAACCAATAAATTTAAAGACGGAAGCAATACAGTATTCGCTGTTTCTTTTTATTTTTTATCGTTTTTCTTATACGGGGTTACTAAGAAAGTCCTTAAGCACTCCAATAATTTTGCGAGGAAAAACTATTGAGTGTATGAAAAACTACTGAGTATGATGTCAAGTCTTTCTGTCTTAAAGAGAGCGTACACAATCAAATGATATCGGTTGAGGCGCTCTTAAGGGATAATTTAAAATGTTATGATAAAGAACTCTACATTAAATCGAGGTAGACGAAAAATATCAAATACAAAGTTGTGGTGAATTATCTAATAAATTATGAGAAAAAAAACAAGTAGTTTTTCAATGCCCCCCCCCCCACACCTTCCTACACCAAGGCTCACGGAAAGCTAGAAAATAAATTTTAATCACACATGAAATTGAACCAAATTGGGGGTGTAGGCAGATTCAATTCAAAACAATACTATTGTATAAATCTTATCATTAAATAAAATTGATATTATGCAAACATGTCGGATTTATATCATCCGCCTTCATCAGTGATTCCCAAACTTTTAGTTACCCTTGAAATATTTTATAAAATCTCGCGGAACACCTAATTGGCTGACACATATTAGATTCAATTAAAACAATATACTACAACTAAAAAAGCTTCGTGTCATTTGAAAGAGGATTAGGATCCTTCAGCAGGGTACCTAGACTTGAAAATGCAGCTACAATTCTGCGGAAACTTGGCCCAAACCATTTTAAGATTTTATAACTTTATGGAAGAAATTTTTTTTTTGTATGGAGTTTTTGACCGAAGTCATATTTTTTAGAGGTTTTAACAATGACGCGTGTATCTAACCAAGTAAATAACCAATAATCATCAAAATATTTATTCGACTTATTACAATGGAAGAAAACTGCTGTTACATAAGCCTTTTGATAACCAAACTTTCCCTAAAAACGTGAACTTGTCCAAATCCAACTCCTCGTGGAATTTTCAGTTTTATTAAGACATACAATTTTTGCACTCATTTAAAAAAACTCAGTGTTATCTTTTCCGGCAACCCAATGGATTTTTTCTGCCAGGTTTGTTGAACCAATAACTTGGCTGGTAGTAATGGTTACCAACAACTCAATAGGATCAAATATTTATTGAATAAGATATAAAACTTCTCTCTTGGAAAAGTTGCTGCCCTTCAATTCTATTTTACAGTTAACATGTAGTGATTCCTGACATCGATTCTGCAAAAGTCTTGTTAAAGGAACTATTTCACTGTAATCAATATGTACGGGAGTTATTAAATATAATGCATGCATCGGAATGTCGCCAATCGGACCATACATCCACGTTCTTAAATGTATTTTTGCTGCAGCAAATATTTCTATTTTGCGATAAGGGTTATCAATTTGCTTTCGTCCTCTACTGACATGGCACAATTATCAACATAAAAAGACTTGTTAAGTTTCATTAAGTGTTTCTCGCTCTTCTAAAATATTACAACGTTGAAACTCTATAACAGTTCCTAGTAGGAATGGTCTGCAAGTAAGCCCGAAAACCGTGCTGAAAAACTTGTACTTGATCATCACTCTCCCACCGCAAGACTAAAGTAGTTTCTCTCTTCTGTCAATTTAAATTAAAGCGCATGTCGTATTGCATTAACTCTATGAGGTTTCTAATAATATTTCATGCAAAACTTCTGAAATTCAGTTGCGAAAGTGAAGCACTCTCGTGATTGGCTAGGGCTATTTAATGGCACAGATTTTAAAATTTTGTGGCAACTGTCATTGTACCGCATTTGGCTTGGAGTTCGGTTCTACTTAATGAAAGCACATAAATATCTCTAATGTGATTATTCAGTTAGGTAACAGTTAGATTGTTTAGAAAATCATTGCGATAGAAATGCATGTACTTGCTTGCAGGTCGGATAACATTGAACGATAAGTGCAGTTGGCTTAATAAAAGATTTTAAAGAAATGTTGTTGTCATGCTTTCTGTAATCTTAAAAGTTAGGTTTAGGGATATTTATCTTCTTACTTAACGTTTACGATTAATTACGAACTTATGTTTAAGATTAAAGGGAAGCATTTTAGTGTTCATGAATGATAATGTCATGCTTTAAGCTATCCAAAACCGTACAGCATCGAGACAAGTCGGTCCACAAACTGCTCATCCTAACTTAGTGTGTATCGCTGTAACACCTTTTAGTAATTGCTTTATCCGGCATATCAAAATTTGACCATGAATATAGCCCATCCAGTAACTCAATATCGGGGAACCAGGACCTATGTCCGACACAAAATTTTTATTTAGGTATTTTCCCGCAGATGGTTTGCTAGCCCCAAAATTCAAATTCCAAAACTGACCTTTAGTGATTCTTCGATTTACACAATTTGACTAAATATTTCTTATTGAATGTAAGATTTTTATTAGCCTCAATCTAATAGTGCACGAACTTCCTTTGAAACTTCTGTCCTCATGATTTTTTTTCTATATTCATTAAAGCAACCTTGCTGGTACACTTATGGCTTGTGATGGTATTTTGTACCACCTTTTGTGATTCATGTTTTTCTCGAATCTTTATGTACTAACTCCGGGTAAGAACAACTGGGTGCCCTTTAGAACAACGTAACAATGAACCAATGAACCAATGTCTTACACACTTAAGCGATGTGTCCTGGTTTGAAACACTTGATGCAACTTATTTTACACATATTTTAGCCATCTTATCTTCCAGAGACAGTGACTTGGCTGTCACACATTCTTTACTATTATACGAGCCACTGCAGAAGATTCAGATTGCTTCCTTACTCGAAAACAAACTATACTGACCATATCTTGATTAAAACGTCTTCGCTTTTGCTGATCCTTAAAGTCTTCTTTTATTTTTAGCTCCTCAAAACCTCTTTAGGCTAATAATAATCTTTCTTCCCCATTCACCTCTCGTTTGAGGAAATCCCTTAGATTTGAGACAGAAGTTTTCTCAAAAGAGTCTGGTGTTTCTATAGTAAACAACGTAATTTGTTGCCATACCTTTAGCACTTCCTCGGATAAACAAGATTTAGTCATTGGATACAGCCATGCTGCATTATTCCCTGACACAATATCCATACTCGAGCCCATAGTTGAGCTTTGATGCTATTAAAGAGTCTAATAAGTGGTATTCTGTCTCTACTATTTTCATTTACATTGGTAATTATCAACTTTAATAACGCCCCAACATATAATTTTACCAATAAATCCCGATTTTCAAAACGTTGTTCCATGCGTACAGCTTTGGATAATCCTCCGTGGTTATCGGGTAACTTTCCATAAATTATTTATCTCGCAAACCCAGCTGCTTAAACTGAACTAAATATTGAAATTTGTCGCTATCATGTAATTCTTCATCCTCGTGTATCTTTCGAAACTACGACCAAAAAGAAAGTCGATTTTTTAACCCACCATCAAAATTTATAAATTCTATTTTAAGCAGCTTATAGCATCTGTCTTTTGATACAAAGTTACTGTCTGATTTAATTTCGTGTTGATTTGCAATTCCAAATTTCTCATTTACTAAACGTTTTACAGTTATGAATTCCCCGGAATAAACGTCTGAGCTTTCAACTTCATATATGAAAGTTCCTACAATAAATTCACATCTAAAAATAACTCAAGTATTTGGCCGTAAAGTTTTTTTAACTGGTTGCTAAGAATGCCGCACTACAATCTTCTTCACAAAATTCACTATTAATTACATTTAAAATCTTCGTAAATGACGCTCTTTCAACAGCATCTTTATTTTGATACTATTCATAATAAGCACTTTAGAAAAATTTATATTTTAATAACTTATATTTCAAGTTTAACCATCAGTAATAAAACATTATGCAACTTTATTTCAATATTTAAACTAGTAATATAATCTATTTCTGAATTTCTTACTTCAATAGTCCTATCACGATGCTACTAATGATACGAAATCACTTTTTAAAATCTCTCAGACCATCTAAAGCTACCCGTCTTGGAGATCTGAAACAGAATTTAAGCCAAAGCACATAAAAAAACATAATTAAAATAGAACTTGCATTTTATTAACATGGTATCTAAAAGTCAAAATGGCACACAAGGGACATATCAATTCTAAAACTTCATTGCACGAGCTGAGCGTTTTTATAACACGGGTTCTTCTTAGATCTTATGTGCTGAACTCGCATCTGTAGGCGCTAAAACAAAGGGGAAAAGTCCGATACTGAACGCATGTAAAGTTGCTAAGAATAGTGTAGGTAATTAGTAGGAATCAACATAAAAAACGTGCGAAATGCGTATAAGGAAATGGACTTTGAAAGTGCTGTTGTGTTTAGAGTTGTGAATGTAGATTATGTGTTGGCATGTAGTTAAATAATTTTATTTCTTATTGCTATTGTGACAACGTAGAATCTGTGGAATTTAGACTAGGTATAATTTATCATTCATTTATTTATTTATTGCTATGCATTTGAATGTTTCAAATAATTGCAACCATTATATTTGCACATTTGCAGTTGCGACAATTATCACTTTCAGTTTTCTCATAAATTACCTCTATAGTCGGGAAAAGGCTTAATCTTGGTCAGGGTATCCGACTGAAAACGGGGTAAACAATAAATACCTTTAAAAAAAGTCGTATCATCAGAGACTGTAACGTGAAAAAAATTGTGTAAAGATTTAATGAGAGTCGACATCAGAAACGGAGGGAAAACCTTTCAAAAAGTCGTATCATCAGGGAAGCTGATACCTGCAATGCTTGTCAAAGTGAAAAACCCAGACCACACGACAGACCCGAGGGCTTACTGTTGCTTGATGTATGGCCGGCTCTTGTCAAAGTGAGTAGTAATGTTCTTTCTTGGATTCAAATGTGTATTGTTGTGGAGGAAGAGCATTTTAACAATCATTTTGAGCATTAGACTCCTGTGCATGTAATTGTAGTTTATTTTACATTTCCTGAATAGGTTAGTCATTCGCTAGTAACCATTTGTGTGTAATAAATGCCTTCTATAAGAGTTTATGGTATATTTCTACTAATTAGACAAGGCTCTTTAACTTTGTAATTGGTTTTTCTTTTTGTCTATCTTGCTCTGTGTCCGAACTCACTATCATAATTTTAAATTCTCCACTAAGGGGGGTGGTAATCACTTTTATTCCTTCGAGGATTGTCACTGGTAGAACATTCTTATAAAATTAATGGGGTGCGTAAAGACCTTCCAAGAAACCCTAGTATAATAAATATTTTAATTATAATCTTAAAGGTTACAAAATAAAGAATATATGCTACAAACATACATTTATTTTAAATTAAGATTTGATATCCCCAAACTGAAGCAATTGCAGAATTACTCGTATAATCATGTCTTCATAGACCGTGCCTTTCTTCATAGACCATTGTTAGGAAACCAGTTTATTATAAAGGAACTTTTCGATTTAAAATGCTTCTTTATTTAAAAAATACTATCTAGTTGCACTTAAAATAGTATTTAGGAACTAAATAAGCTGTTTAAATAATTTTAAAAAATAAAGAATAAATACAGATCAACTTGTTTTTGTGTTTTGAAAATTACAAACAAAAAAGAAAATCATTTCTTTAATATATTTGTTACATTCCATGAGTGAAGTGCATTCATGAGTTACAGTGATTATTAATGAATATTAATTAATTAATAACGTATAATATATAATTATGCAGATCAAGCCCATTATTTCAAGCCAAGTGACATCGGTTAAGATGCCTACAAATGAGTACAAAGAGTAATTCGTGTAATTAGATTAAAATATAATTTTCCAAAAATTGCTATTACCTTTAAAAATTTTATATACATATATGTATACAATTTAAAAACTTTATTTATTTTTAAAAACTGTTTTAAAATTCGTCCATTATAAAAACAATAATGTATAGCAGTTAAAAATATGAAGATGGTGCTTTAGGATCCTATGAACCACTTCTGGGTACACCACGTAATTATTTACCGGACGTTAGTAAATATCTATTGTTAAAAGACTGAAGGTTAATTCCCGCACACTAACCTTCAAGCACGCGGTGGTATAAGATATTATTCACAGTTCAACAAATTGTGTTCTTTGAAGCGTTTATTGAATCAACCAATTGAAGAATTCAATTTAGGAGGAACAAAATAGTAAAGTGACCTCTGATTTGTGACAATTCAAGAGGAAATAACCAATCAATACATACAACTGTTTGCTATGTTCTTATAAGAAAAAAGTATAATGCAATTGTCTACGGCATAATAAATTAAAACAACATTGACCAGTTATAAATTACATATTTTGATTTGGCAAATTTGAAAGTGAATTAATTGAATTGTTTCATCACTCAACCGAATGTCATTATAAATATATCTCACATAGTAAATAAAAGGACTGAAAATGCATTTTTTGTACTTAACTTATAAGACATGAAATTTCTAATATTATAAGACATAATATAAGACATCTATTATAATAATTACCACTTCAACTTATTATGTTCATTAAAACGTTAGTCTGATCTCCTATTTAAGAATTAATTTTAAGATAAATTGTCAGAACGCTGATTCGTAACAATTCAAATAATAATAACTTGTCAACCAATGCAGTTATTGCGAAGATCTTAGGCAGAGAAAGTATAATTTAATTACCCCCCCCCCTGTGCCTTCAAAAATTTAAAATAATCTAAACCAATTAGCAATTTGATAATTCAAATAATTATATTTACATTTAGGTTTATGATTAACACATATTAGAGTTTGTCAAAAATATATGAATTCATACAGATCAAAGCTAATTTAAATAAAATAAAATATAATAATAATTTAAATAAAATATAATAATAGTGCCAATGCTAAAAACTCTTACAAATACTTTTACTGCATTTTCATGGAGAGAAATTAACCCATAGCACAAATAAATACAATTTTGTAAAATGTGAAGTGAACATCCTATGAAACCAATATTTAGCTATATAGAATAGAAAATATTTCTTAATTCAAACGCCTGTTTTTCATTATTTTAAATTTTATATGAGATGCGTTCTTTAGAAAAAATTTTTAATTTTTAGATTAAGTTATAGTTTCCAATATTAATGTATCCAATTGTGATATTCACTCAACGGTAAAAAAATAATTGGATATTTGGTGTTCCAAATACATTTAGCAGTAGAATATCCAAGGAATTTCAGGAAAGGGGAGGTGCAAAACTAGGGGAGGTGTTAAATAGTACTAGTATCGTTAATTAGTAATCATTAATCATGGTGTTTAATATTTAATAGTTCACTGTAAAGAAGTTTAATATGACTATAAAAGATCGTGAAATGTTATTTAAAAAGCACGGAATATCAGTTACCTAGAGATTATTAGCACCCTCATATTTTATAACAGTGAAGATAATTGTGATATAACATGTATTCCATTTATTAGTAAAGACATGTTTAACACTTAAAGGTATCAATTTTAGCAATGGCCATAAGAAATACATCATTCTTTATAGAATGAGTCTACTTTTATTACAAAATAATTTCTTATGAATTTCGTCATTTGTGAAATACGTAATTAATATTCACCTAGTCATTCTGTTCTACTGAAACTGCTATAAGATGCGTGCGCTATCTCAATATTAAATGAATAAAATATGGAAAAAAATTTGATTGAACATTAGCTGTACCTTAATTAAAAATGCGTCTAAATTTTCGTATACTATAATATAAAAGCATTAATTTTTAGAAATTACAAAAGGGGGATTAGTGCGAAAGTTACAAAATGGAGACCGTAATGTAAGATATTTTTTATCTTAATTAAAAATTTTATATAAACATGCTGCAGTAATCGTTGTTTTCAAGTTTCAACAAACAAGATAATAGAGAAAAATAACCCCATGATTGATAATGAAATTTTGTATCTTTCATTTATTTATAATATTTAAATCGCTTTTAGTAATTAATTTCTTTTAAAATAGTCTAACTTTATTATTTTCTGTTTGTTTTCAACGTTTAGTTTCATAATTGTTGTTCAATATCATTTGGTATTTTAATGGTATAAAAAATAAAATTAAGCCATTAAGTAACTTTAAACAGTATTTTACTCGTTTCTACTACAACTTTAAGCTCATTTTAAGGGGAAATTTCTCAAGGACATTTGTCGCACTTATTTACAATATATTCCCAAGCAATAAGACTCGTTATCCACATTCAGAGAGTACACATAAATCAAGTTAATTATTGCAACACGGTTGTCCACAGCTATAACAATGGATTTGGAATGAAGGGAAATATTTCTTGCAAGCAAAAGCAAATATTAATTTTCTGGTTGACTTTCTAAAAAGTTCTTGTCACCTGAAAATTAAAGAGTTCTTAAAACTTTTAAAAATTGAGATCTTTTAAGGCCTTTATCAATTTATAAAATTAAAAAGTTTTCAATAGTGTTAAATACCGTGGGAACCATGTTCAAATTTGGAATGTTGACAGGTGTTATCGAAAATGTTGACGTAACTAATTGACACAGATTGAATAAGTTCTTCTTAATTTGTGTCAATTAGTTATGTCTTTGTAAAATTAATTGTTAACATACAGAAAGAGAACTAAACTGAAAAATGTAGATTAGGTTTGAATGTATTTTTCTATTCCTAATAAAATACAAAAAATTAAAAAATATAGAATAAATGTCTTGCGTTACATCTGTTGAAACTATCCTCTAAAATTTCGAAGGAAAATAACTCATAACTCGACTGAAAAAAAACGTCCTTTTTCGAAAAATCTATTTTTTTACCAACCTTCAAAAGACTGGTCATGGTAAAGAAGAATGACAAGTGGAAATATTTATTAAATATCTATAAAAAAATAAACACTTCGTTAATAACAGTATGTAGTAGGAAAACTTGAGCACCTTATTTAAACACAAATAAAGTAATACGTGTGCTTAAATAAGGTGCTCTACTACATTAATATTTTATTTGTGCTAAAATACGTTGCTCAAGTTTTTCTTATCCTTTACAAAAAGTGTTTTTGACTTATTAACAATATACTAGAGGGATTAGAAGTACCAACTAGGTTTCGGAGACAGCATCAGCAAAAGCAAGGCAATCCTGTCAATCGTTGAGAGACACGTTCTTGCATTTGTTAGTATTAATGCTTTGCATTTTAGCCTGACTAAGGAAGCTGTCTTTTCCTCCAAAACTAGTTGATACTTTTAATCCACCTTGTATGTATTATTAATGAAGTTTTTATTATTACGGATTAATTCAAACAGCAATTGGAGCGAATTTTATGTTTATTAAATATCTTTGAAAGGATAATATGTTAGTGTTAAAAATGCTAGTGTTAAAAATATATATATGTTAAAATGTTAGAATAATGAATGTGTTAGTGTTAAAAAATGTAAAACGTATTTAGTTCAGCAGTTGCAACTGTTATTTGCAAAATGCTTTTTCAGCATTTTCCTTTTAGGAACGCAATTATTGATACATGTACATAAAAATGATTATATTTATTTTGAAGATATGTTTACCAAGTTTAATCATTTCGTTTATTAGTCTTATCATTTCATCTATTTCGTCTTAGCTTTATATTTCTTCGAATTGAAACTTTTAACAGATAATATTGGGGGATATTTTTCGATAATTAATAGAATGGATTTCGACATGGTCATGATGCCAAAGGAAGGATGTCTTACATACCAAAGATTGGTCTCTGTAATAGAAAATGCACACAATCATGCTACGTGCAGCAAAAAGTGAAAATCTGCAATAAGATGCTTCTAATATTTGAATTAATAGTAGGATAGGAATTGGGATAAAAGGGGTGAAAAAGAAACATAAGAAATGCTAAAGTAGTGTTTCCTTTCTCAATACTGGAAATTTTTTTTTCTAGTGATTACTAACCTAAATTGCTGTATGCACACTTTTGGTTGATAATAAAATTGTGTGCTATACCGCTAAGCAAACCCTTATTTATATTATTTTTATTTATTATTTTATATATGTATTTATTACTTATTAAATAAACTTAATGATCAATTTATAGTGCATTTTCAAAACAATTCAGTTAATTTATTGAGACTTCAATCTTAAAGAGATAGGCCTAATTTATTAAAATTGAAACTCTCCATTTTTTTAAATATTGCATAGTAGCCCTCAGATTAAAAAAAATGTAACACCAATCGTCTTCTAGCAATAAATAAAATATAGATCAATTTATCCTTTTTAATACAACTTTCGCACATCATAGTACAAACATATCGACCTGGAATACGAGCGGAGGTTCCCTCTTGTCGGAAGCCAATAAACATAACAACCTGTCCTGAGAAATCAATTTCTTTCGTTAAGTTCTGTATATTTTTGATCAGTTCATCACTCATCTGCTCACCATTTTTATCATCTTTGTCACCTTTATTTGAAACCGCTGCAATAAGCTCAAATTTGACGCCGCTTTATTGTATTCTATAATGGATTTTTTCGTATTTCCAATGTGTGTTTGCAACGATAACATTTATTATTATCTGAACTTCTTACGAGAGTCATTAGAACAGTCGGTGGCAGATCGAATTTCTTGTAGAAGGCCGCTAATAGTTTTCTCATTGTGTTTTCGATTAGATTTCAAATAGAAGGTCAAGCTGCTTTATTGCTTTTGTGGCTGTTGCATATGTATTGAGCAAGATAGAAGGCGGGACTCAAAAAACAAATCCAACACCTAGTCGATGTGGATGACTAACCAAGTGAGTTACATGAACGCTCTGTACATTTTCTTAGAATTTTTCTTTCCTTCTGCAGTTATGCGTGTTTTTATCTTAAATCTACGAGCTTTTAAATTTTTTCTTAGGTTTTCGGCAGCGATATAACACAGCGAGAGAACAAAATATATAAAATTATAATTTATAAGATATAATTTTATTTTTGTACTTAAAACTTTGGGGGAATTATTATTTAGTAAAACGAAATTTGCTTGATGATGCAGTATTAGTCAATTCTTTTCGATATCCTTATGACTAAAAACTTTAACTTGACTATGTCATACGCTGCTCACAAAAAGTTAAGCAAGTAAATGATATTTCAAAGAAAAAGCAGCATTTTGCAAATGTGGTGACATAATTCAATTGGCTAATATTATCTGCGGTACTGATGCATGCACATTTTGTCTACTGAAGGAAAAGCACGTAATTTCCAATATGTTTTAAAAGAAGCGTTAAACGGCTGAAAAAAAATTCTTAGAAAAATTAAAGAAAAACCGTTTTGGTTAAAAATAATTTAAATAGTTGACGGTCTAGAAGCAATGTCTACGTTTTTGATAAGTTTCCTGAACAACTTATTGAATGAATGCCATTATCATTCCTCATTTAGACTAAAACAATATTTCCAGTTCAAGCAAATGACCAGTGTATTATTGCATTCACATTTATACAGGAGATGTTCAGATGCTGTTATTGTTGGCCTTTATGTTCTTGTTGAACTTTAAATCCGATATATTGTAACTCATAAATAAATCAGTATAAACTGCATTTCAGTTTATAATAGGTTATGGGCAAAGTCACAATGAAATACAGAAGACTTGAGATGTTAAATTAGAATAAGTATATATTCTAAAGCTACAGTTTCATTCTTCTTCCACGATTCTATAATTCTCTAAAATCTATTGAAAAAAATGAACACATCCAAAGTGTACATTATTTCGTTAGATCTCCGCTTAGTATCACTTTCTAAAAACTTAAGAAGATTTATGAAAAACCGTCTCGCACCTAAATTAAACAAAGTTTATATGTTAATATTAAATTTAAGCTAAATTTGGAGGCCCACCTTGGGCTAAGAAAACTCTCTGCTTTTCCCTCCTGCGAAAAATAGGCAGGGATATAAAAGAGATTTTTTAACTAAATGTGCACTCAGATCCCCCCTTTCCCCTGATTTTCTAATCTAAATAGGAAATGCCCAAGAAAAGTAATGCTAATAAAATCAAATTGAGTTTGTTGTTCATTTCAGTGACATATCATTAATGTTTAATTTATATATATAAATTGAGGTTACTAATAAAATGGGATCATTTTATTTGCGTTACATCCTTAACGAAATATTTATTTTTATTTCTATTTTAGGTATGTCTTTGCTATGGGAAAAATATTGCAAATAAATAAAGAAGTTTGGACTTGAAGATATTGTAAATATTTGTAAGTTCAAACTTCGTTATTGTTGAGTTACCTATTCTCCTCCTTTTCCTTTCAGCAGAGACAAACTACGGTGACTACAATTTTGTAGCATCCTCATATAAACTTATATATGCAATCCATATAATGTATTCTTCAAGAATTTTCTCTCGATGAATACTTAATTATAAATTTGAGGCAAATTACTATTTGAATCGATGCACACAACCACATTAAACTTAAAATATTTGAACTTGCAGTCTCCAGAAAACTTGGATCAATAAAAACAAAATATTGCCTTTTCAATGGTATATATTGAATAGATATTTGGACCATGTATTCAGTTATTTGTCTGAAAGTAACAAAAAATCTCGATTTACAACGTCATCTGATATGGAGATTATTGTAAACGTTTTTTTAAGTCTCCCTCATCCTTCCATACAACAGTGTCTATTTTAAATGTTGGCCGATAAATATAATCTCTTTAGAAAGTATACAATATCTCTTTGATATTTATAACGTTTCCAATTAAGTCCATTTGGGTAAATCTTTAGGGGACTACGTTCATGGATAATAGAACGAAAATTGACAGTTTAATTGATCACTTCCTTGAGATCTGGAATTCCCATTAAGTTGTAGACATTATCCTTCTTGCCCTTTAACGTATATTAAATGCTTTCTAATTAGTCATTGATGACTGAATAATAAATTTTTATCAAAAAGAACCCAAATTGTAAAGTTAGAAATAATATAAAAAACTAACACAAACTTTTAATAAAGGGCGAATGAAATTCTAATAGAAAAAAAAATAGAAAAACCATGCTGCGATGGGAAATACATTCTAGGACATTATGCAGAATTCAAATATTGTTCCTTGTTCGAAAAACCGCTTAATGGTAAAATAAATTAGTAGTATAATTATTTTAAAAGTTAAATATATTTTTTTAAATAATTATATTATATTCAAAATAAGGACCACAATCGTTTTCAAGGACTTAAAAAATTATTGCTTGGGGATTGGTGATTTGAGATACCTCAAACGATAGTGACCAAAAATAAAGATTTTAAAAAAGAAAAAGAAAACGAGCTGTTTCTGTTTCATGCTTTTGCCAATTTATTTGGAGTGCAATAGAACCTGCTTACCACTCAATAGCTAATGGATTAGTTGAGCGCTTTTACAAACATCTGAAATCGACTATTAATTAACAGTAGGGTTAGATGGCGAGTTTATCAACAGGAGAGGAGCCCGGTATACGGTATGACTCTCGGGGCATGCGGCGTTGAGAGTTCCTCTTCCAAATCTCCTCTCCCCCCTATTTTGAAATTAGTTCAAAATCATGACAGTTTTGGGGGGAATTTGAAAATTTGTTTGGCGTTTTCATTTTTCATACATAATTTTTCCAATGGCAACGTGCTTTTGAATTTCGTTCAAGATCATGATTTTTTTTCCCTTTAGACTTTAATATTTTCATTTTTTATTTTTCACAGTTTCATTTTTCATTTTTCAGTTTCATTTTTCATAAATTATTTTCCTGGTGCCAACGCCTTCTCCGGAGCACACCGCACTAATGAAATAGTGTTATTTAATGAATATTTTTGACCACCGAGGAATCGATTTTTGTGAAAATCGTTCAAAATTGCGCTTTAACATGAAATAACTAAAACCAAATGCGAATTTAAAATAAATAGCTACAAGGGTGTCTTTTGAACCTAAATGAAGAATCACTGTATCAAATGTCGTAGCTGTCGGTTGCTTAGATTTTCTGCTACCTGTCCAACAGACGTCTTCTTATATTATTATGAATATTTTATATAAATGTCAAAAATGTATTTTTTTTTTAATATGTGGCGACATCTTTCTTATGCCGATGTATGTATTTAACTTATATGTGTTAATAAGCATATATTTCGATATCATTAACATCTTTAGATTAGTTCAAATTATCAACTTCTCTTTTTAACTATCAGAATTTTTCTGGAAATAATTATTATTTATCTATAGGGAATAACGGAAATCTAAAATTTTAAATAATTTGTGTTCTGGTTATGCGATCAGTAAAAATTCTATCTAGTTCTAGTTTTTCATTCAATGTTACATAATACTTTGCATATAAAATATGATAGCGGCATGTGCATTTGTTCTTGGGTTATCGTGTGCACATCTTATAAATATGCCCACATATATATACACATATTATGCACGTATTACCGCTGAAGAACGTCGTTTCAAAATTGGTTGAAAGAATCCATGAGGTCTTAATATATGCTCAATCCTTCAAAATCTCGAAATTGAAAATTTTCTTTCTCTACATTCTATGAGAAAGTAAAAATGAAAATAGTTCATTTTACATTAAATACCCATATAACTACTTTCACATATATACTAAAAATGTTACTGACTAACATTGCACAACTTGAATATAAAATCTAAAAGTGTCATCATTTAAATCAAATGGATTGCTCATCCTCTAATTGCCTTCTCAGCAGAAAAGGCCGTTTTCTTCTTACCAACTTCTTAAACTTACAGGTAACAACGCGTCCCTCCAATTTCGTCAATTTTGCAGTCGTATTTTGCAATGAATGTTACCAGCGGCTGAAATGTTACCAGGGGTATTCAACGGGCTTGGTGATTTTAGAGTTCTAGCGACCCTGATAATTCTATTCTATTCAAAATCAAGGTTGCCCATCTGGAGTTCCATATTACAAATCCGGTCTTCCCCCCCCCCCCCCCTCACACACACACACACACTTCCCGGAAGAAAAAAGAAATTGCAGGGGTTCGAATGAAGATATTTTGGGGCATAAGTTACATGAAATGTCATTTACTCCTATATTTAATTTTATTTATAAATTTTTCAAACATTAAATACATCGGGTCCAATTTTTGTAAACTAAGCCCGTACCGAGTCCGGATCAAGATCGTTTAATAGAAATATGACGCGTAGAATAAGGCCTAGCCCGTGGGACCTTTTTTATTCTTTATACATGAAAAGTAAACCGGTTGTTTTATTCATTTTTTTCCCGAGTGGTATATTTAAAGTGGTATATTATTCATTGGTATATTTAAAGTGGTATATTATTCATTGGTATATTTAAAGTGATTTATTTGATCGAATATAATTTGAATTTAGTTGATTAAGAGCTTATGTAGATATTCTTTTATAAACTGATATTTCGCAACAATTTAAACGATTTTTCTCTTTTTTCAGTTTATTTAATGAGTGAATATAGCTCACTTAACTTCTGAAACTGCTTATAGCATTGAGTTTTGTTATATACTGCATAAATTTGAATTCTCATGCACAAATATTTTTACGATACATTTTTTACACAAGATGTTTTTAAAATTTAGTTGATGATGTTGCTCCTCTAGCTTCAGAAACCGGTTGCATTTCTATTTATTTTATCATTCGACACTAAAGTTTATAGTCTTATTGATTAAGAAAGTATTTTGAGGTCTTCTGCTGATTTTTCCATTTCTCCTAGGCTTTATCGTTACTATTTTTTCTTTGACAACGAATTCCTTCCGACGAATCGCAACGAATTCTACTGGATGCCACTATTTTTTTTTTACATGCCTTTATAAAGTGGTTGTTCTTTAGAAGGAAGGTATTTTTTAAATTTGAAACCGGTTTATACGGTTACTAATTTGATCTTTTTATATTTATAATAAGAATTTTACTTTTTAGCGTTAATTGTTGATGTATATATTGTTTTTATTGCTGCATTACTTCAATCAAATTGCTTGAATTGCAAACTGTACCAATAAAATTACTTCAATCAAAAGTTTCTTTGTATTAATTAGATCGTAAAACCTCTAATTTTGTAAGTTATCCATGGTTAGCCTTTTAAAAAAGAGGAAGTTTGCCTTCAAATGCTCCATGTACATTGGGATCCGGGTGATTTTTCCACATATGTTCATATGAAAATCCCCAGGTACCTTCTTAATGTTTTATAGTTATGATTCACTAATGCGAATAGTAGAAATCACAAAAAATCAATTACTTCTTTATAACACTAACTTTATATTCTACTTAAAATGGAAGCACCAGTTCGAGAATAGGAGTTCCCATTCTCACCAATAGATGGCGCGACACATTTTCTACTGGTAGAATCTTTTCATAGATATTATAAACAGGGACTCTCATTGACAGTCCCGCCTATCCAGCTCTTCACACCAGTGTATGGATGGCTTAGTAGAGCGTTTGTCGTGGTCGTGGAGTTTTTAAATGACATCAGGGAGAGTTTCATTCATATTTAAAATGATTAGTTTTATTTTTCAATATAATGGCTGAAATATCACATCTTATTTTGATATTTCGTTTATGGTTGAAAATCTAAACTTGTTTGCAGGAGAGATCCGAATTTATGAACAGGTGACAAACGGGATTTCGGGAATCTCTTATTTAGAATATATTTTTCATTATTAATGCCATTATATATTATAAAAACCCTTTAAAAGGACTTTTAACGTGGTTCATTATTGGACCACCTAAAATATCAGAAACTGATCACTGGGGGTTTAATGATTTTCTCTTTTGTTTAGGAAACACACTTCTCAACAAGTACAGTTATTGCGAAGGAAAATCAAATTGCAGATTATATAAAAACACACACGATAGAACATATAAACACAATAAAATAAGTACCTAAAACATGAAAATTAAAATAAATAATTCAACATATTTCACATTATAATGCAATCATCATAATTTCTAAAATCATAAAATTTTTAAAAACATTCAGTCAATCATAAAAAAATGTAAACTGTTAACGCGTCCTGACAAACTGAGTTATAAATTGATTCCCTAAAAAAAATTTACTCTGAAAGTTTAATCATAAGCTTAGCCTATTTCTAGTATTAATATCTGCCGAGAAGGAAGGCAGATATTAATCTCACTTAGTAAGCTGGGACAGTCTATATTACTATGTAGTAAATTATAAAAGAATATGAAAAAAAAAAATCTTCTGCATTCCAAGGAAGTAATACTATTTTTACCGAATATTAATAGAATTTTTACCGAAGCAAACAAAAAGTACAAGATATAAAACTGTTACAGAAGCAATTAGATTTGTAAAAATTGATCTCAGAAATTTGTTTTGAACTTTTTTAATATACTATCAGAATATTTATAATATGGACTCCAGACCACACATTCATACTCCAAACCTAAACAATTTAACAGATATGTTTCCAGATTCCACCTCTGCCTTATTTCCCGAGCCCTAGGCAAGTGCCTAGTTTGCCAAATGGTTAAAACGGCCCTGTAGTATCCCATTTTTATCTACTGTGTGGCGGGGTACACTGTATTTTTTCCCCCATTTTTTTTCATATTTTTTTCATTTCTTGACTCTTGGGACTGTTATGTGTCATTTGAACTTTTTCCGTCTTGTTAGGACTCATTTAATCCTGTTCACACTTGTCTCGTCTTGATAGGATATTTCCGTTGTGTTTTGGTGCACTTGATCTTGTGTGTCAGTTCTTATTTCCGATTTACTACGCTGTTCTTCATCCTGCTTTATGTTTGACTCTCTTAGGTAGACTTTTAATCCTCGATTTGGGTATATATACCCTTTTTTTTTCTATTTGTGCCCATTTAGTGACTTTAAGTTTATTGGTTCTCTATCACTGATGAAGGAGATCCAAAGTATCATCGAAGCAGCTGTATGCCGCAATATTATTTTATTTGTGCTTAAATACATTGCTTAAGTTTTCCTTATCCTTTGCAAGATGTGTTTTCTTACTTATTGATTTCTCTAATAATATTTTTATACATTTTGCATTCCTCACGTAGTTTAAATTATCTTTTTCTTCTATAAATAATGCAGTTATTAATATTCCGAGAATTATGCCTTTTCTTCATAGAGATATTATAAAAATCTTAAATTTCAAATATATATAATTCGTCAGATCTGATCAAGCAAATTACAAAATATTCTACTTTATAGATTTTTGCATAAGGTAAAGACGCAAAAAATTACATACCAACACATTCCTTGCATTTGTTCTCTATTGATCCTATCAACCCATACACATACATGCACACACATTCACACACACACATTCGCACACATACCCAGGCTTATCACTCAGACATGCATATGTAACCATACTCGTATACTCAGGCATGACTGTGTGATTATCCTATTTAGGTTAGATGGACAACTTTCTAAATGTAGTCTAGAGCTCTTAAAACATGCCTTTTTGCGAAAGTTTTGAATTCAAAATTCTATAGAAATTAATCATTTCTCTACATGAGATAATAAAAATTCGTAAAAATAATGCCAATACTAGAATTGCGCCTATGCCTTTTATACTCTACAAATACATAATTTGTCATAAAAGTAAATATTACAAAATATAGTCCAAATAAATACAAATTTCTTGGGTTTGCTTTTAGATTATGTTATTAAAAGTAGCATTTTAAGATGTTGCATTGTTATAATTTTGATAATATGTTATTTCATGTTGAGAACAGCACAATTTGTAACCGTTTCTATGAGCAATGTCTAAATTTTAACAAATATCATAATGTAATTTTATGTACATTTCTTCTTGCACAAAAATCAGAAAATAACATTCTGATAAGTCCATTAATTGAAAATATCATTAAGAAATATTACATAGAATTAAGTACTTGCAGAGGCTAATTTATGCCTCTTAATTCAAATCCTCAATAAGAAACATTGAATAGATAGATCATTTACGTTTTTAAAAATAAGTTGATTTTTACTATATGTATGTATTATTGGAAGCAATACAAATAAGTCCAAATTATGTATTTGACGAACTTTTTCATATCTCTGTTGTATCCTTCATCAATAGGATAGAATTGAAAAAAAAAAGAAAAAGAAAGAAATCGAATGATATTTTTTTATTTATGCCTCCGATTAGAAACAGATGACAAAATATTCAGAAAAGGCCAAAGTATTCGCAAACAGCCAATAACACTTCAAGCTTCAGTAACGAGAGATCGTGAGAAAATAGTTTCAAAGTTCTTAATGGGTCTCTATCTTTTTCTTTATTTTCTTCTACTCTTTACTTTTCCTTCTTCTTTTCGTTTTTTTTCTTTTCGTTTTTGAAGAAACCGCCAAACACAGTTTCTTAAGTAACATTAAGACGGAAAGGAAAAAATGCAAAAGAAAAAAAAATCTACAGTTTCTCATATGAAATACCCTCTCTCACTTGTAGCTTGCAGAAATGGTTCTTTTCACAAAAAACAACCTTCAGGGAAAAACGTCGCATTCATATAAAAAAGAACACGTATTGACGGTTTATTTTTACTAAAGCACTTGAAAAACTCAGTTGTTTTTAGGTTCGTATGTCTTGCTAAGATAGCAAACGCTGGTACTCTGAAAACATGCTTGGAAGTACGTTTTTCAAAAAGATTTGGTATCTCTAATTTGGTCTGTCGAGTACCGCCTACTAAATCTTTCCTTTTTGATGAAATCGGAAAAACAGGAGTAAAAAGAAGAAGAAAAAATTGGCCGATGTCCCCAGATTTTATTGTCGTTAAGCCCTATAGAAAAAATGGCTGAGAAAAAAGGGATCTTACGCAAAAAGGTAGTAAAGACAGTTCAAAAAAGATTTCCCTTATAATGCTTTCACTAAATTTCTCTATTCATCCAAATAAAGATCATTTCCTATCTTACCACACATAAAGATAAATACAATGGTAACACATGCGCGGAAATGGAAGAGAACATCTCAATCATAGAATCATCTCCATACATAAAAATCGGATGTGGGCAGAACATGATTTTCTCTGCAGACTCATATTCACGTTCTCTTTATGTCTTCAATAATTCATTACATTGAGTTTAATTTTACAAATAACAATAATAATTATTTTAAATTACACTGAATTTGCACTTTAATTCGATTTTCGTTTTCATTTGGTAACAGGACTTATTTTTAAGGAGGCGTATCGAAAATGCGAAAAGACTAAAATATATCGAGAACGGCTTGTCCTATAGAGTAACGGGGTTGGTCTTATTCTTTTCATTATTGAAATTATGTATAAAACAAGCATTTAACTAATATATTTAAGCATACGTAATTTTTTTCTTTTCCTTATATTTTGACGACTTTTGCGGGTCATTTCGCAAAAAAAGGTCGTTTCTTTTTTTCCCGAATAGTACCAAAATCTAATCAGCACCAGGATAACTAACAAGTGACTTATCTACCAAATTTTGTGAAATTTGTTCTAATAGGTTTTCAACTAGAGTGGATACATGCAATTTTTGCAGGCCATTTCGTAAAAAGGGCAAGTTCTTTTATCCTGAATCGTAGCAAAATCTAATCAGAACCAGGGTCATCCACAAAGGACTTATCTACCAAATTTTATGAAATTCGGTCAATTAGTAATTCAGTTAGAGTGGATATAAAATCTGCACAGACAGACAGACAAGCACACAGATGTCACGCTAAAAATAGTTTTTTCGTGTTCTAGAGGTCCCAAAACGTGTAGATCCGTCGAAAACTCGAGTTGCGATTTTCGGCACGGTACCAATACTTTCTCTATACATTACCATGTATTGCAGGGAAAGTAAAAGTCACTTCCTCTTAAAAGGTTTCAAAAGTGAGTTTCCGGTGAAATCGGATGTGACCAACACATAACTTTTCCTACAGATTCACAAATTTCGATTTTGTGGGAAAAAATAATACAAATTAAATCGTTCTTATTACTAGATCTCCCTAAGGTGTGTGCTGTTAGCTTATTTTTTATAACCGTTCAAAATGAACATACTAAATTCACTTAATTATTTCCAGAGATCCCACTGTTTGAAAAGTAAAATATCTAATATCTCAAGAACGGCTCATGATAACTACTAAATAATCTGTGTGTGGTAGATTTCACGACGACACCGGGACACGAGACCGGCCACAAATACGAATGAATTTTTACGAAACTTTATATCCGGCTTTGTTATCAAAAAACCTAGAACTATATAAAGTGTTTTTAAATTCAAGCGAAAACTCGAAATTTTTTTGAAATTTCATATTTTTTAACATGGCAGCATAGGATAAAATCTGATATAATCATGCATAAAAGGGTTTATTTATAGCTTGATGATCACGAGTTTCAATCATTGTATAGAAAAATAGCCGCTATGCAGTTTTTGTGTTCGTGACGTCATTAGCCCCCTCCAGGGAGGAAGTTACCTCCCTAGAGTACATTGTCAAGTACGGTATCAATCGAACGATTTTTTTCAAGCCCTTTACAGTGAACGGTAACACCCTATAATTGTAATAACTTGGATTAACGATACCGATTTTTCAAAATTTTACTTTCAAAATTTTACTTGTAAAACTTTAATACGTATTACATACCTGACATATTTTATTAAATACACTACTGTATCCCATATTAATATATTTCACGTTTACGTCAATCAGTTGTTATCAGTATTACAACGTCTAACAATAGTTTCAATATTAAAAATGTTTATAAAAATAAGTGTCGGTAAAATAATTAAGCACAAATTAAATTAATACGCAAAATAAAATAAAGTAATAAATAAGGACTCTTTCGGTTAAGCCGATTTGCGAATATCTGGGATTCGGATAACTGGGATTCTACTGCATGTAGAAAAGTGTGTTTGACACGAAAACAATACGAGGGAAATAAAATTAAAAAAAACATTCTTATGGGCAGAGACTAAAGACCATTATTTTACTTCCTTTCCGCCAACGTATTTTCAGAATCCTTAGGCAGTTTGTTAAATATAGGTTACATATTGAAACTCAATCTTTATCTCTTCTTCCACAATACTGCTGATATTAGAGAGCCAGCTACTCATGGGAGGGGGGGGGGGGGATATACTATGTCCTTTCCCAGGAAGCAACCCTAAAAGCGATGCTGGTCGCATTCTAGCGTTTCTACAAATGTTGAGCACAGGTTTTAGCCTTCATAATTCTAATAATCATTGGGATGGTTGGTCTCAAGAAAAGAGGGGAGCGAAACACAAGCGGTGTTATTACAATGAAAAGAATACAGAAATTCTAGAATCGTCGCAATTTATGGCAAATGTTTTATCCACGGTTAGACGGATTTAAAATTTTTTAGTGCATATTGTTATTTATTTTCTATCAAATATAAGTACTACTTCAAAGGTAATGGGGAAAATTGTCACAGAAGAATAATTTGTAAACTTTCAACCTTGTTTCGTTTAACATATCACACTCTTTAACTACGCACAGTTTGAACCAAATCTTATGATAAAACTCTATTTACTTTATATTACAGTTCAACGTCGCAATAATGAAGTATTGCAACTATTTGAAATATTTTTAGTTCAGCTTGTAAACACTGAACCTTTTTACGTACAGCATATCACACTCGTTACTTTTTTTTACAATTTATCTAGAGTTGGCATGAAAAGCACATAAGTAAAAAATTCCAATTTTTTATTACATTTTTGTTTAAAAAAATAATACCGATATTGTGGAAAAAGCATGCAATTCAGTTGGGCTTCTAAGGTATTAAAGACAAGAAAAGCCTTTGCACAAATATAAGTGGGGAAAATTCGCATAGGTTAAGAAAATGGGTTAGTTATTTAGCTTATAAATGTGCAACAAAGTCCGTAAAAATTAAATGTGTATTTTAAAAACCAAAAATATAAATATAAAATAAAAGCCATCTTGAAAGTTTGATAATTTTCATTCTTTGATGTTTTGAAATTCTTGCTTTGACTTCAGTGCTTTTCCCCTCAGCTCTAGATATATAGTTTATGCAAACTCATAACGGAGTCAATAATCTAACTCAAATTTTAATATATGTACCAGGGCATCCCTGTATATGAAACGACCATTATTTTAATGATGTCTGCCTGTGAGGCTATGTGCGACATAACTCGCGAACAAACTGAACGATTCAAATATAATTTCGCTAAAATTGCGATATTGATTGAGACCTAATGATTATCGAAGCGTTCGGACAGCTTCTTTCAACCGCGCAGGCGCATACGACCTCGTGCTCCCAATCAGCTCGACCAATTAAATTTTTGCCCACAATGAAGAAACATTTTCACTTCATAAGTGCATAAAATATAGAATAACCCATAAACTAAATCGAAATTAAAAAGGGGCTCCGTCTTGCAAAAATTCTTGGTCCTGCTATTGCTGTGCAGGACACGAACCAGCAGCTCAAATACTTTTCCTTTGATTTTGACATTAAATATCTCTTAAACTACAGTTAGAATCGATAAACGGTTTATTTCAGCATGTTTTCCCCAAATTCCTCTACAAATGTACCAAATTTTATGTTTTTGAATGCTATAGTTTTTTTCCGGTATGAGACAGAGAACTCGAGAGACGCGAAATATGTCAGCAGCTACGTTTTTCTAATATAGAGAGATTTAATAATAAAGTTCAAATTAACAAATAAAATGCAATAACTTGTTAAGAAGCAATCGGAAAATAAAGCAATAAACTAAGTTCACCGGCAATATGTATACTAGGAATACAATTATGTTTACAATGTATGAAAATTCTGAAATGAGTGTTTTAAAGAAGAAAATGCGTCTAAATGAAGATTGTGAAACTGATGAAAACTTCTTTTAGTGATTATCGCATCATAGTTATGTATTTGTTTAGAACAGGGGTCTCCAAACTTTTTAGCATAAGGGCCACACTGACTCCTCCACTAAGTCCCAAGGGCCAGAGTTCAAGAGCCCAAGGGCCAAGAGTGCAGAACATTTAAAGAGCAATGGGGGGGATATCAATATTTCCTGATTTAGTCAAGTAATAAGGCAATGTGTATAATTTGCAATGAAACAATATCAGTCCCCAAAGAATACAATATAAAACGTCATTATGAGACTAAACATTCTCAGAATTACTCCAAATTTACAGGAAGCCTACGGTTAGAAAAATATGAATCTTTGAAAAGCGGGTTGAAATCTCAGCAATTGTTGTTTAAGGAAGTAAATGCTGAACAAGAAGCAGCAACTCGTGCTAGTTTCCGCGTGGCTCATTCAATAGCGAAACATGAGAAACCATTAATTACAGTTAAAATGTTCAATTTAATTATGTATGTCAGTTATTGTGTTTTTTAATTGGTCGTTAAATAAAAACATGCATTATAAATTTTACTATGTAATCTAAATAAACTATGACGGGCCGGATACCGGGCATGTCCGGCACGCTACCGCGGGCCGGATTGGTGGTGCTCGCGGGCCGGTGTTTGGAGACCCCTGGTTTAGATCATCCTTCCTTTGAGAATTATTTATGTTGCAAACAGTGAGGTCGTGAAGTAATTCTGAAGGAAGAAATTATATGTGAGTTATCATCGAAATATTAAATTGAGTGTAGAAAAATGCATTAAACTGTGCTGGTATAGAAATTCGTATTTGATAGAAACAAAACAAAACTTTCCTGAAATAAAAGATTCAGGTATATAATACTTAGCATTGGCATGGGGGATGCCGCCATAAAACCAGTTAACTATTCGATGAAGTTTCTTAAAATTTAGTAAGTCACTTTGGAATACCCTGGTGCTGATAAGATTTCGGTATGATTCACAAAAATAAAAGTAGTAGCAATTTTTTACGAAATAGCACGCTAATCCGCTAAAATCTGAAGAAAAATAAATACTAAGTATGCTTAAAAGTATTCATTAAATTATTTATACGCAATTTTTAAAGACGAAAGAAGTAAAACTAGTTCCACAACTTTAGGACTAATCGTTTTTGTGATTTTTTTTTTTTTTTTTTTTTTTGAGATGGAATGAAAGAAAGACGTATGTAAACTGCAAACTGGATGCAATATCAACAGTAGCGTTGCCAAAATAAAAAAATAATAATAAACTGAAGTGAAGGAGGGGCGGGGGGGGGGGGGGAAACTTAATATTTTGTTTCCCATTTCATCATATATCCCAATAGATTACGATCATGAGGGAGGGAGATGGGTGTAACACCTTCCCTTCCCCTTGGAGACGCCACTGAATATCAAGTGCCAATTGAACTCAATTTAATGGATTTTGAATTTGAGTCTGCAGGAAAGTCTTGTGCTGCCCGCATTAGATTTTTACTTTTCCTACAATACATGGTGATGTGTAGGGGAAGTATTGGAATGGAATGGAGTCAACAAACAAAACTCGAAATTTCGACGGATCTACACGTTTTCAGCACAAAAATCCACCATTTTTAGCTTGATATCTGTGTGTGTCTGCCTGCCGTGCAATATACGTATCCATTCTGTATCAAAGCTGTCTGAAGAAACACTACTTGTACTTTAACCCACTACAAACTTTACTCGGTACTCTCTGATAAATTACAATAATAGTAATTTCACTGCGATCAATGTTTCCGAAAGCCAAGTGAAACTGCTTCTAAAACTGCAAACACATCACAAACTGAATCAAAAGATACTATTCCCCACCAACTCTGGGGGAGGGGGTACGGAAAGGGGTCGAAACATACCCCCTCGCACGATCCCTGGGTTCACATCTTATTGCCATCTGAAAGTGCTGAGACGCGCCCGATTGGAGCACCAGATAATGGAAATGAGACAGTAATTAGATCTACAGATAACTAACGATCAGAACTGAGCATTGTTGAACTTGTAACGAAAGGTACGTCCTTTCAAAATAACCTGGGAGATGATTAATGGTCCTTATCTCTGCCTGGGAATGACTTTCGAAGCTTTGTTTCAATTAGAGATATAGTCAAATTTAAGTTCATGAAAAATATACCGAATCTTCATAGCGGTATTACTTTTACTTTCCCTACAATACATGGTACTGTACAGCGAAAGTATTGGAATCGTGTAAAAAAATCGTAACTCGAGTTTTCGACAAATGATATATTGACAAGCACACTAGAACTCGATAAATTATTTTTAGAGTGACGTCTCTGTGTGTGTGTCTGTCTATCTGTGAAATGTATGTATCCACTCCAGCTGTAAAACTAAGGGACATAAAATTTGGTAAATAAGTTGTGATTTACCCTGGTTCTGATTAGATTTTGGTACTATTCGGGATAAGAAAAAAAACCTTCCTTTTTTTGCGAAATGGCCCGCAAAAATTGCCTGTATCCACTCTAGCTAAAAACCTAATAGACCAAATGTTACAAAATTTAGTAAATAAGTCACTTGTGGATTACCCTGGTGCTGATTAGATTTTGGTACGATTCAGAAGAAAGAACCTGCCCTTTTTTTTTGTTTTGCGAAATGGCCCAAAAAATGTATGTATCCACTCTAGCTGAAAACCTAATAGACCAAATTTCACAAAATTTGGTGGATAAGTCACTTGTGATATACTCTGATGCTGATTAGATTGTGGTACAATTCGGAGAGAAAAAACCTGCCTTTTTTTAAAAATAGCCTGCAAAAATTTCCAAAATCTGAAACAAAAGACTACGTATGCTTTAATGTATCAGTTAAATGTTTGTTTTATATGTAATTTTTGGCAACAAAAAGAATAAGACCAACCCCATTACTCCAGAACTAACAGTTTTCGGGATATTTTAATTTTTGGTGTTTTTGCCACGTCGCCAATAAAAAATATGTCCAGTCCCCAAATGAAAACAAAAATTGAAAAAAAAACTTCAAATTTAGTGTAATGTGAAATAATTATCAGTATTATTTTGTGCAATTAAACTCAATTTAATGAATTATAAAAGAAAAAAAAAAGAAAATGAATTATGAGTCTATATAGCGAAAGTCATGTGTTGCTCACATCAGATTTTTACTTTCTCTACAATACATGGTAGTATATAAGGAAAGTATTGAAATAGAGTTGATAATAGGACCTCGAGTTTTCGACTCATATGCACGTTTCTGGCAATTTTGAACAAGAATACCTTTCTTTTAGCACGATTTCTGAGTGTATCTACATTTGTATGTGCAATATATCCACTCTGGATCAAAGCTGTTTAAAAATCTGGAGAAACACGTACATTAACCCACTGCAAACTTTATTCAATACTCTCCGACAAATTTTATTATTTTTAACTTTATTGCGATCAATGTTTCCGAAAGCCAAGTGAAATTACTTCTAAAACTGCAAACACATCCCAAACGGAATCAAAATATACTATTCCCAACCATCTGTGTGGGGAAGGGGAGGGGGGATCGAAAAGGGTTGAAACATACTCCCTCGTACGATCTTTGGGTTCACATCTTATTGCCATCTGAAAGTGCTGAGACGCGACCGATTGGAGCATCAGATAATTTAAATGAGACAGTAATTAGATCTACAGATAACTAACGATCAGATCTGAGCATTGTTGAATTTGTAACAAAAGGTAATTTTGAGTCTGTAGCGAAAGTCATGTGCTGCTCACATCAGATTTTTACTTTGTCTACAATACATGGTAGTATATAAAAAAAGTATTGAAATAGAGTTGATAATAGGAACTCGAGTTTTCGACGCATATGCACGTTTCTGGCAATTTAATAATTTTAACTTTATTGCGATCAATGTTTCCGAAAGTCAAGTGAAATTACTTCTAAAACTGCAAACACATCCCAAACTGCATCAAAATATACTATTCCCAACCACCTCTGTGTGTGTGGGGGGGGGGGGTCGAAAAGGGTTGAAACATACTCCTTCGTACGATCTCTGGGTCCAAATCTTATTGCCATCTGAAAGTGCTGAGACGCGACCGATTGGAGCATCAGATAGTTTAAATGAGACAGTAATTAGATCTACAGATAACTAACGATCAGATCTGAGCATTGTTGAATTTGTAACAAAAGGTATGTCCTTTCAAAATAACCTGGGATATGATTAATGGTTTTTATCTCTGCATGAGAATGGCTGTCGAAGTTTTGCTTCAATTAGAAACATAGTTAGATTTATATTTATAAATCAGATATAGATTCTTCATAACTGTATAAGTTTTACTCTCTCTCTATAATACATGGTAATCTACACTGTAAAACATTCTGAAACCTTTGCTCATTTTTTTTCAGCTACTTTGTTGATAATTTCGGCAAACTGATTAATAAAAGTCACAATTACAGGCGTTCATGAAAATTTCAACTTCATTTCTGAAATATGCAGCTAATTATCGTCTGCCGAAGCGTTATTTTTTTTGTATATATATATATATATATATATATATATATATATATATATATATATATATATATATATATATATATATAATAGAAGTTTGAAAATCCAATGAAAGAAAAGTAAGAAAATGTAACACGATAAACCTAACGTTATATATTTATATATATATATATATATATATTTATATATATATATATATATATATATATATATATATATATATATATATATATATATATATATATATATATATATATATTTATATATATATATATACACAAGTCTCAGGAGTTCCATAAGGGTTTGCTGAAGTAGCAGTATGTTAGCTCATTTATACCTTTATCATTATGAACAGTCTTTTACTTCAATAGATTATACATTATACAGATATGTTGATGATCTGATTTGCTTAGTATATGCTGAAAATTATGTCATAGATATAGATTTCCATCCAGACAATTTGGAATTAATTCCTAATAAAGCTACTATTAGTAATAATATAAATTTTTTTGATTTAAATTTTATTATTGAACCTTCTAATAGAATTGATACTAATTTATATGATAAAGTTATATACTTAATCAGCTTCTTAGAATTTATAGATTATCTGATAAAAAATGTCATGCTATACATATTAATAATCTAAAAATTACCAACAATTTATATAAATATCCCTCTTATTTTGTAAATGGTATAGTTAAAAAATTTAGATTAGCTGGATTTTCATGAATTCTATTCATAGTTTTTTATATTAGCCTGACATCTCCATACTCTTGTTTTAATAATATTTTATTTTTACTTCCACTTAAACATTAAGCCTTTATATTATTAGCCCCTCTTTATTGTAGCTCTGATTGTATACTGTCACTTATTCTTGCCTTTTCGCATTACTGTTATTTATTTCTTACGAATGGCAACAGTAGATCATTTCTTTTTCCTTTGAGAATGCAACACTGGTCTCTTCATTCTGGTTCCCGGGTTCGACAGGTTCGTGCATTTGTTATGTTATTTTCCAGGTATTGTTGTTTCCTTTTATTTTTCTTCTTTATGTATGTTGTCCAAGTAGAAATAGTTTATAGATATAATCTATCTATTTCTTCAGAAACATACATTTTTTGTGTTTGCTTCGACAAAATACTTGGACCAGAGGAAAAGTTTTGGAGAAGTGAAGAAATCCATGATTTAGGTCTTGTCCACGTGTATAGCTTTAATGGTTTGATTTCATCTGTATTTCTTTTATCGATTCCATCCCATTGATTTTTGATGATTTTCTTTAATCTGATGATTCGAAATTTGTATTTTTTTCCATTTTATTTAAGATTTGCTGATTTATACTTTTATTTTGTAAGCTTGTTAGAAAGTTAGGTTTTCCGAGTTACAGCTTCTTACTTTTCTTTCATTGGACTTTCGAACATTTATTATTATCATTATATATATATATATATATATATATATATATATATATATATATACATATATATATATATATATATATATATACATATATATATATATATATATATATATATACATATATATATATATATATATATATATATATACATATATATACATATATATATATATATATATACATATATATACATATATATATATATATATATATATACATATATATATATATATATATACATATATATACATATATATACATATATATATATATATATATATATATATATATATATATATATATATATATATATATATATAAAAATTAAATGATTTTAATCGAAAATTTTGCATAAACTACTGTATGTACAAAAAAACCCATCTCTAGCATATCTGTTACAAATGAGTAACTATAAGCCAAGTCTAAGGATAAAGATAGAAGGTTACATATCACTACATTGGAAAGGGGGATGAGAAGAATATTAGGATTCAAAAATCACAATTAAAAGTACATAAAAGTAAATAAAAATAAAACTCTGCAAAAATGAGAATAGGCAAAAATAATCAGCTCAAGACAAGAGATCAAGAATAGAGAACAATCAATCGAAACCACACAAAAAATGGCGGTCAGTTCGAAATTGCATTCTCATCAGGACAGCCATACAATTCGAATTAAAACCGATAGAATAGCCAGTTTCTGACAATGGCGATAGTATTTAACTATAGACACCATTGGAACTGTCTACTGGCTAGTGGAATTAGAAAAATAAATCAATTGAATTATACAAAAGCTGAAAAACAATACCTCCACGAACTGTAATGTGAAATAATAGCAGCACGTGTAAGATAAACTAGTAACTGAGCATTTCACCTCACTTCGTCAATGCGAGTGGGCGAGCATTTCACCTCACTTCGTCAATGCGAGTGGGAATGAATACAATTGAACGATACATAATAAGTATGGAGACTTTCGAAAATAGTAAACAGTATAAGACTCAGGACAAGTGGAAAATAGACATTCTAAAATAGTAAACTGTATTAGACTCAGGCCAAGTGGTAAGTAAGGTGATAAAGAATGGGTGAATTTTCAAAAATGAGTTAACCAATCAAAGATAAATAATGCATGTGTAAAATTATTACGTGGTATATTTGAAATTATTAATAATATTATTTACAAATACTTCCGGATATAGGTAGTTTTGACAAATGCGTTTAAGTTTATTGATGTGGAGAAAGTGAAACTGAGGATCAGAAAGTCGATGTATTCGAAATAGCTGGTTTAAAATGATGTTTCTAAACAATTGAATAGAATTACAAGATTGATATGATAGCAGCTTTATGATAGTGAAGTTGTAAGAATCTTTTTTATCATATAGATTGGTGATTACATGATTATTGAGGGTATCTAAATTGAGGTCTAAAAAATTAACAGTTTGACTAACGCAAGGCTCATTAGGAATTAATTCTAGGTTAGACGGGTAAAAATCAATATTAATGGGATAGGAATCATCAATGATAATACAAATTAAGTCGTCAACATATCTATATATAATATATGAATTAGAGTTAAAATGACATTCATAATAATAAAGATATAAGTTAGCGAGTATACTACTACTACAGCCACCTTGTGGTACACCAGATGTTTGTAAATAAATGTTATCACCTTGGATAATATAATTGTTGTATAACACAAAGTGCAAGAGCATAGGAAAATTTTTGACATTAAAAGCATCATGATTGGAAGATATATAGTCATGATAAAGAGAGATAATAACTTTATGTAAATCTTTAATGACAATATTATTAAATAGGTCTTTAAAATCAAAGGTTTGGAAACCAAGAATTTGTGGTAACTTGCTAAGGTGATTAACTAAATCAAAACTATTGTTCAAAATGAAATATCCTGAATTCCTGAATTTAAGAGATTCATTAATTCGATTTAAACAGTTAAGCAAGTACTTACTAGCTGTAGTGGTAAAGGTATTATGTCCACAAGTGACTGTTCTAAAACTGAGAGGTGATTTGTGGAATTTAGGAACCAAAGTAACATAAGGAAATTTAAAAAACTTACAATTAATATTTAATTGTGTATATAATTTTAGCATTTTAGTTTTGATTTGGATAGACTGATTATTAATGGGTTTAAAAATTTGATTATCTTTTAAGTAATTCTGTAACAGAGAAACATAATATTTTTTACAAATGATGGCATAATTATTAGAAGCTTTATCTACATAAGTTATGACAAAATGTTGTTGTAGTTCTTTGATAGCAGATAGGAGTTGTTTATAAGGATACCTAGGCTTCGTTAATTTAATGTTTATAATAACATTTTTAAGTAGATGTAAGGTCGTATACTTCCATAGATTGAATGCTTCAATAGGAATAGAATGTGAACAAGCAAGTTGATATATGAATTTATCAAAATCAAATGATAGAGACTGAAGAAGTTGTTTAGGGTGATGGCAGAATGGAATGCGAAATTTAGACCCTTTATTCATAATATCCCTGAGTATATCATCCTGAACTATACTGAGATCCCCAGTAATAATGTGACCATGAGTGGAGTTGACAAAAGGGGCAAGATTTTGATTGCTGCATACACATGATGTAAGATCATCGGAGTTTAATGTCCTAGAAACTTCATTGTAATTGTAAATAGTTCTACCAATTGGTAAATTATATTTGAATGATTTTTGTATTTTGATATCATTTACTGGTAACAAGTGCTTATGTTTTGCAAATAAATTATTGAAGTTAAGAGAATTAAGAATAGGGTGTTTAAAAGAGATTACACAGTAAGCTATTTTAGTATGTGGATTTGGTGAATGGAGTAGGTGGTAATTTAAGAAATGTGTACGTGAAAGAAGCAGATCAAAAAATAAATGTTTAAAATGCTCATGAGTTAATTTTAATTTTAAAAAATGAGTATAAACAATACTTAATTTGCTTTTTCTGACTTTATATAACCATGTTCTAACAGGTAGAAAATTGAAAGTTTGAGAATAATTATATTGTAATTTCAAAATGTCTGCTTTGTAATCAATAGTTTTACTTAAGTTACTTTTTCCTTTGCCACGCTTATATCGCTTTTTACTAGGAGATGATGACTTTGAATAATGAAAAAGAAGTTTATATACTGAAGATTTATGAGAATTGTATTCAAAACTATTGTTAACAACATTATTATTATTATAAATTTGATTTAAGCCATAGGGGAAGAGAGTTTTATATTTTTTAATGTAATAATTTTCAAATACTAATCTATCCGTGAGTGAAATTTTAATATCTAAAATATGAAGGGATACATTTTTAAATCCGTGTGTAGCAAAGTGCTGATATTCAAATTGATTTTTGGTAGGGAGATCATTAAAGACTTTATGGTCAAATTTTTTAATATGATCCCTGTGGACATTCATTCTCAGATGTAAAGGGTTGCTGGTTTGGCCAATATAGGATAAGTTACAAATAGTACAATTAAGTTTGTATATGCAATTAAAAACTTTTCAGAATTTTTGTGAAGTGGAATTATTATTAATTTGTAATGGGTCAGCATAAGGACAAGTTTTGCACCTAAGATTGTTGCATCTATTGAAGGAATATGATTATATATATATATATATATATATATATATATATATATATATATATATATATATATATGTGTGTGTGTGTGTGTGTGTATATATTTTAATTACCTGTGACTTATCCTTTATTGAAAGTAGTATGAATAGCACATGTAAAAATAAAATTACCCAATGGATGGCTTGAGAATCGTTTATATGTATATAAAACCTCTCGTTCCCTGTTCCACATATAAGGTAAGCATTTGAAATTAAAATCTGGATATCGTGCTGAGAATGCCATGATATTATTTAAGCCTGTAACTACTCCCAATAATTAAATTTAAATTTTAAGAAAAATCATATATGTAATACAGGTTCCAAACCCCTTGTTCCCTGCATTTAACATACATGGCGTAAGTGCTTGAATAGTGAATGAGCTGATTAGATTCAAACTGATAAATCAACAAAAGGAGCTAGGCCTTTACTGGCACCCCAAAAATTCTGAGAATATCACACAAGCAAAATACAATAAAATAAAGTGAAAAGAATTTCCGAAAACATGTACGTTCACAAGGGCCATACCTAGTTCGGAAATACTGAAATTCTACGTTTCGGTTTCCATAACTGTAAATCTTATTACAGAAATTATGCACATGGCCCGACGTAGAAGAATAGAGATATTTGGATCAGAATTATCAAAAAGCAATAAATAGTATACTACATAAGCCAGTTCAACGCCATGATATAATAACACAATAACATCTAAAGACTTAATTTGAATAAGAATTAGATAACATAAAAAGTGTTGCCATTGTCACCTGAAACTGTCGAATGGAATAGAGGATGAGTCTGTGAGTCAACTCAAAAATGGTTATCTTATATATATATAACCATGACTATCAGGAACCTTACTCCCCATTACTGACAGCTACCTCCCCTGAAACTTTCAGTTACATGCTTGCAAATGTTTTACAGTGTATAAGGGGAACTGCCGTAAACCCCTGGGTTGGCTGCATAGTCTGGGCCTTTCACAGTGTATAAGGGGGGCCAACGGCCGTACCGTGCTGAAAACACCGGTTCTCGTTAGATCACCGAAATCAAGCAGCATCGGGCGCGGTTAGTACTTGGTGGGTGACCACCTCGGAACACCGCGTGCTGTTGGCCACCTCGAGTGCGGTATCCCCGTGGTTTGCGCGCTAGATTTGCACGCTACCACAAATGCCGCCGTGTTCATGCGGAGTACGATCACGTTAAACATGTGGGTCCGTAAGTCCTTCCGAGAGGTTGGTGGTAGGGGAAGGAGGGTACGGTCCCTGTGGATGCCTCCCCCACTGGGTTCCGGTCTAAATTGGGTGGCACTTCCCGGCCGTCCAAACAGTTACCTTACACCTTTCTGGTAGGTCGGACGGTCAGGGTAACAACAACAGTGTATAAGGGAAGTATTAGAATAGTATCAAAAGTTGAGTTTTCTACAGGTATGCACGTTTCGGGCAATCTCAAACACTATTACACTTCTTTCAACTTCTGTGTTTGTCTATCCGCGTGTATGTGCAATGTGTCTACTCTAGACAAAAGCTGTATAAAAGTTTAAAGAAACACGTACTTTGACCCACTACAAACTTTACTCGATATCTTCAAGAAATGTTAATAATATCACCCTTATTGCGAACAATGTTTTCGAAATCCAAATGAACTTCTTTCAGCGCGAGTTCTATATGTATATGTACAATGTGTTTATCTGCTAACAAAAATCTATTCGATTTTGCTTTTTTTACAATATTTGGTAGGTATGGGTTACCCCGGTGTTAATTAAATTGTGGAACGACTCGATAGAATAGAACCATGCTTTTAGTTCGAATTTACCCTCAAGAGTCGTTAAAATCATATATAAACATTAAATATGCTTAAATATACTGATTAAATGTTTGTTGTATAAGTAATTTTTGATGACAAAAAATAGGAAGAAAACGCTCTCAAGATACTGAAGTATTTTGAAGTTTTACACAACAACGGCATTCCGCGCTGGAGTTGCACTCGGTAGGCCCGGGTTCGATTCCAGCCACTGCCAAAACTGCCGCCGTGTTCATGCGGAGTACGATCACGTTAAACATGTGGGTCCGAAAGTCCTTCCGAGAGGTTGGTGGTAGGGGAAGGATGGTACGGTCCCTGTGGATGCCTCCCCCACTGGGTTCCGGTCTAAATTGGGTGGCACTTCCCGACCGTCCAAACCGTTACCTTACACCTTTCTGGTAGGTCGGACGGTCTGGGTTTCAACAACAACAACAACGGCATTCCGGCCATTCAACTTGTTGCTCTAAGTCTTCGGACGAGCCGGATGGTCTGGGCTTTCGACAACAACGGCATTTGGAAATAGGAAACAAAAATTGAATTAAAACTGCAAATTCAATGCAATTTTCAATGAATATCCGCGTTATTTTATGGTATTAAATTGAATTTAATGCATTATGAAAGACAGAAAGAGATAGTGAATTCGAGTCTATGGGAAAAGTCATGTACTGGCCACATCAGATTTTTACTTTCCCTACGACAGTGTTTTTCCACGTGTGTTCCACCAAAATGCTTTAGGGGTTCCGCGACATGATAGTTTCATGTATGTTTTCTTTAAAATAAACGGAAGCTAGTAAAATGTGAATGAATAAATTGGACCACAATAGACTTTTTTTCCATTTTGGGATTCCGCCATCAAATTAAATTTCGAAAAGGTAATTCCGTAACTAAAAAAGTATGGAAAACACTGCCCTACAACGCATGGTAAGGTATAGGGAAAGTAAATAGGACGGAACTCGGTGGTTTTCAATTAAGATGCATCCATTGGGCACACTGGAACACAAATAACTATATTTAACGTGACATCTGTGTGTCTGTGCAAGTATACACTCTAGCTCAGAAACTATTCGACGAAATTTCATAATTTTTTTTTAACTGAGTCATTCGTGGATAATAGTGGTGCTAATTATATTGTATACAATTTGGAAAAAAAATAAACCGCCTTCATTATTATTATTTGCGAAATGGCAGATAACAATCTGAAATAACACACTAAAAGAGCTGAAATGTGTATATTAAATGAATGTTTCATACATAATATTTATGACAAAATAACTAACACCAACGCCATCACTCTAGGATAAACCAGTCTTAAGATATTTATGATTTGAGGAATTTCGAAGATCGAGCGATGTTTCAAAATGCTTGAGTTATCATAAACAAGAAAATGTATTAAACCTGCAAATTAAATATAATGTTAAATAAGTATTCGTGTCATTTTGTGCAGTTAAACTCAGTTTAATGGATTATGAAGGACCGAGGAAATTAATTTAAGTCTGTAGGGAAAGCCATGTATTGTCCATATTAGATTTTTACCTTCCTTACAATCAGGGCTCCAAATGTACAGGAGCAAACCAGAACGATGTTCAGGTTCGCGAAATTAATGGAATCATTGTTCAGGTTTGTAAAATTATCCTATCCTGTTTATTGTTTTGTCATATTGATTTTTTTAGTTGCCCAATAATTTTGAGGTTTCATTCCGGTTTATGAAAGTTTTCGTTTCGAGTCTTGCCTACAATATATAGTATATGACGTGGAGGAAGATGCGTCCACGGAAGACCTGCTTAACTCAAATGAACGAATCCAAGCGCGAGAGGGGACTAGGTTAAATATGCAAAACTAAGTTTTAGGTTTTAGTTCCGTATTCAGCTTACATGTTTTTGGTTGCAGCTGTCACCCTTTTTTTGCCATTCGGCACGTTTAGTTTGGGCATGCTCATTTGCACCAATGGTCGGAGTAAAGTAGACGGACAATAGTGATAGCAAGCTTATACGGCGTGCAACTACTGATATGAGGTATCATCTGTTTGTTTTTCTATACAGGCTAGCCTCCTTTGTGGTTGTTGAAATTGCTAAACAGAGTCCCTTATAAGTTCGTAACTTTGTTTTTTTCTGACCCCCATCAGCATTGCATTTAACCTACAGGGTTAATTCGAGTTGGCGTTATGGTATAGATATCATTTCAGCCGGTGATCGAATCACGGATTTTCGAATTGGCCGGCCAATTCTGTGACTATTGAGCTACTGGGACAAACTTCCAACTTACTTACCAAAGTAGATCCTATATAAGCTGGGCCACTCGGAAAAGCTCAGCGGTTTTTGACGTTGTACTGGGGTCAGAATATTGCGTAGATGCAGCGGTCCAACAATTATACAAACGCATGCAAGAAAGCTAAAAAGTTAAATCTTGATAAAAAAAAAACGCATTGAAACAAATTAGCAATGGTATCCTTTATTATTTTATGCTGTGATTTTATTGTAGATCTTACGTTTTAGCTATTTTTGCCAAAATAAAACATATTAAAATTTGAAACTTTACAAAAAAATAAAACTTATTAAAATTTGAGTGACTTTCTTTTAGAAAATGATTTTCCTCAATATCCTACTTTATTCCGGCGTCTCCTTTAACCGGCGCCCGCGGGCAAATGCCCCATCGACCTTCTCCCCTCCCTTTGCTACGCCTCTGGTTCAGATGACCGTTCCAAACTCTACAAATGCCCAGTTTTATGAAAATTCGACAGAGCTTACAATAGCAATCTCCCTATGACGGTCTTCCATTTATCATACTGGATTTTTCTTCCTTCCTCCGCTCGATAGTAGACATTCTATTCAGCAGCACGCGAGTCCCAAACAAACGCCCCGTAACTTAGTTTTCCATTTGTATCTCCTTCTCCTCGAGAAGGAAGGTTTAGGAATGAATCCACGGAAAGGTCGATTTTTTCCGACATTTACGTGGTAAAATTTTCCAAGGAGTTAAAAGAAATGGAGTGAGAAAAGAAAAATGATGCCATTCGGTTTGATCGATGCAAGGAGGCGACTGGGCAATTTCTTTTATAAATTTTGCGAATACATTCCAAGCATTTCTATTGGGTACATTTCATCTAATTTGAGTACTATAGCGGAAAAAAGAAGCTACATTTTCCTATCGGAAACTGCCTTCAGTTTTGACTGAAAAGCGAGAGGCGAGAAGAAGATGCAGATATCGTTGCGAGATTTCTTCACCAGTTCAGATTCCTCAGTCAGTATAAAGTATTAGTCTGGAGATACAGGGGCTAGTAAGCTTCATGTCCTTTCCAACTCAGAGTTCTGTACTATCGCCTATCGAAAGAGCCAAATTGTTAATCCTGATGGTGTTTTAATCATTGTGGAAGATAATAAATGATGTGAAGCTCGAGAGGAGAAAATGCTTAATTATAATATATGTTTGAATATAGTACCCGGAAAAGTCCTTTAACTACCTTTATTTCCGCAACTATTAGTCGTAGATATTATACTTCCAATTACGAAAATGTTTCAAATGAGGTAACAATTGATCATATAACAATTTCAAGTCGAAAAATACATTTTTCTGAAATATACGATATCTAACATTTTATACTGTCCCTTTGTCCAAAATTTTCTAATTACAAACATTTTTTAATGCATTAACATGTAAAACAAAATAAAGTTCTATTCAATAAGGACCGAAATCTACCAATATATGAAGCATTGAATTTTATGACATAAATCACCTTCCCGCGTCTGCGAATCTATCATTTCGGACTAGCTTTGAGGGGCAATTCAATGAAAAAAATAAAACTTCTCAGTATATTTGTTTTACATTTCATTTAAGGGCATATTTTAAGGATTTTTCAAGGTGTCTGGGGAAGTCTTGTAACATCCAATAATTTATTTAGTACGGAGACCATAGGTATGCATAATATGGGGTATTTGCTAACAGATTGACATGCCTCGCAATTCAATTTGTGTACTAAACCTAAATTTTACGGGAAAAAGTGTTAAAACTTTGAACTAATATATCTCGGTTTGCTTGTAAAATAACCGAACTTTTTGAGTTTTACATGTAATGTATGAATAAAATTTTACTAATTGGAACTTTAGGAACCTAGGACTGTAGAGAAAGTTAGATTTCCCATATGTTAGAAAATTGTAATTTTCTGTTTAAAACTGCTATGTAATAACTTGTTACCTCATTATAAACATTTTTTTTAATTAGATGCATATATCTACGACTAACGGTTGCAGAAATATATATATATATATATATATATATATATATATATATATATATATACCTTGTATATATATATACCCTGTATATATATACAATAAATCCTAAAAATATATGGTTACATATATATATACAGAGTGTATATATATATATATATATATATATATATATATATATATATATATATATATATATTTATATATATATATATATATATATATATATAATCAGAAAATTGATAATTCATATAAACTTAATTCAATTAAAAATGATATTAAAGAAATACAAAATGATTTTGTCATTACATATGTCGATAAGGCAAGTGCGGTAACTACTCAATTATTTGTAAATATTACTATAAAAGTACCCTTCAGTCATACTTACTTAATAATCAAATCTATAATTTACATAAAACTAGCCTTAAAATCTTATCCAATAGAATTTCAGCCAAATATAAGCAAATCCATCTAAAAAATAGTTGTAATAATATTCCATATATTGTTTTAGTACCCAAGTTTCATAAATCCCCTGTTGCTTTTCGAACCATTACCAGTGGGCATAATTCTTACATTACTAATGCTGGAAAATTATTATTAAAGATATTACATGAAGTATCCTTGTCAGATGAAATCTCAAATAATTGTCATATTGTAAAAAACAGTTTTAAATTAGTTAAGAAATTAAAAACTCTTACTGATATTCATAGTATTTATACCTTTGATTTCCAAGATTTGCTTTATAAAATTAATGTAGATGATCTGTATAGAATTATTTTAGGAATATTTGAAAAATATAATATCAACATAAAATATTCAAATTTTCTCTTTAAAAAATTACTTAATTTCACTCTTTATGAGAATTATATTCAACATGGTGGTACTTTTTTTAAACAACAGGTTGGCATCCCACAAGGGGGGTGTGCCTCATCATTGTTAGCTAATCTGTATTTATTCTTCTATGAAAAAAACATCAATCCAAGCTTGCATAATATGTACATGTTTAGATATTTAGATGACATATTATGTGTATCCCCAAATAATATCCCTATAGTATTAAACTTTTATCCAAGAAATTTACAATTAAATGCAAGTAATAATGACTCAAATGTTGCAAACTTTTAAATTTAATAAAAAATTTAATTTGGATTTTAAATTTAATACATCAAAAATTCAACATTTTGACTCTTGTTTGCATATATCTGTATTTAGAAATATTATAATAAACCAGGCTCTTAGAATCAATAACATTTGTGATGAGTATTATAAATTAGCGCATTTTATGAAATTATTGAGTACAGCGACTAATAATGCATATCCTAACAAGTTTGTTATTAAAATTATCAACTCAGTGTATCAACTTTCACTCGATAACATCCTAGAAAACTTTCTCAATTATAGTGGCTAACATATTTAAAAAAAAAAAAAAAAAATATATATATATCATATATAATTATTTATTAATTATATATATAAATAAAAATGCAAAATTATAAACTAAGTCAAAAAAATTAGAAAAATCAAAAAATCGGAAAATAAGATGCATTAACATTAATGTTTTGAATATTATTTCCGCAAAAAAATTGTAACTTTTGCCAGTATTGAAACTACGATTTGTGCGCCCTTATAATGGTGTATAGTGGCATTCTCGTTTATCCAGTTTTCTTATGAATTACTTGTTTAGTAAGAATTTTCATCTTTGATTCATGTTCATATTCAGGATTGCATATATGGGATGTTCATATTCTGAATTGCTTGTCCGGTCTCCAGCTTAGACACACTGGACGGGTCAGGGGCCAACGGCCGTACCGTGCTGAAAACACCGGTTCTCGTTAGATCACCGAAGTCAAGCAGCATCGGGCGCTGTTAGTACTTGGTGGGTGACCACCTCGGAACACCGCGTGCTGTTGGCCATCTCGGGTGCGGTATCCCCGTGGTTTGCGCGCTAGATTTGCACGCTACCACAAATGCCGCCGTGTTCATGCGGAGTACGATCACGTTAAACATGTGGGTCCGTAAGTCCTTCCGAGAGGTTGGTGGTAGGGGAAGGAGGGTACAGTCCCTGTGGATGCCTCCCCCACTGGGTTCCGGTCGAAATTGGGTGGCACTTCCCGGCCGTCCATACAGTTACCTTACACCTTTCTGGTAGGTCGGACGGTCTGGGTCTCAACAACAACAACACTGGGCGGGTCTGGGAGTATTATTGTGAACGTTCGTACTGCCTCCTTGGTAGAATTTAGACTTGTTCATTCCGGTGCTTCTATATTAAGCTGTTGAGGTTGATCGTGTATACACGTGGTGGAAGAAGAAGGGTTCATGCCGCTTGGTAATACAAATTTTCTTAATGTATCCTATTTTCATTTTTTTCATTTTTTGATGTCTGTAGTCTGGGATGGAGTATTTATAGTAATGTACTATTGCTCTATCTTAAACAGGCATGTGTTTGGGTTAGTTAGAGATAAATACTCAAACCTGAGGAGGAATTTAACTCTGACTAATCACCGAATTTGGGCTGGTGCTGTTCTCTTCTCTTATCGGCATTATGGCCGTGAATTTACTTCTATGGTGATGTTAATATTACTTGAATTTTTTTTTATTATTACATATTTCTAATATATATATATCTGTATATATATATATATATATATATATATATATATATATATATATATATATATATATATACAATATATACAGAGCATCTAATCTGCCAAAAGAAAAGGGGTGATAGAAGAGCCCATGTGCAGTATAAAACACCATGGCAACCCTATCCTATCTCTAACCGTTTCCGAGTTATGGTGGATAGAAGGAAAGTGCGTCAAGTCTATAAAACAAACCCAAATTTGTGAGGTTTCTGAAAGGTCTACACACAAAATAAGCACATAATTGGGAAGAGCAGAAGAAATCCTATTAGATGATACTATTTTCATCAGGATATCTGGATTTAACGGTGAGCTACAAGCGCTGAAGCATTGGCGAAGTGCAAAATCGAAATGTTGCCAAAATCTGCAACCGGCTATACCGCAAAAACACTTCGAGCTACAATCGGTCAAATTTACCAAAAACTTTTCCATTCGACTAGTTTTCGAATGAGCCTACAATAAACCATATCGGTGTCTTAAGTTCAGGAGAAATTTAGCTTTTTGTTTGCAATACATCACTGAAAGTGGCGTTCAGCGAAGTAGACATTTGAAGAACAACGTCGCGTTTCAGTGATGTATTGCAAACAAAAAGCTAAATTTCTCCTGAACTAAAACACCGATATGGTTTATTGTAGGCTCATTCGAAAGCTAGTGGAATGGAAAAGTTTTTGGTAAATTTGACCGATTGTAGCTAGAAGGGTTTCTGCGATATAGCCGGTTACAGGTTTTGGCAACATTTCGATTTCGTACTTCGCCAATGTTTCTGCGCTTGTATCTCGCCGTTAAATCCAGATATCCAGATGGAAGGAAATAGTGTCATCTTATAGGATTTTTCTGCTCTTTCCAATTATATGCTTATTTTGCGTGTAGACCTTTCAGAAACCTCACAAAATCGGGTTTTTTAGACTTGACGCACTTTCCTTCTATCCACTAACTCAGAAACCATTAGAGATAATACAGGATTGCTATGGTGTTTTATACTGCACATGGGCTCTTCAATCAGCCCCTTTCGTTTGGCAGATTAGGCGCAAATCACCCTGTATACGAGTGAAAATTATAATAAACTCAGTAAACAAAAGTTGCATGCTCGAAAATCGAAATGGCTCAAATCAAACTATTAAACGCTCTATTCAATAGCATTCGCATGTATAGCATAAATTAATGGAGGATTGTTAATCATTTGAAAAAATATTTAAATTTTTCAAAGAGTAACTGCTACATGGTACAGACAATAAAACAACATACATAAGTAAACTTTAGCATGTGCAGCATAATTTTATGATGTGTCAATAATAAAACTTAATTAATAAAAGAAAAGGTATCAGATTTATACATTAATAACTTGCATTCCAAGCTTTTTATCATTTAAAAAATTGTAAAAATTTTGAGAATGAAGATACAATATGTATTAAAACTATATAATAGAGTAAGAGTGAATAACAAAGATGGTTGAGAAGTATAAATTCTAATTCTAACAGTATATAACTTAATAAAGGAAAAATACATAAGGAAAGCAAGGTAATATTTAACTAGGGAATTACATTATATGAAAGTTAACAATGACTACCGTAAAGACGTGACACAAACAAAAGGGTATTTCTTATTTACAGAACTAAATTGAACACGCACATCAAATACAAAAAGTAAATTTATGAAACCCATAAAATTGAATGGAAGAAAAGAAGTAAATAAAGATGAAATATATATATATATATACATATATATATATATATATATATATACATACATATATATATATATATACATACATATATATATATATACATACATATATATATATATATATATGTACATATATAAATATACATACATATATATATATATACATACACATATATATATACATACATATATATATACATATATATATACATACATATATATATATATACATACATATATATATATATATACATACATATATATATATATACATACATATATATATATATACATATATATATATATACATACATATACATATATATACATACATATATATATATTTGTATTTTGTAGAAAATTTTGGAATAGTGTATTATGAGTTACTACATACATTCTAACTTTGGATTTAATAATTTATATTTATATATACATACATATATATATATATACATATATATATATATATACATACATATATATATATATACATATATATATATATATATATATATATATATATATATATATATATATATATATATATATATATATATATATATATATATAAACATTACATTGTATTCTCATTTTAATATTACAAGTTATCAAGCTAGAATATTTGATTATTTTGCCAGAATATTTTTATATTTATATCTGATTCATTATCTACTTTCTTCTACGTCGGGCTATATGCAAAATTTCTGTAGTACAATTTACAGTTTTGCACACAGAAACGTAGAAGTTTCAGCATTACCGAACCAGGTATGGCCCTTGATAACGCACATGGTTTCGGAAATGATTTTCACTTTTTTCAATTATATTCATTTTCAAAAATATTTATGGCAGCCAGAATGGTCTAGCTCCATGTGCAATTTTTTCTGTTTGAAACTTTTCCTTTTAAACACTATTCATGCATTTACACCATGTATGTTTATACAGGGAACAAGGGGATTAATACCTTAAGTACATGTATTTCATATATGATTTATAACACTTAAAATAAATTTTAATCTAAGGGTGCAGTTAAGGGATTATACTCACCAATCTTTCACCACATGTAATTTTTTTTTCAATTGCTTACCTTATATATGGAACAGGGAAAGAGGGGTATTTCATACCTATTTAGTACCTGTTTAATTTATAATGTTCTATTTATAATTTTCACAAGCTCATCGTAGAGTAAATTTTGATTTCAAATTTTCACTTCAAACCATTTTATTTTCACATATGCTCTACAGACAATTTTCAATAAATGAACAATCTCTGGTATTTGTAATACAAGTAAATTAAAATTCTTATATAAATATATATATATATATATATATATATTATAAAGATATAGTGACCAAATAATGTAATAACGAAGTATTTAAATAAAAAAAGTCAGCCAAACTATGGCCACAGTGCTGAATATATATGCATATATATTAGAAAGATATATTAACCATATCAAATAATAACGATATATTAGAATTATCAAAACAGATAACCATGGCCACAATGCCGAAAAAAGCAATATTCAGCACTGGCTTAATATTAAAGACTAATTAGACTAGACTCATTTCCAAGTCTGTGCATCCAGCTCTAATTAACCCAGACACATTCTTGTTTCAGAATTGGTAAGTTACTATAAATACTAATGCAACAGACTACAAGCATTAAAAGAGGAAGAATTGAAAAGAAAACAAGAAAGATCAATCATGCATAAGCATTGATTATGAAACACTTTCCAACTGAAATGTAATTTTATTTAAAAATTTCTAAAATGTGATTCATTCAGTGGTAATATCTTTTACATTATCACAGTACTACAGTAATTTATTATACTTAAATATTTAAAACTGTATCGAAATATAAATCATCTGATTCTTTATGCAAAATCAATGAATATTTCATTCATATAACTTGTATTCCAGACTCCAGAGCTAAATAATTTTGTGTGAAAAAAAATTCAGCAATTCTTATGTAATTCATCTTACAATCGCTTGAGATATTTGCATTCTGCATATGTTAAAATTAGGCTTCCTTGAAGAAATAATAAAAGTTTAGGGATCATTTAAAATCACAACTATTGTAATTGCATAGGCACGGAATTTAGATACACAGATAATACACAGATAATATATATGTGTATGTGTATGTACTCAAAGTATTGGAATCGTGCCGAAGATCGGAACTCGAATTTTCAAAGGATCTACACGTTTTGGGACTTCTAGAACACGAAAAAACTACTTTTAGGAAGACGTCTGTGTGTTGAAGACCCAGACCGTCCGACTCGTCCAGAGGACTTAGAGTAACTAGTTGGACGGCCGGGAAGAGACGTCTGTGTGTGTAAGGGTGTATCTGTGTATGTTTCTGTGTGTCTGTGTGGATATTACATCCACTCTAATTGAAAAACTAATGGACCGAATTTCATACAATTTGGTAGGTATGTTTTTTGTGGGAAATCCTGATGTTCATTAGATTATAGAACGATTCGTAATAAAAGAATCTGCCTTCTTTGCGAAATGGCCGCAGAAATTGCCTTTATCCACTCTAGCTAAAAACTAATGAACCAAATTTAACAAAATTTGGAGTATAATATTTCAATAACCTACAAGTGATTTATATACCAAATTTAACAAAATTTTGTATATAAATCATTTGTAGGTTATTCTACTACGATTCGGGAAAAAGGAACGGGCTATTTTTGCGAAATGGCCAGCAAAAATCGTTATATATAAAAAAAAGATCAATCATGCTTAAAGCATTGATTATGAAACACTTTCCAACTTCAATGCAATTTTTTTTAAAACAGTCGAAAATGCAATACATTCCTCGGTAATATTTTAAAACTTATCATAATACTACATTAATTTATTATATTTGAAAAATTAAACCTTCATTGAAAAACATGAACTTCATTCAAATGACGGCATTGCAATAAAAATTGCCTGGTTTAAATATATCTGAAAAGCGATACATTCCACGGTAATATTTTTAAAACTATCATAATACTACGATAATTTATTATATTTAAAAACTTCATCGAAAACAACAGAAATTAATTCAAATGACGTCATAGAAAAAATAAATAAAAAGAACGAATATGAGTCTGCAGCGAAAGACATGTGCTGTCCACATCAGAATTTTTAACAATATTAGAACAATGATTTATAGAAGTGAACGGGGATTATTTTCAGGCCATTTCGAAAAAAATGTATGGTCTATATTTAAAGATCCATCAAATTTTTGTCGAATAAAATGTTCAACAAATTTAAGCTGTGTACCAAATTTTAACTCTCTAGGACGTAGGAAAGTGCATTAAAAATGCCATCAAATAAATTTATCATGAAGAGTTATATAAAATTTAAAAAAAAATGAAAAATTGTTATCTACCAAATTTATTTTAAAATGTGAAGCCACTCCCATATGCAAAACATTTAAACAAATGGAGAGATATTTATTATATAATATATCTCTCTTTTCTTTCTGGAAGATATCCCAAAGTCAGAATTTAATTGAATTTGTTTTTGTCCCTATATTAAATAATTTTTAATTAAAAAACTACTTAACATATTTTACTGAATTTTTTTTTATATATTCTATGGGATAATGTGAATATTTTCTAAAAATTTCGAAGCAATTCGTGAATTTTAAATTTATTTAAAAAATGCTTGAAAAATTAGGTCCCATAGGGTTCAATGTATTTCATTTTTTCAACCCGGGTTCAATAAAAAACTAATTGGGTGATATTATTTATTTATATTCCCATAGGTCCTACAGACCGTCTGAACAACATACTAAAATTTCATTTTGATAAAGTCATTTTTACGGCAGTTATCGTGCTAACGGACAGACAGACAGACAGACAGACAGACAGACAGACAGACAGACAGAATGAACAAAGTCATAAACACTTTTCAACTTTGTTGTAAAGTGTTAATAAAAGACTACGTGTGCTCAATTATATCAATTAAATTCCTATATTATATGTGATTTTTGACAACAAAAAGAATAAGACTAACCCCATTACTCTAGGACTAGCCGTTCTTGAGATATTCTAGTTTTTTCGCGTTTTCGCTACGCCACCTTTGACAATAAGCCCAGCTATCAAATGAGAACCAAATTTAAGTTTAACGTGTAAATTCAATGTCATTTAAAATGCTTATGTTGTGCAGATAAACTCAAATTATCATTGAATAAATAAAGAGAACGAATATGAGTCTGCAGAGAAAGACATGTGGTGTCCACATCAGAATTTTTAACAATATTACACCAATGATTTATAGAAGTGAACGGGGATTATTTTCAGGCCATTTCGAAAAAAATGTATGATCTATATTTAAAGATGCATCAAATTTTTGTCGAATAAAATGTTCAACAAATTTAAGCTGTGTACCAAATTTTAACTCTCTAGGACGTAGGAAAGTGCATTTAAAATGCCATCAATTCAATTTATCATGAAGAGTTATATAAAATTTAAAAAAAATGAAAAATTGTTATCTACCAAATTTATTTTAAAATATGAAGCCACTCCCATATGCAAAACGTTTAAACAAATGGAGAGATATTTATTACATAATATCTCTCTCTTTTCTTTCTGAAAGATATCTCAAAGTCAGAATTTAAATGAATTTGTTTTTTTCCCTATATTAAATAATTTTTTTAATTAAAAAACTACTTAACATATTTTACTGAATTTTTTTTATATATTCTATGGGATAATGTGAATATTTCCTAAAAATTTCGAAGCAATTCGTGAATTTTAAATTTACTTAAAAAATGTTTGAAAAATTAGGTCCCATAGGGTTCAATGTATTTCATTTTTTCAACCCGGGTTCAATAAAAAACTAATTGGGTGATATTATTTATTTATATTCCCATAGGTCCTACAGACCGTCTGAACAACATACTAAAATTTCATTTTGATAAACTCATTTTTACGGCAGTTATCGTGCTAACGGACAGACAGACAGACAGACAGACAGACAGACAGACAGACAGACAGACAGACAGACAGACAGACAGACAGACAGACAGAATGAACAAAGTCATAAACACTTTTCAACTTTGTTGTAAAGTGTTAAAAAGGAAATCAAGAATTACCATTATCACGACGCAGGAATCCTAAACTGCACGTGAAGTACGAGCAGAACCGAAATGAAAATCGTCGAGAAGCATCCAGAACAAGTATGACGAATAAGATCAAAGAGGAAGGGGGTGGGGGACGGTCGGTTACAGTGACATTCCCTAAAGCCAGTCCAGTGAGTTAGAGTACGAGACAGAACAATTTACCATATAAGTAAAGCAGGATGAACAGACAAGTGATTCTTAGAAGAAATGAATAAACGAGTATTCCACCATCACCATTATATAAGAGGCTCAAATCGTAGTATTAAATTGGCTAATGTTACATATTTTTAGCAAAAATTATTTTCAAAATATTAAATATTTATTTATCTTATTTTAAAATTCATTTTTTTTCAACTTTTTAATTTAGTTTATTTTTTATTTTACATTTTTATATAATCATATAATTAAGAAATTATAATAATTAGTTTTTTTTTCCTTTTTCAAATCAAATTAGCCGCCATAATTGGGAAGTCTTGAAAGTTATCGAGTGGTAGTTGATACACTGAGTTGATAATTTTAATTACGAAATTAGGAGGATATGCATTATTGGCTGTAGTATTTAATAATTGTATAAAATATGTTAATTTATAATTGTCATCACAAATTTTATTTATTCTAAGAACCTGGTTTAATATGATATTTCTAAACACTGATATATGTAGACAAGAGTCAAAGTGCTGAATTTTAGAGGTATTAAAGTTAAAGTCTAGTCTTTTGTCATATAAGTTTATATAACTGGTTTTGGTAAATATGGCATTTAAAGCTACTAGATACTTTTGTTGGTCCAGTTGATCCCAGTGTTGTTTTTGTTGCTGTTTAGAACCATGGTAAAGAGTTATGCCAAATTGCGGGAAGTTTCCCATAAAAGAGAAAGCATAATTTTCTATTTCTAGGCTACCTACATTTTTAGCAAATGTGACAGACCCAGGTGCTGGTCATGAGGGCCAGAGTATGCTGAGAGCAAACAGGGTATCAAATATCGTAAATATAACTTACACAATGAGGAAACATTGAAAACCCAATAAATTTTTTGAGCTAATAGGGGGGGGGGAGGCTTTTGACATCTTAAACTACATTAGCTATGCCACTGGTTATACATGCAGTGTCTCAGAAGAGCTCGTATACTACGCTTCTTTGCAACAATAGATGTACTTTCTCATCTTTCATTAGAGCATTTATAATTGGCAATTATTTCATAACTGTTTCATTGTTGAATGATAAGTCTCAGCCAAGTCTTATGCTTTCATTCTTCGACTATCGAACATACATTTTAAAAATTGCACTTTTACGAACGGATCAACGCCACTATTGGTTTTTTCTATACTATTTGCAAAGCGTTAAAGGAAAAGAGAAGGTCGAGGATAGAAATAATATTTCGATTGATCGCTACACCTATGCAAATAAAAAAAAAAGAAAAATTCTCAAAATTTTGTGAATATTTTTCGTTTCTTTCGTTTTATTCAAATTGAAGGGAGAGGTATTTCTTTTTTCCTTTCAAGTTCGATATATGGCCTATCAGCGAGAAATAAGTTTGTATTCATTCATCTCTTGCAGCTTTCATTTCCGCGAGCTCCACATCGTCCGCCTCCGCATGCACTGACACGTGACTTCCAAATCCAATTCTTTCCAATCCATGCACCCTGGCAGAATGCAATGACTGAGCAGTACATGCAAACAGAAATTCGTTCATTCAATTGACGGTTCGAAATTTGGGATAAAAAGTCAGTGATGCGAATTTTTATAATAAAAACATTTCCCCAACTTGTTCTAGAACTTGCTCTAGAACTTGTTCTGAAACATCAAAAGACGAAATGTTTTATATTCATTTACTTTTCTTAATCATTTTAAATGTTTAACAGTGAAGCGACTTCAGCACTATTATCCAGAGCGCATACATTTTTTTTTTTGCAGTTGTGGCCATACTGATAATTAGGGAAGACTGTCTTGGAGTGCTTTTGAAGAAACATCTACCAGAGTGTGGGGATTTTTTTTTTTTTTGCAAATATTTGAAGTTCAGTGTAGAAGAAATCCACTCTCGTGGTAGGCCAGATCTATTTATACGGCGGAATTTGAATTTCGGCAGAAAGAGAAAAAGAAGAGATTTGGCAAAAAAGGGGGAGGGTTTGGTATAGTCGGCTAAGGAAATCCATGCTACGAAATTACCGTGTGCAGTGAATAGCAGGAATGTTCATCGTCATCATGTAGCAAGTTATCGCCTCAATTAGTTTTATATTCTGTGAAATTCAGTAATGAGTTAGGTTCGAATTAGATCAGTAATGTCCCGGGTAAATATTGTATGGTTAGCTGTGTAAATAATGTATATAGTAGATTTGTTTGTGATGTCATATAAGTTTGAGTTCCAGCGAGATAGCTGTGAATAAAATAGTTAATATGCTAAGTGTCGTGATTTTTTCGTTGAATTCTGATCGTTAGGTAAAATTGAAGTATGTTTCACTTAGATGTTGAAGTAGTTAAAAGAACCTTTACAATGGCCCTCCTATCAGAGAGGTACTTTACAATATTTATATTGAAAGCTAGAAATCTTCAGCTCAATACCGAATGATCTGAAGGCAAACGAGTTCCGTGACATGAACCCGTGTGGTTCAATAGTGGGCATCGTAACTATGGGCAGACATAATATTTTGTCCCTTAAAAGTTCATGTCGCCCCTAATTCAATAATTTATCGCAATTTTTGGAGCTATTAAATATAAACTCCTAAAATATTATATAAAAATTTCTATAAAAATTACTTTAGTTACAGAGTACCATTGAACATCGTTTTCTGACTCCCATAAAGGAAAAAAAAAGTAAAAAAAAATTTCACGCAATTAAAATTTCCTTCTTTAAGCTAGTATTTACTCAACATTATACTAAATATCCCAATCGCTGTAATCACGTGTTTTTTAACTGCTCAACTTTCCGAGCCCCAATTCCAAGAGCAAAAGTGTCTATGTGTAAAAATAATATACAGAAAATGTCTATAAAATTATTTTAATTTCAAAAAAATATTTAATATAATTTTCTGGATTAAAGGAAAATAAATTATAAAAAAAAAAAAAAAAATCCTCAAACTTCTCACCTTGCGCTATAGGCTAGGATCAAAGTTTCTATCAATTTTATTTAAAAAAATCTGATGTGGGCAGCACATGATTTTCCTTATATAATGCAATGAATTTACTACTTTTACAGTTAAAAAAAAATATATTATTATTATAGTAGATATTTATATTCTTTCCAAGATATTGAATTTTCGTCAATGAGTCGTCATTTTCATTGATTTAGCGTCATTTTTATCTTGGCGAGTTTCTCATTAATTTAGCAACATTGAAAAAAGTCGCTAAGTTGGTGACATTCCACCAAATTCGTCGCCAAAATCTCGTCAAGCGTTATGGACGGAGAAGTAAGTTATTCTCACAGCAGATAAATGACTATTGGAGTTCAAATACAAAAGTATTACTCAAAGTATCCTTTTTCATGAATGGAACGAGCTAGATCCACGAGAATGATGTCACAAATTTATCACATGGTATTACATATGATAAGTGAACATGTTTCTCAATAGGAAATATTTTTTTATTATTTTATATGATTTTTTGATAATGTTTTTGAAAAATGTGCAATATCTCGAGAAAGGTTCATGTTAGAATTCTAAAATTTATGTCAATCGTTTTCTAATGAGAAATTACATGAGAAAAGTCTATTTGCGTAACTTTATTAGAGGTTTTGAGTTTTTGACGAGTTTTTCAAAATTTCACTCAAAAATTTAGGGGGGTTCTGAACATTCGATTGCGTATAAAAACAAAAGGCTTCCAGTGTTTACGGATTGTAATTTTTGTACCAAATTTCATTCAAATCGGTCCATTCATTCGTCTGTTATCGTCTCCACAAACTCACTGACAAACACACACACACACAGAGAGAGAGAGAGAGAGACATCACTTCAAAAATGTTTGATTCGTGATCAGGGATGCTTGAAACGTGCTCTCCCGTCGAAAACTCGAATTCGAATTTTCGACCCCGTCACAATACTTTCCTTATACATTATTGTATATAAGGAAAGCAAAAAAAGTTATGAAGTTGCATATGTATATAGTTGTAAAACTTTAGTAGCAGTTTAATCTGTTTTTATTTTATTGCAATTATAGTGTTTCACTTGCTAATTCAAATTTATTTCACGTGGTAAAACATTTTACAATGAAAAACTTTTAATTTTTCCTTGGATTACTTCCATGTAGCAAGTTAATAAAAATATCTGATGTTAGCAGCACATAACTTTCCTTGCAGACTCAAATTCATTTTCTCGTTATTTCATTAATAATTCATTGAGTTTAATACGCATAATTAATTGAAATTATACTGAATTTACACTTTCAATTCAGCTTTCGATTTAATTTGGTAACTAGACTTATTCTCAAAACCGGCATAGCAAAAATGTGAAAAATACTAAAATATCTCGAAAACTACTAATAATACTAAAATACTAATACTGAATACTAATAATACTAAAATACTAATACTACTAATAATACTAATAACACTGAAAAATACTAAAACATCTCGTCAAACATTACATGTAAAACAATCATTTAGTTAATGCATTTCAGTATACGTAGTCTTTTATTTCAGATTTTGACAATTTCTGCAGACCATTTCGCAATAAAAAAAAAAAAGCAGATTCGTTTTTTCTGAATTGCACCAAAATCTAATCAACACTAGGGTCAACCACAAGTGAGTTATCTACCAAATTTTGTGAAATCTGGTCTATTAGATTTTGAGCTGATGTGGATACAGGCAGCTGCTGAGACATGGGCAATGGCCGAGAAAGACAAGGAAACTCTTGCTATATTTGAAAGAAAAATTTTGAGAAGCATATTTGTAGGAATAAAGTGTGATAATTATTGGAGAAGAAGAACCAACTTGGAGGTTTACAAATTATTTAAAGAGTCAGATATTATTAAATTTATAGCAATACAGAGGATTAAATTTGCAGGACACTTAATGAGATTGGATGACAGTCGAGCCACAAAAAATATTTTTTTGGCTAGACCAATTGGTACCCGAAAAAGAGGGAGACCAAATCTTAGGTGGTGTGACTGCCTGAAAAAAGATCTGAAAACGTTAAAGGTGATTAATTGGAAAACCTTGGCCAAGAACATTAAGGCATGGAATGGAATTCTAAGGAAGGTCAGGGCTAAGTGCCAGTGAAGAAGAAGGATACAGGCAAATTTTGAGGGCCATTTTGAAGAAAAAGGAAGGTTTTTTTTATCCCGAATAGTACCAAAATGTAATCAGCACCAGGTTCATCCACAAGGAACTTACCTAGCAAATTTTATGAAATTCGGTCAATTTGTTTTTCAGCTAGATTGGATACATACATTGCACACAGGTAGACAGCCAGAGAGAGAGAGCGACTTCAAAATAGTTTTTTCATGTTCTTGAGGTCTCGAAATGTGTAGATCCGTCGAAAACTCGAGTTGAGATTTTTGACTCGATTCCAATACTTCCCCTATACATTACCATATATTGCAGGGAAAGTAATAAAAGAATCGATATGCAGCCGCCAGCTTGGTGATTTTCGCCAGTTCATGGTAACCATGCATAAATGGTGGAGGCTCATGCCGTGATCTCCAATTGTAGAGTGATAGTGGTAGGGAAATCATTCATCTACTATCGGGGTACAGCTCATGTGCAGTATTTCCCTTGGTGCCACTCGCTTATGCACACACTATAGTAGAATGAAGCTAAAGAGACTTCAAACTCATATTTCTAAATTAAATTATGGTTTCAAGAATTTTCCTAAAATTCATAACTAAGAGGTGTTAACATATGGGTCATTTGATGTAGGAGGTTTTAGCATTTAACTTAGGGAGTGTTGGTTTTTGACCTAAGGGTGTTAGTATTTGACTGAGAGCATTGTCAATTATTCGAAGATTGTAAGAGGAAAGTTAAAAATTAATGTACGTCTTTATACTTAATTTTTGAAATAGCACTTAATTAAACAAAGAATTACGGATATTTTAGATAAGATATTTTGGGAAGAAGAGAAAAATAAAAACATGTGCAATTGAAATACTCATGTACTGCAGTTCTAGTTAGTTTGAGTAGTTCGGTTAGTTCTGGAGTAATGGGGTAGGTCTTATTCGTTTTCTCGTCAAAAAATGCGTATAAAACAGACATTTAATTGATACACTTGAGCAGCATATGTAGTCCTTTATTTTAGATTTTTGCGATTTTTGCGGGCCATTTCGTAAAAAAAAGTAGGTTCTTCTTTTCCAAGTCATATCAAAATGTAATCAGCACCAGGATATCCTCCAAGTGACTTATCTACCAAATTTTGTGAAATTTGGTCAATTTGTTTTTTAGCTAGAGTGGATACATGAGAGATTTTTTCGGGTCATTTCGCAAAAAATCTGACAGTTCTTTTATCCCGAATCATACCAACATTTAATCAGCACCAGAGTCACCTTCAAGTGACTTATAAAATTTTTTGTAATTTGGTTAATTAGTTTTGAGTTAGAGTGGATACATACATTTCACAGACAGACAGACACACACACACAGACGTCACGCTAAAAATAGATTTTTCGTATTTTAGAGGTGTCGAAACGTGTAGATCCGTCGAAAACTCGAGTTGCTATTTTCGGCATGATTCCAATACTTTCCCTATACATTACCATGTATTAAAGGGAAAGTAATATAGTTCTAGTTGTATTTATAATTATTTAAGTGTTCCTGGATTTGTGGTGAATTTTCCCAACCAACTGGGGGACATGCCAGTACGTTAAGATGTTTTATTATTGTGTAAAAAAAATAAAATACTACGGCAAGTAAATTCTATTCTGTATATTAATAAATATTTCAGAAGCATTGATATAACATTTTGGCCTCGAAAGCCATTTTAACTGATTTCTCCCTAAGTTTGGCATATTACCTCGTCCCGAGTACAGAAACGAAAAGCACATGCCGTAGAATCCACCATATTCGATATATCGTGACTGACGTGAGAACTATCAGTCATCATCGTCCAGGTAAAGTTTCGTGCTCCGTTACCGTAGACAAAACTACAATCACGCAACTCCCCGCCCCATCCCACGCCATCCAAAGTCGAGCGTTTATATTTGAGGACCTTAACCTAAAAGTGTCGTGATGGGTACGGTAATGTAGTAAATAAACTATCAAAGTTCAAGAAATCACTTTTGAGATAGGATATGACTTTCTTTACACGCTTTTTAAAATATGTTTAATAGGTTAAAATAAGAATCATCCGCATACTAACTAGTTTTTTCCTAGTATTTAATTTGTTTTTTAAAAAAAATGTTGTTTTGAATATCATACGTAAAAGTCTGCTCTCTTACTCGTATTAACAATACTTATTATATTTGATTTTTCACAAATAAGTTTAAAAAATGTATAGGATATTGAGAATGGTATAGATCTTAATATCGTAACAATTTCTGTCCTTTGAATTCAAATATAAAAACTTCATACATTTTTCTTTATGTAGTGATTATTGTTGCAAAAATTATTTCATGGTTTAATTTTTAAAATGTTCGTCAAAATCAAACTCAGTTTTTTTTTTTTTTTTTTTTTTTTTCCATTTGCATTTGTATTTGAATTTGAATTTGTATTTGTAGAATAATATAGGTGAGCAATATTTTTATTTGTAGCTAATATCAATAGGAACAAAATGCTAAATAGATACCAAAAATTTTCGGGTAGGTCGGACGGTCTGATAGTCAAAAGATAGAAAAACGAAACACACTTACAAAAAACGACTGAAACACGGACATAATTCGCTAAAAGGTGGATTCGCAATCAGGAATATCCAATACCCATAAATCTATCAAAATTTGACAGTCGAAATTTCGATGTCAATTCTTTCATTTTATATTCACTATATAATATTCATTGTATAAAGACTTGACTAATGAAGTACTTTTGTGTACTTCAGTACTTTTCGCATACAGTTCACATAATAATTATACTCACTACTGTTCCAAATTTAGTATGTGTGCGCTAATATATGTCTTGATATAATTAATGCAATGATGTGATCATCTGCAAAGTAACTTTCCTAGTCAGCAAGCAAACGGGGATCTCTTCAGCCTCAGATAGGCGTATTCCTCTGTTTTACCAAACAATATTTACCATATTCAATAAATAAGTAATAATACTTTTGTTTTACTTGAAAAAAAAAATGATGCATGACAATTGAAAAAATCTACTAAACGTTTTCCTTCAAATTTAAAATGCTGCTTGCATTATTCCTCTCCCACTCCCTTCCCCAGCCGAATAACACCCCACCACCACCACCACCACCCTCTAGTTTGGTTTGATCAATAAATGATTCGTAACTCACTCATAGAAAATGAACGCTCTAAAAAGAATCGATTCTTTGAACAGGAATCCTATTTTTCCCCTAAAATGGGTGGGGAGGGGGTAGTATAAAATAGAGCACGATAATAGCAGAATAACGTATCTATCAATGACTATTGCGTACAGTTTCACTATTTGAAATATTTGATTGGTATTTTTTCTTCGTTTATATGGAAAACACTCATTGAAAAGTAAATGAGAACATAAGTAGTGTTTTCTACAGCATGCTTTTAATATCGCGTTGGGGTACTAGCGTCTGAAAGGACGGGAAGTTTTCCAAAGGCAGAGAAGACACTCAAATCAAGGAGCAAAGATATCATGAATCCTGTCACCAAGAAGAATCATTAAAAGAAAATGTGATTTTCTCTCTGAACTAAAAATAACTCAGTCCAGTGGCGTAGTCAAGGAGATGGGGTTGGAGGCAGAGGGTTCAAACCCTCTTCGAGATATTGAGGGTTATTTTCAACGTGAAACCAGCACAGGCAGGTTGATTGACCCTCTAATTAATTTTTTTATTCTGACCATACTCAGAACTATTTATGAGTACACTAAAACAATTAATAGATTTTTTCATTCGAAGCCATTTTGTATCTGGGCTTAATTTTACATTAGTTTAAAAGATATGAATTTAATAGTAGAAATTTGGTCCAGTTCTAATGCAGTGGCCAATTTCGGTTGGTAGTGCAATCTTTTGCACGTTGCTAAAACTAAAACAATTTTTCGATTATACGTACAGCTCAAAGTGCTGCTAATGTAATAAAACTAAAATAACTTCGTTAAGAACAACATAAAGCACAAAATAATACTATCGGCCGGTTTTGAAGGCAAGAAACAGCCTTATACACCAGGACACATAAGAAACGCAAACTTTACTCGTGAGACTCAACAACTTTTTCTATTGCTTTTAATTTTGCCATCTTTTGGATTGGTGGCGTCATCTATAGTATTATTTAAAGAAGGCGACATCGCAGTTCGATATTTTGTTGTTGTTGAAACGGCGTTATATTAAAAAAATCTAGATAATGTTTATGAGACGGAATATCAATTTAAATTAAGTTTATTTTACATATTTCATTAGATCCTTAATTAATCAGAAAACGCACTTAATTATTTTTTTAATGTTGTGAAAAGTAACATATTTTTATTTTTTCAACTTGCTTAAAACATAAATATTTATTCCGTCATCTCTAAAAATAAATTTTCTACTGTAAATGGGAACTAATATATGTTATTCACTGACAACGTAGTGGGGTTTTTGAGGAAAAAGACTGTCACCTGGTTGAAAAAAAATATCAAGCAGAGAAACCAAGAAAGAGTCTAGTAGATGTCAGGTTTCTATAGAAACCCGCAAAAGCGATTTAAAATTTACTTTGTAACCGGCATTGGCCGTTATTTACAGCAAGGATTCATTTATCTTATATCAGCCCTGCCGTCTTTTGAAAAATTAATAAATTAATACATTGAATCCCTGATTTATATTATTTTAGATTTAACTGAAATAAGTTTGTTGTTATATTTGTTCTGAAATTAATTACTATCACTGTCATTTGTACACAAAATTTGCTTCGGTGATGTAATATCATAAAATGTTGTCAAAGTACGACTCTAAATTTTGCCACATCAATTTGTGATTTTGAAATCCGCCCTGTGTTCATGACCTTTATTTTGCAGGAGTTGATATGGAAATGGCATTTATTTGCCAGCAACATAGCATTCCACAACTTTTATATATTTCAGTTGGTAGAATGGAAATTGTCAGTAATATGAAACAGGTGCATATTTCAAACCCTTCAAAGAGTTTATATTGTCTTCAATCCTGCAAAATACAATAACCTGAATGCTTACGATAAGTTTAAATTATGTACATTAGTTTACTACAGTTCTAAACATGAGTTATTATTCATATTTGACTTTATCAAAATTTATTCAGAAAAATTGATTTTGTCAAGAACGTAACCAAACCATGATTCTTCTGCGATCTTTGATTCCACGATTGTAATGGATCAAAATATTCTTAGACTGGGGATCATAATAATGAAATTTTCCAGAGGGTATGTTAGCCCCTCCTCCTCTGAAAACGTCTATGCCAATACATGGCTAGTTATTCAAAATAAAGAAGACCCCAATTTGTTAATTTTCTCTTCTCTACTTTCTGACTATAAGTGTTTCAATAGAAAATGCAAAACAACATAGATTTAGTATTCATCTAATTTATTTTTCTAAATTCCTTGGTAAGATCGCCAAATTTCACAAAATAGCTCTTCTTTAGGGCAAGTTCGCATTACTTCGTACCTATTCGTCGGGGACTTTAATCAAAGGCGACATTACCATTTACTTAAATGACATTGGCGGACAATAAAAGGGGGGCGGGAGGAAATTATTAAAGCCTCCCCATCAAATTCTCCATAGCTGACATTCAATGTGGTCTTACCCTCCACTTCAAATTCAAAGCTACAAGTGTTGTTTACTTCTGAACATGGGATTTTTATAAGTTAAAAACGAAAGTAAACACTTTTAGTAGGAGATATATTTTCTCGAACCCCTCTTTTTACATCCAAAATAGAGGTTTTCTAAAAATATTTAACATTATATCGAATTTTTTTAATTTTCGAAAGTTTCGGATCCATTTACGGTTTGATAGCTGAGGTTTAAGAAAACCACGAGATGCTAGGCCAAGTAGGAGCTTTGGAATAGCAGCTGCATGTATATACATATCGATACATACTTGCATACATACCCGATTGACTTTTTATAGTATAGATAACCTAGCTTGATATACTTTAATATATGAACTAAACATATAATAATAATAATAATAAATAAATACATATAACTTGCATCAAAGTTAAACACAAAACACTGTGGCACCACGATACTTTCTAGAAAGATTCATTATCAACATTCTTAAACACAGAATATGTATTCCAAAGCAAAACTCTGTCAAAGTAAAAATTCAAGTAATTATTATTTTTCCTCTTCTTCTTGAAGAGGTAAATTACAAATATACCATATTCTTCCGTCAAAAGTGTAAACAAGCACGCATGCTCTTTAAATGTTGCCATTTGGAAAAATCAACTTGTATTGTTTTGACTATAACTTTTACCCTAGTAAGAATTTTTGCATATATATATATATATATATATATATATATTTGAAATGTAATAATAAGAATTATGTAAAAATAAAAAAATAAAAATACAATTCAAGTAATATTAACATCACCATAGAAGCAAATTCACGGCCATAATGCCGATAAGAGAAAAGAACAGAACCTTCCCAAATTCGATGATTAATCAGAATTAAATTCATCTTCAGGTCTGAGTATTTAATTCTAATTAACCCAAACAAATGCCTGTTTCAGATTAAGCAATAGTACATTACTATAAATGCTTAAACTCAGACTACAGGCATCAAAAAATGAAAAAATGAAAAAAGGATACATTAAGAAAATTGTATTACCATGCGGCATGAACCCTTCCTCTTCTACCACGTGTATACACGATCAACCTCAACAGCTTAATCTAGAAGCATATATATATATATATATATATATATATATATATATATATATATATGTGTGTGTGTGTGTGTGTGAATGATTTTTTGAAGATTTAAAAAGCACGAGACCATTACTGCAAATGAGGGAAATGATAACGAATAGGTTATTGTGACCTCACAATTGTAATAAATAGTTTCCGAATTCAGCAAATTAATACATCTAATGCAAATAATATTATCACTTAATAACAAATAGAACAATTGGTAACAATTTTTTTTCATATTTTAAAATCAAGCGATTGAATAAAAGCAATGCAAAAATAATAACAGAAATATTTTTGAGAAAGGTAAGTGCCTAAGCATTCCACAGTGACTGGACGCTCCCTAAATCCTCCTATAGATCTTAAACCGCTTTTACACTATGCAACACTAGTTCCGGCAATTTTTAACAGTATTTACATTATCGCTATTCGAGTCCATACGATTTTGGGGCCAATTGTTCACACACACACACACACACACACACAAGTGATTTTCGTATTTTATAACTCTTAATCTTAGATCGACAGGTTCGGGTGGTGTCAAGGACACAAGATGAAGATCCTTTTGAAGTGTAAAGTATTTTCGAACCACATGAAAGTGAGTGACAGCTGTTTGAGAAAAGATTCCATTGGTCAAACCCACCCTCCACAATAAATCAGTCAATCCTAATGACCCGACGCCTTGAATAGTAAGTGCTTAAAACCTTCACTTCTGGGTTTAGAGATCTCGCCCTGTATCCTTAAAGCCCCTATAGGACCCATTTCTTTTAATTTTAAATTAATCTTTAATCACGACTTGGAATTTGTCTAACATTCTGCAATTGTCCCCGAAATTAATAATCATTTCTTTATATTATCTTTTAACCAAAATTATCATAAGATATTTATCATGTATTACATATTTTAAAACTTCAAGTTAGATCTGTGCCAACCCTTACATTGTCAAACGCAAATGTGTACTAAAATGCCCCATTAGGAGATTAGACTAAATAAAAATGTAAAATGAAACCTTGAAATCCCGTAGTCACCGAATTAATCTCAAAAGATGAATATGAGTTCAATTTGGTATTGGATACTAAAGTCACTCCACGTCTGGCGCTCCGGCAAAATCTACACCCCACGACGATTTCCATTTTCACCTAAAAACGGTTCGCGTGAGCTTAGCAAAACAAAAGCAAGACACATGGTTCAGAATATAAACGATATTTCAGGCCGCCCTTCCACATCATATTTTCTTTTTTATACTCCTAATCAATTACTTAAGTTAGCGGGCTATGTTGGAGTCAAGTACGAGAAAGGAAAAAACAAAATGATCCACCTGAAGTGCAAAGTATCTCCGAGTCTGTATGCCTATGTGGCAACAGTCTGATGAATGATACAATTGATCAAAACCTTCCCTCCGTAATGAATCACTCCTCCCTAATTGCGCTGACGCCCAAAATTGCAATAAGTTCAAAATCTCCTATCATGCAACTTCGTTTCCTTTCCGGATAGCTCATATTTGGTTTTTATTTCCCCACAAAATCAAAAATTGTTAGTTTGTAAAGTTGGTTGGTTGATTAGGGTTTATTGGCAGAAGATCCAAGGAGGATATGCTGCGTCAGACAGATGGTATCGAAATACAGATATAAGCAAGTATATAATCGAAAAGGGTGATGATGTGTGAATCAAACATGACAATGGAATATACATAACTATGAAAACAAGATGAAAAATGCTAGATAGTTATAGAAGTTGAAGTTCAATATAATGAAAAAAGCCGATGTCCAACAAGAAAGGAAAAAACCCTAGATAACCCTTTGTAAAGGATGTCATGTGTTGGTGGACACAGTTTTTTTAGTAATTTCCAATCGCAGTACAATTGCAAAGAACCAAACTGGTGGCACCAATTCAAAATTCCGTTTAATCGAATTCTTCGATTGATGACTTTTTCGCATTGGAGCAGAATGACTGTTCCATTGATCCGGTTCGACTGTATATTGTTTCCTTTCAATAAGCATTTCTCATTTTTACCTCATGACTATCCATAACAATACGCGTGGTTGGGTCTCTGAATAAACAATGTTCATGGGAAACTACATTTACGAATTAATTATTGTCACATCTCCCTTGGGTGCCGCCCCTCTCCGAAGCCCGCCCAACATATGCAGCCTCCCACACATGCGGTCTTCTCATTGCAATACAACTTCCGGTGTGTCTCATCCACCAAAAAGAATATTTACTCTCTCTAATGATGTCATTAACCTTGTCGTATTTGCAAACAAGTCCAGAATTTTCCCTTAAATATTAGTTGTCGGTGTAATGATATATTTCTATGTTTATATAAGGTGTGCTAGCTGAACTAGTCGAAGAAATTACAGCCCTTGACAGCTTAGTGTCCCAGTATTTGCTGTAATACCATATACGAGTACTAACCAAGTAAAAGAAAAATTGCTGTGAAAAATTCCAAAATTTCAAGCATGTAAATTTTAAAAAAATGTATTGAATTAGACTGTATAACTTTGATATATTTCTAATTAAATTTGGAAAATAAGTATCTTCAGTTTTTATTGAGCCACGTGTTTGGAGATTTACAACGAAAGAATATTTTTTGTTATGAATAATGAAAATATAATAACTAAGTAAATTTTAATATGCACACACAAAGAATGTATATTAAAGTAATAAATTCACGTTTTGAATTTTACTAAACATTTTCCTGTTCATAGGTGATTTAGTTATATTTCCTTCCGTAATAAAAAGAACAATATTAATTATCGCTCTGAAAATATCAATGGTGTCATCCCACTTGTGTACAAATATGTATTTACGTATATGGGGGATGTAGTCCCATTTACTTACACATCCTAAGTTGTTATTCGCATTACAAGTATCATTATCTTTAACCTCCTTGAAGTCCGAAATGATGCACAAACCATTAAGTGAACACCTGCTTAAAGAAAAGGGTTCAAATTCCCTAACAGAACCCCAAAGCTCTCAGAATGGATCGTGATAAGTGGAAAAGGAACATCTTATTTATAAATTCCTAAAGTATTTTTAAGATGCTAAAAATTTAAGGATGATAAGCAGAATAGAATAAAAAATTGTATAACATGAAAAATCATAAGTGTAAGGTTTTTACAATTTGTAACATTTTTACAATTTTCGTGCTTAAAACCAGAGATCGGAAATTAAAAAAAATTTACCATATGCATAGAAACATGTATTTAATATTTCTAAATTTGCAAATATGCACTTAAAGTAAGTGAAATAACCAGTTAAATGTTTTGTTAAAGAATGATTTTATGTACTTTATAATAAATAAAAAGTCTGATGTGGGTCAGCACATGAGTTTCTCTATATAATGCAGTGAATTTACTTCTTAACAATGAAAACATGAGGTATAAGGATATTTTTAATGTTAAATTGTACATGTGGCTCTTTTCTAGATGACGACATCTAAAACTATTTCAAAGTACACAATTAACTTATATTTCGCGCAACTCTAACTTATCAATTATCAACATCCGCAATAAGCAATATAGTTCATATATTAAAATATTTTGTTGATTAATAATTTAGCGTCATTTTAGCAATTTTAATGATATTTTCATCAATCTGGGATGAAATATCGCCAAGTTGGCAATATTTCGCTAAATTAGTTACAAAGTTCATTAAATTTATCGTCAAGCTTTACAGACAGACGAAGAGAAGAGCATTTCTTATGTATAAATAACTGTTGGATAATTGTTAGGCGTCAAAATACAAACTATTACATAAAGTATCTTCTTTCGTGAATGGAACGGACTAGATAGATGTGAATTAGGTTAACAATATTTATCGTATAATATTACATACGAATTGTGAACATGTTTCACAATAATTAATACTTATTTAAAATTTTATGTGTTTTTCATTCATTTATTTGGGAAAAGTGCAATATATCGGGAACGGTTCATGTTAGCGTTCTAAAGTTTATTTCAGTCGTTTTCTAATGAAGAATTACATACGAAATGTTTATTTATGTAACATTATTGAAGGTTCTGATCTTTCCAAAATTTCATTTCGAAAAATTTGAGAGGGAGTGGCGTCTTCTGAAGATTTAATTGTGTTTAAAATCAGTAGGCTTCCAGTATGTCCCGATTGTATATTTGTACCAAATGTCTTTCAAAACGCTCCATTCGTTCGTTAGATATCGTCTCCACAGACTCGCGGATACGCACGCTCTCTCTCTCTCACACACACACAAACACACGCACACACATATATATATATACTTACACACACACTTAAACACATACACGCACTCAGACACTTAAATACATACATCATCTCAAAAACGTTCTTTCAAAATGCTCCATTCGTTCGTTAGATATCGTCTCCACAGACTCACGGATACGCATATCTCTCTCTCTCTCTCACACACACACACATACACACGCACACACATATATATACACTTACACACACACTTAAACACATACACACACTCACACACACTCACATACTTAAATACATACATCACCTCAAAAACGTTCGATTCGAATTTGCATGAAACGTTCTCTTCCGTAGAAATCCCGAATTCGAACTTATGGCTCAGTCATAATACTTTCCCATAATCGTCATAATAGCGAAAGTAATAAATGAAAATTTATGTGCAAACAAATTAGCAAAGTTTATTACAAGTATTAAAATTGTTAATTATATATTCCAACTTTTGAGCAAAATTTTACGTTTTATACAGCAAAGTATCGTTTGAGGTATACAACTAAATATTTTGATAAAGTTACCACTGTGAAATTTTACCATTTGTTTTCTTAAAGTGTAAACCCTTCTTATAACATCGTCAGGTGTTATTGGACAGACAGTATTTACAATTTCTTGTATTCAGTATAGGATCGTGTGATGGCCGTCATCATTTATAAAGTTAGATAAAGCCTTTTTAATAGAAAATAATCTTGAATATTTGTTTAATTTTCAGTAACCTGTTTCTGTATTTCTCTTCGCAAATACTTACAACAACTTTTGTAAATTATTTATTTCTTCAACGCCATTATTTTACCCTCAATTGCGATGGCGTATTTCATACAACATTTCCGGGTTTTTTTTCTTTTCTTTTTTGTGAATATAGTAACTTCTGACATTACCCCTTCATTTACCACTTAACTTTTCTTTCTTATGTATAGAGTAAACCGTGAGGTTAACACAGACGAGCGAAAAATAACGTATATGCTGGATTTCCTCTTTAGATTTATACAAGACACCGCTCGAGAAAATAAGTAAATAGTTTTTCTATCTTCTGTATCTCCATATATTATTTAAGACTATTTCAACTGAGTTTTATTATTTGTTTACTATGAAACAATGTAAAATGTACGTAAATGCGAGTGTACGTATATTCGTCAATAGAAGTTAATTGTATAGTAGGGAATATATAGAATTTCGAATATAGAATTTAAATTATAACACCGTGTGAACAGTTTTGTCTAAAACAATTAAAATTCTAATACTATTATATTTCAATCTTATACTGCCAAATTAAGAGTGCCATAAGTAGAAACTAGCATTTCATGTTGCTAATTGTATTTTCTGAAAATGGATCACTTTCCTATCCCGGGGAATATCAGTTCCACATTTTGTCTACTTTTGCAGTACAGTTTAAGTAATTATGGCTGTTTAGAATATAATTTGCAAATTTATGACATTTTAGAATATAATTTAGGCATTTTCGACGGCATATATATCAACTTTTCAGTTACCTAAATACAAAAAGTTGAGAAAACAAGGTTTATTTTTTTATATTCCGTGTCTTGGTCTCTTAACCCTATATACCGAATAAAGAGCTACAAACTATTTGGGCCTCGGAATAGCAATCCAAATAGTTCGATAGACCATTCATTTTCTTACTTTTTATTTTGTGATACATTAAATTGAGATTAATTGCAGAAAATAATATAGAGGTGCTTTTCTGATGTTATATTCAATTTGCATGTTTATTGCGTCTTCGTTCCATTTGGCAAATTAATGCACTTTAAAGTTTTCAGCTCCTCAAAATTTAAAAAAACAATTCCATCTCGAGAATGGCTCATCCTATAGTCATGGGATCAGTCTTATTCGTTTTGTCAAAAATTGCGTAAAGAATAAGTAGTTCATTAATAATTTTAATCATTTATTTCAGATTTTCATGAGCTTTCAGATTTTCACGAGCTTTCAGATTTTCACGAGCCATTCTGCAAAAGAAAGAAAAAAGTCGGTTATATTTTTTCGAATCTTGCGAAAATCTACTCAGTGTCAGGATAACCCTCAAGGGGCGTAACTACTAAATTGTAAGAAATATCATTAAATATTTTTTAACTACAGTGAAAAACGTCTTCAGTTATACAAAATTTAAAAATAAATATCTCGACAATGGTTCATCTTCGAGTAGTGGGGGTTGTGCAATTATTTTCGTCGTCAAAAATTGTGTATAGAACAAGCATTTAATTGATACATTTGTAGAATTTTATTTTAGATCTTGACGATTTTTGCTGGCCATTTTGCAAAAAAAGGCAGATTCTTTTGTTTCGAATAGTACCAAAATTTAACCAACACCACGATAATCCTCAAGCGACATATTTACCAAATTTTGTGAAATTTGATCAATTAGTTTTTCAGCTAGAGTGGATACATATAATTTTAATGGGCCATTTCGCAAAAGTAGACAGGTCTAATATTGTCTTTTTACAACAATTTCTGATTTTTGATTGAATAAAATTGTTATTAATTTTGAGGGTTATCCCTTTGTCCGTGCCCCTGCCCCCACCTGAAAATCAATAGGCCTCTGACGTTCATTGATTAAAAATCTTACAAAATTTTATTTGATTTGTCCAACTTGTTTGAGAGATTATCGTCCTCTCTCTCTCTCTCTTTTTCACTCACACACACACACACCACAGAAAAGTGGTGGATTCGTAGTTAAGGATACTCAAAATGTGAAGATCCATAGAAAAAGGGGAGACTGATTCTTGACCGCATCACAGTACTTGCCCTTTATATATGTGGGAAACCTGGTGTAGATAACTGGTGTAGGGAAAGTAAAATAGTCCATATCTGCATCTCTTGCATATGCATTCAATTCAATAAATAAATTAAATTTCTATTCATCAATCAACATTTAATACACAGGATGTTTATAAATACATATCATACCTCTAATGACTTAACATTTTACTTTCCATAATTTAATTGGAATTACATATGATGTTTGATAAATAAATCAATTGCAAATATTAAAATTTTTACTTGCTTTTGTATGAATTGAAAAGTTTTCTTAAAAGTCAAATTCATAGCTTCCACTTTTACTGCAGGCAAATAGATTTTTGTGCATAGTTAGGTAATTTGCAACGCCGTTTTCAAACTTTTCAAGCCAGTTAAGGTTGATGGTAACTCTGACTTGAACAAGATTTTTCCATCCTGCCAAAAAAAATTCATTTCAACAAAATATAAATATCATGTTCCCTACCCCTCTCATTACAGTAGTTCAATTTGATTCGAAACCAACTGCCTTCGAAGACACAGAACCTAAAGAAAAATCATAAAAATGATGTATAAATATATAAATCTATTTCTGAAACCAGCCGTCTGTGTCTTCTTTTATCATATAGTAGAATGACTTGCTTTAGCAACTTTGATAAAAAGGGACACAATTTTGCAGCCAGTCACTCCGGATGGGGCGGGGGATTTTAAGTGAACAATTTGAAGGGGGGAAACTCAACATTTTCTATGTCTGTGGAGCGAAAATTGCTTCTAAAAAAGGACAAAAAAAAAAGGAGAAATAAAAGGCATGAAAGAATCTAGCTAGGATAACATAATAAAAATAATAAATAAAAGATAATAAAAGAATGGGAAAAACAGGGAAGGCCGCCGAATATTTCAGTTGTAGTTATCAGAGCGAAAGGGATGGGAAAGAACACAAGACATCTAGAGTCAATGAAGTTGACTATAGAATTTTTAACTTTGAATTCATTCGTGTAGAAAACGTCAGCGAGCTAGGGAACAAAACTCCCCAAGACAATCTAGAATCATCTTGGCGAGTTTCAGTGTCATGACCTAGATAGAGATCAACCACTGAAATCTGGTATCATCCGGACCTAGGCCATTCCGGATTTTGGAAAAATTCCTCTTTTTGGTATACATCAAGATATTTAATGGTTACGTTCTGCATGTCTCTCAAATGTAAGCTAGATATGTTATAGCAAACAAAAATTAATTAATAATGCTTTCAGCGAATATTTAGGAACGTCTTAATCATAAATATATATAATGGTGAAAATCAGAACTGATAAACTATATTTTATCAGAGCGGGGTTTTTTAAAACCAATTTTGACAGTAAACTTCTCGGGTAAAAGCGCTTTCAAAATAAATTATGAAAATATAGCAACTAGAATCATATTTATTGATTTAATAGTGTATTTTAAACAAAATCTCTATTCTTTACATGGATATAAAAGAACGTGTTCCATATAGACCGTCAAAAATGAAATAAAAACAAAATACGTAGCAATGATCATCAAATAAAGTCCCCCACTTTCATTTAAGAAGATGAAGAAAAAGTGGCGTTAAATCATAGCGAACAATTTTTCTGCATAGGCTTGCTTTAGCATTTTACATCCGGATTCAAAATGCTCAAATAAATTTAAAACGAAAAAGAAATTTGGAAAAATGGGTGAGCGGAGGAGAGAGCGGATTTTCTCTGGAACAGACGCTATGTAAAGACATAAATAAACAAAAATCGAGAAAGCTGAAAAAAAACAGCCTGCATAAATGTGCTTAATGGAAAACTGGCAAAACTGAAAGAAGAATAATTTTATCGTACCGAAAGACTAAAGAGTAGGGAGGTGGGCAGGCTGAAAACGAAGAAAGAAAAGTATAGGAAGAAGCTCAGAATGCATCAATTATACTTCTAACAGTTGCAGGTGACTGTATAGAGGGGGAGATTCAGCAGTTCCATTAGACAACAGAAGAACGGTGCACAAGAGATGATTCGTCCCCCTTTGCTTCTGGGAATGACAGAACCGTCCAAATTCACGGGAAACAGTGAAATAAGATAAAACCAAATTGCTGGCTGCTTTGCAATCTTTTTTTTTTTTTTTTTTTGCTACCACTTTGCTTCAATGGAATTTTTCCGGACACCAAGTTCTGTTCCTTTTAAAAAATGAGAACCCGTTTAAGGTTTATTTGCTGGCTCCTTTTTTCTAGATGGAGTTGAGTGGCACAGAATTATATTCGTAGGAATTAGATCTCCGGCCGTTTATTCAAGCTTCTGATGGAGGAAATAATTGCATTCTCTTGAAAGGGAAATATTAATTATCGTAGTCAGGACTGATCCGCCGAGAGATTTTTAGCGTACTTATCGTTATCGTAACAATACAGTGGTAATAAATATTTAAATTTCGATATTATTATTATCGCTTTATATTAAGAAAAAAAATCCCACTTCCAGTTTTGGAGATGTCACTTCCGATTAAAAAATTAACATTTTCCTTGGAACATTTATATCTTGTGATCTGCTAGTGATAAAGCTTAGATGATGACTGATATGAATTCAGCATCAAATTCCGGAGTAGAATAAAGGAGAAGAGGGTCACTAAGGATTTCCACTACCGGTTTAAAATTTTTTTTTTGAAATATCTATTTATAGATAGAGATATGATAGATGACTAATATGAATACAGTATTAAATCCCGGAGAAGGTAGGGGATTCTCTATAGATTTCAAGTTCCGGTTGAAAAACTTTCCTTGAAACATTTTTATTATTACCTATAGCGACTGATAGATAGCAACTGATATGGATTCAGCATTGAATTCAAGATGGGATATAAGGGTCACTAAGAACTTCTAATTCCGGTTTCTGAATTGCACCAAAATCCAATCAGCATCAAAGTCTCACACGTGACCTATCTACCAAATTTTGTGAAATTTAGTAAATTAGTATTTTAGCTGAGTTGATGCTTACTTTTTTTACGAGCAGGTAAAAAATGCAAGCTCTTTCTTTCCGAATCGTACCAATATCCAATCAGCACCATTGTAACCTACAAGTAACATATCTACCAAATTTGGGGAAATTTCGCCAATTAGTTTTTAAGTTAGGGTGGGTACATACATTGCCCAGATATACTGATACACACACACACACAGATGTCAAGCTGAAAATAGTTTTTTCGAAATCTAGAGGTCCCAAAACGTATTGACCCGTCGAAAACCCGAGTTACGTTTTCCGACACGATTCCAATGCTTTCCATATACATTACCATGTATTGTAGGGAAATTAAAATGGGTGACACGTATTAAAGGATACGCTAAACGTGCAAAATCAATCAAATATAACAGTAGGATGTTTTGCACTACTGCAGTTCTTTCCTTTTGTATATACTATACTATGTGCATTCCTCTACATATAAGTATGTATATCGTAAAGAGTGTAAAAATAGTTCACATTTCATACAAAATCGTATCACAACTTTTTCAATAAGCTTACATGTGCTTTGTTACTTTCCCTACAATACATACACGTAAAAGGAAAGTATTGTGATAGAGTCGGCTCGGATTTTCATATGTTTACAACGCATCCACGAATACTAATCAACTATTTCTTCATTGATGGGCATGTGTCTCTCAAACAAATTTAGCAAATTGGTTGGAATATGGCAAGAAAATTTGAATCGATGAACAATATAAGCCTATAGCTTTTCGGAGTCCATGGGGCAAGGAAGGCCCTCAAAAAAATTTTTTTTTCTGTGTACAAGGAAAATGTTTTATATATACGAGGAAAACGTTATGATAATTACGTTTGAAAAAGTTTTAAAAAATTGATATTTTTATGGAAGTTTTTATTTGAAAGCGAATTACATCCATTATAATATCTTAAAATATTTTACGTTTTCGAAATAAATCGGAAAAAAAAATAATTTTTTATTATAAAATACGCATACTCTTTGCAAGTACTTTTAATTCGAAATAAAGAACTTATAATTCTGGAGTTATTATGAACTATTCTCGAAATATTGTAAATTGTGCTTTTATCAGATAGAGAATTAGCTCTCGAATAAATCTAAGAAAATCGAATAAAGTTTGGTACTATTATTTTATTGGACACATATCAGAGGCCTATAAAATATCGGACAAGGAGAGTATCTTTAATATTTCGAACATTATTTTTCAAAAATCATAAACAAATTAATAAACGATTGTAATGTTGATATTTGTGGCAAAAGCAGCTACTTTATACACATTTTTTATTAAGTAGCGTATGGCACAACTTACATAAAGTTAGCATGTGCCGTTCTCTGGATATTGCACTTTTATGATCCACCCAAAAAAATCATAATATATTAAATAAATTCACTATTATCAAATGAATTAATGATTTGTAAGTACTTTCAAACAAGAACAAGAATAAATTATTTTATTGGCTATAAAATATAACTAGCCATTCTTGAGATAGTAAGCTAGTAAACATTTTACTTTTCCACATAAAGCGCAATGTCTCTCGAAATAATGAAACGAATGACATTAACCCTAATCTCCAAAATTTGGAATCCATTCTCATATCTGCAATGAGAGTTACATGAAATTTAGTTAGTTGAACCAAAAGTCTATTGTATTGGTCAGCAAATCGCATTGGAATTTAATAACCTGTATGTAAAGTCAGATGCTGGACACATCGGTCAGGTGTTTAACACATCGGTAAGTGGCTAACCCATAACTAAAATATATTTTACTTTGTTATGATGTTTTCCATTTTAGATCAAAAACACAAAATAGCTTGAGAACATTGCATGTTACTATCCTATAAATGACTGCATTCGCTTTTAAATAAAAATCTACCTATAAAATATATATTCTCGTAACATACAACAACGACGCTGACCACGGAAATTAAATCCTCAGCCCGTACGGATTGTAAAACTTAGGTCTTAGTAGTATTCCTAGAATGTAATAAGACACAGTTTTCCTTAAAAGTCCTCCATAAAAGGTATCAGTCTTTGCAGTATGGCTCTATCTTTGCCGTATCTAATACAAACTTCTTCCCTTTCCATAAGGTCTCCAGTCCTCCCCGATAAATTATTTTCCAACTTATTCACCTGGCCCGATATTGCATGCCACCCATAAAAGGCATCAAGTCATCAGGGAGCTTAAGTAAGTGACGGAATCGCAACTTTAGATAAATGGTCCGCCTTTCCCGAAATAAAATTGTATATATCTAAATAGATCTCTACATCTAAATAAATATAGATATATATAAAAGAACCTTTCAGCCAAAAGATATATCGACCCGAAAATATGCAGATGCCTGCGAACCCATTCGATATTCTTTCCTAACTGAAACTTAGTCCAATCTGGAAAGGGGAAGAGCAAATACCAATACATAATTCGATATTTGCATTCTTTCCCACCGAGCCTTACTCTTTCTTTGGGTGTTACATTAGTGTAGTAGATAGAATAGAAAGCAAGCCTGTATGCATATTGGAATCTTTGACTGATCGTTAGCAACGGAGGAAATAATACCTGAAGCTTTTGAACTCGTAGGTCCCCGGCTGATATTGCATTTCGCCATTTCTAATAACGCACACATGGTAGGAAATTCGAAAAGTTGATTGATTGTTCCCCGTTACAATATGTATTTATCGTCAAAAATCAATAGCGCTCGCTTCTGACAAACCCCCTACGCCCTGCCACCCCGTTCAGTCCAGCCAGCTATTTCATCGACTAGCTTCACGGTTAACGATGCCAGATTTCGGAACAGATAGTTTCCGTTTGGGGGACGTCGAAGTAAAGCAGACTTTTCGAAAAATTTCTGTCATTCGGTATTTTATTTAATTCAAAAGCTCGATTCGTTTTGTTTTCGAGTCTGTCTTTTGTTACATTGTCTGTCAGCTTTCTCTGGGGATGTAGAAATATTCAGGATTTATCTTTCTTTGTTGGAAGTCCCAGAAAGAGATACATTTCAACACTGGGGAACTCTATATATATTTGTTTTCGAAAGAAACCCATTTTAATAAAACTGCTAGACATTAGCTCAAAACTGAAACACATTGGTGAGTATAACTATCATGACAACGATGTTTCTGAAGCCATGTAAAATATAGGGCAAATCCTAAAATGGCAAATCATACAGGCAGCAAATCCGAACCAATGATCTCCGCTTGGTCAGTCCTTAAGTATATTGGAAAGCGTATATTGGAAAACAAAATCCAGCATTATATACACCCCATTCTTTCATACTGCACCCCATTTCGAGATCCAGGCTACGCCTATGGAACGGTGTATCGTAATTGAGCGATTTTGATTATGGTGGTTGCTATAATTTCTGCTCCATCTGTACAATTGGCCTGGATATACGCAATTTTTTATGTCAATCTCCTAGGCGTGACTTTTATTTCATCCACACCCCAACAATTTCCCACCTCGGGTCCTATATGAGCGATTTTAGTTCTACCGGTGGATATAGTCTCTGCACCTTCACTGCGCGTCACCTGGATATAAATGTTTTGGTGTCATTTGTATAAAACCAACATACCTATTTTTGGCAAATTCCAATGCGACTGCGCTATTAATGGTTTTAATTTACGGATTTCGAATTTGATTGTGTCCGTCGGGAAGGGGAAAATATCTGAAATAGGATATGGTTGATATTCCCCACTTTTGTTACTTTGCAACATCAGCGTCCGCGTAGCGGTTACGTTTCTTTGCTATATTTTATTTGTTTCATACAGTAATTGCTAACATCTTACTGCTGGAAAATCTAACTGCTATAGTTAATGACTGCTATCTGCGGGTACCGCAACTAGTCTTCTTTTATTATGTAAGATGGACACAACACACATAAATTATGAAATGTTTAGTGAGGCTCTGGAAGGCACAAGCAACTAGGCCCTGGACATCTTCCTGTATAGTCAGGTCCTAAGACGGTATCCCCGTAGATGCGCGTATCCCATTTCCGCAAAAGACAGTTTGTCAGAAAACGAGGGAATTTTGGGAGAAGAAAAACACCCAGTAAAACCATTTTTTTTTAACCTACATTAATACTTATTAACTTCACGTTACCTCTATTTGTCTGTATTTTCTTTCAACATATTTAACGTGATTATTCTCGGTTTCCAGAGCACGTAGAGATAAGAAACTCCACACACAGGTTCACCTCGTGAAATATTTTCAGTTATCAAATTTTCACGTCATTACGTTACGTCGTTGCGTCATTTGCGTACATCATGAATTCATGGCTATGTTTTTGCACTTTGATTACATTTGTTTGCGAATCACTGTTCAGTGCCTTCAAATGAAAAGTTCTCCTGCGGTTCTAACGTATCGATCTATGTATAGTACTACATATGTTTGTATACATCAATTACGTCAAAAATGTACTAGAGTGTGGCTCAACTCGACTTTCTCATACCAGAATCCATTTTTAGTAACTTTTTCAAATTTTACAAGAAACATTTTGAAAAATCGGTTTTATGGATTAAAATGATTACAATTACAGCGTGTTACCCTTCACTTTACAGGGCTTGAAAAAGTCTTTCTATTGATACTATACTTGACAATGTACCCCCAGTTAGGTAACTTGTCCCTGAGGGGGCTAATGACGTCACAAACAAAATAGTTGTGGCTATTTTTCACAAAAATGATTGAAACTATTGAAAGTATCGTGATCATTCAGCCATAAATAAACCCTTTTATGTCTGGTTACATGTCAAATATTGTCCTATGCTGCCATGTTAAAAGAATAAAATATTTCGAATAAATTTCGAAGTTCTCGGTCGAATTTAAAAAATGTTTATCAAGTTCTAGATTTTTTATGACAAAGCCAGATATGAAGTTTCGTGAAAATCCATTAATATTTATGGTTGCTATCATGTACACATGAAATTCACATACAGACATACGGACATCACTCTAAAAGCACATTTTATATTTTTTTTAAATAAATTTAAATTAAATATTTTTAAAATTATTTTTAATTTCAATTCTTCGCCCGAATTAAAAAAAATCTATCTAGTTCTAGATTTTTTGAATACAAAGCCAAAGTTTCGTGAAAATCCATTAATATTTGTAACTGCTATTGTGTACACAAGAAGAAATCGACTACAGACATACAGACAGATGGATATCACAAAATAGTCAAAAATAGCCCAAACGTGTTAAGGAGGTCCTAAAATACATACTGGCATCAAAATGTCGAATTCTAAAATTTGCGTGAAAACAATACTTTCTGTATACTATATTACGTGAGAAAGTGATATTATATTAGTGTGAGAAAGTGAAAATATGAGATGGCAAATGAGGGAGGAAAAATTATATTAGATATGAAAACTAAAAGGTAAAATATAATTAATAAAAAAATAAAACAAATGTCCTCTAATAAAGCAACAGTGACGTATAGAAAAGGTGAAAATACATTTTAATTATATAAGAGAAAATGAATCAAATTGAGGGTGTAAGCAAATTCAATTCGAAACAATACTATGTGTGCGTACTAATTCCCCCGTGGTGAAGGGGCGCCTACGCACCACCTCCACAAGGGCATGTAATATCACCCAATTAGTTTTGGATTAAACCCGGGTTGAAAAAGTGAATACATTGTACCATATGGGACCTAATTCTTCAAACATTTTTTAAGCAAAGTTAAAATTTTCAAATTGCTTTGAAAATTTTAGAAAATATTCAAATTATCCCATAAAATATATATATATAAAAATTCAGCAAAATACGTTTTGTAGTTTTCAAAATAAAAATTAAAGTAATAATTAAACCCATAAAATGAAGAGATCACGTGACCCACTAAATAAAATATGGCATCCATCCTTTTTTCCCAGAGAAAAAAATAGTGATTTTTAAAATTCTTTTAAATTCATATTTTGTGTTGCGTCTGTCCTAAAACCTCTTTATTTTTGCGTATTTTATGTGCATCTATGTTTTGAAACAAGGCAATTACAATATATTTGAGTTTAAATGATCAATGCCATCCCATCCATCTTGTGTCAAAATCGTGATTTTTAAAGTTCTTTTAAATTTATATTTAGTGTTGTATCCGTCCTAAAACCACTTAATTTTTGTTTACTACCACTTTATTTAGATAAACCACTTTACTTTTGTGCTACCACTTGTTACTACCATTTTATTTACTTAAACCACTTTATTTTTGTACATTTATATTCTGCGCCAACGCAATTACAATATTTTTGAGTATAAATGATCATCAAACTGTAAGGAAAATGAATCAGCCAGAAGAACTTATAAAGAACAACATTCTAGCAAAAATTAGTAAAGGTTTATTAAATTACATCGTCGTCATCGCATCGTAACACACCAAAATATATAGTGCATCGAACATCGTATTACATCGTGTTACATTGTATGCGGACATCAATCGTACGTCATATGCGGGCATCAATCGTACATCATATATATATATCATCACGAGATTCACTGAACTGAATCCTGCTAGCGCAAGGTTACAAGAAAATAGTTCTCGGTTGCGGTTGGTGCTTACAATTAGCTTACAAAACTTCGATTATTCCTACAACGAAGCCTATTTTTAATGAATGCAGAATGCAAACAAGTAATTGGAAAGATGAGTTGTATAGGAATTGCTGAATTTTTTCAAGCAAAATTATTTGACTCTGGAATCTGGAATAAAAGTTTATGAATCAATTGTCACTACTTTTACGTAGAGAACCAGACGATTTATATTGCGATGACGCCATTTGAATAAAGTTAATTTTTTCGATGAAGTTTTAAGTTCGCATGTAAAATAACTTATCTTCGTTCTGTGATAATTAAAAAAATATTACCTCTGAATGTATCGAATTTTGCATTTCAGTTGTTAAGTGTTTCATAATCAATGCTTTATGCCTTTATACATGATTGATCTGTCCTGTTTCATCATTCTGCTGCTCGTTAACATTACCGTAGGGTATTTATTTTCATTTTTTTTTCTAGTTTTCGTAGAGTAACGCTTGCTTTTTTCTTGTCGCACGTATACCCTTTCTCCTCACACACGCATTTCTTGATTTTGTATATGTGGCTGATTTGAAACCTGTTGACAATAACTCATTGTCTTATGTTATATTTTAACGAAGTTATTTACTGTTAAACCTTCAGCACCAGTTTCAGGATTTTTTTTTAATTTTAATTAACACTGTCAAAACTTGATACCGAAAGTTTTCTCAGTAATCAGTTTATAAAACTGGATGTATTTGATCGCCAATCATTTAATTGCCAATCTATGTTTTATTAAACATTAAATGTTTTCTAATCATCAATCAGGGTTAATGGCATTGCAAAAATATTATTAATCATTATTAATCATAATGATCAGCCATTAAATATATATTATATGTCATACATATCATTATGTCATATATATGATGTCCCTCCCTTAATCAAAGGATCCTAAAAATTAATAGGCCTCTGTTGTTTTTCGATTGAAATAATCGTGCCACATTCGATTATCTAAATTTGCTTGAGAAATAGCTTACACACATACAAGTAGATATCGTTGAAAATGGTTGATTAATATACACGGATGTTATAAACGTGTAGATCCATCGAAATTAGATTGTCTGATTTTTGGATCTCCCATCACAATACTTTTCTTTCTCATATAATATGCACTGTAGGTAAAGTTAAAATTAGAAATGTCTTTAATTTGGTGACTTGCTCTCCTATGAGCATAAACGGCGTTCTTCCATTTCCTGAATAATAATAAATACATGCAATTCCGAGTCTATAAATTAACAAATGAAGAATATTTAAAAAGAAGAGCTTAAAGATAAATCATTCAGACAGGGTAATTACAATCTCAATACAATCTCAAGAGAAATTACAATTATAATTTCAATAAATGTCGTTTTGTCAGAACGAAAGTTGTTTAAGATAGGATACAATTTTCGCTTACAATAATATGATAGTTTGAAATGTTAAAATAAAAAATTATTCTGTAAAACAAATAACTCTTACCTTATTTCAAGTAGTCTTTTATTTTCATAAATAACTCCAAGATTTCATATCTAGAATATTCAATGGTTCGTGTTAAAATCTACTAAACAACAACAACAAATGAGAGAGTATACCAATAAAAGGAAAATATTGATTATATTACATTTTTATTAAGAAAATAGGAATTAAAATATATAAATTTTATACATTCTTTTGAAAAAAGAAACGTAAACCTTGAAATATGTCTATTAACTAATATATTATTTGATTTTAATGGCTAACTATTAAAATTACTTAATAAAGTGGTAACATATTAAATTATATGACTGGACTATATTTCTTGAGATTTTAAATATTACATTATATATATATATATATATATATATATATATATATATATATTTATATGCAGGGTATCCAGTGCTATTGGTGCCCAAAGGCTATTTCCTCCACCGTTAGTCACAGAGATACACTTCCAATTTAAAAAATGTTTTAAATTTTAAAACCCATTATCTTAGAAACAGTTTAAATCAATAAATGCATTTCTGAAAGAAATACGAAATATAAATTTTTATGCGGTCCCCCGACCCTACTAATTACATTTAGGAAAATCATCCTCATACAATTTCATGCAAAATAAAAAAAAATCTTCCTTTCACGATAAAATTCAATGAGTTATGAAGCATTAAACTTTATGACTTAATTCGCTTTTCCACACATAAAAATGTCCGGTTTCAGACAACCAACCAATCAGGAACCGTACTGAACATCCCTTTAGGCAACCAACGAATAAGGAACCGTATTGACCATTTCTCAGCACAAAAAGTGCTCCAAATTTAAACAGCTATAAGTTAGTCAATTTTGGTCGTAAAAGGGTGTTTTTTTTTATTGTACATAAAATTGTATGAGGATGATTTTTCTAAATATAATTAGTAGGACCGGGGATTATATAAAAATTTATATTTCGTATTTCTTTCAGAAATGGATTTATGAATTTAAACTGTTCCTAAGATAATAGACTTTAAAATTTAAAATATTTTTGCGATTGGAAGTGCATCTCTGTGACTAACGGTTGAGGAAATAGCCATTGGCTACCGATAGCACAGGACACCCTATATATATATATATATACACATATATATATATATATATATATATATATACATATATATATATATATATATATATACATATATATATATATATATATATATATATATATATATATAAATTCCCAAAAAGGACAAGTAGCAATGTACTCGTACAGATTCTAGATGTGTGACAGAAGTACCGGCCGGGGGGAGTTGCGACCCCCAGCACTCCGGTTAAAGCTTTTTCCGCCATGGCAAACGCTCCCGGTAACCGATACTCCTTACAACCGATACTCCCTTTATAAAAGGTCATGAAGGAAATCGTGTAAGGAGTATCGGTTACCGGGAGCGTTTGCCATGGCGGAAAAAGCTTTAACCGGAGTGCTGGGGGTCGCAACTCCCCCCGGCCGGTACTTCTGTCACACATCTAGAATCTGTACGAGTACATTGCTACTTGTCCTTTTTGAGAATTTATATAGGAATACACATGTAAATATTGCAGCATAGCGCTTTACAAGATGTATTATAAATTATTTTTTGCTTTTAGCTTTTTAATCTGTTCACTAAAATTGAAAATAAATTTTTCAAGTTTTATAATATATATATATATATATATATATACATATATATATACATTATACATATATATATATTATACATAAATATATATATATATACATATAAATATATAAATATATATATATATATATATATATATATATATATATATATATATATATATATATATATATATATATATATATATATATATATATATATATATATATTTAATAATATCCCTATAATAATATCCCTATAGTATTAAACTTTCATCCAAAAAATTTACAATTAAATGCAAGTAATAATGACACAAATGTTGCAAACTTTTTAGATTTAAATTTAAATTTACAAAATTGTAATATGGTTATAAACTTGTATGATAAAAGACAGGATTTTAAATTTAATACATCAAAAATTCAACATTTTGACTCTTGTCTGCATATATCTGTATTTAGAAATATTATAATAAACCAGGCTCTTAGAATCAATAAAATTTGTGATGAATATTATAAATTAGCGCACTTTATGGAATTATTGAGTACAGCGACTAATAATGCATATCCCCCCAATTTTGTTATTAAAATTATCAACTCAGTGTATCAAATTTCACTCGATAACATCCATCGTGTATACACGTGGTAGGAGAAGAAGGGTTCATGCCGCATGGTAATACAATTTTCTTAATGTATCCTTTTTTCATTTTTTGATGCCTGTAGTCTAAGTTTAAGCATTTATAGTAATGTACTATTGCTTAATCTGAAACAGGCATTTGTTTGGGTTAATTAGAATTAAATACTCAGACCTGAAGATGAATTTTATTCTAATTAATCATCGAATTTGGGAAGGTTCTGTTCTTTTCTCTTATCGGCATTATGGCCGTGAATTTGCTTCTATGGTGATGTTAATATTACTTGAATTGTATTTCTATTTTATTTTATTTTATTTATTTATTTTTTTTTATTTTTACATAATTCTTATTATTACATTTCAAATATATATATATATATATAAATATATATAAATATATATAAATATATATATATATAATATATATAAATATATATATATATAATATATAAATATATATATATATATAATATATATATATATATATATAATATATAAATATATATATATATATAATATATATATATATATATATAATATATAAATATATATATATATATAATATATATATATATATATATAATATATAAATATATATATATATATATATATATATATATATAAATATATATATATAATATATAAATATATATATATATTATTGTTATTAATATCAGTTAATAACTACAGTACTACAGATTCAATATAGAACTAACATTTGTAAATTTGCGCATATGCAGCAGATATTTTACAATGTGTCAATAATAAATAAGATAAAATTAAAAATAAAAATAAAATAGTTATACTAATTTAAAACATGATCAGTGTCATACCCTGGTTCAAAAACAATACGGAGGAAAATTAATTAAATATGATATGATAGGAAATATCAGACAAAAGGAAAACAATGCTACCATAAAAGACAAAATGATCTTAATTTCAAATATGAATATTACCCATGAATTTCTCAGCATTCAAGAGCGAAGCATACTAATCAAGTTCAAACAACAAAGGATTATCAAAATCTGGAGGCTCAAAATATTAAAATGACAAAATAAGAGAAAAGATACAATCCGAAAATATGAAATAGGATAGAAACTCTGTGAATCCAGCTTATCAAGGATCTTTGCATCCACAGAGGTTCCAAATGTGTTTCGCTCAACGATACAGCCACATGGCAAAAATAACGTTTGACGTTATTTTTGCCATGTGGCTGTACATGGGCTGTACCATGTGGCTGTGTCTTTTACATTTCGGTGAGGTGTATGCGTGGCTTGTTTTTCTTGATATATTGGTATATATTTTTACATTTAAAGTATTAGTATATGTACTTGGTTGGCGACATTGTATCCGCTTCCGGGAGTGTCGTCATGACATAAAGCTGGCTAAACCGGGAAGTGGGGGTCACAATCCCCCCCGGCGAAATTTTGATACAATGTCATTCTTCTTTTTTCTTTTTCTAATTATTGAGTTGTATAGAAATGTACTTGTCTGAGCAGCTTGGCGCCTTTGAGTATATTTTCAATTGTCAGTTTTTAGATGTGATTGATGTAATATTTATATGTACATATATATATATATATACATATATACATATATATATATATATACATATATATATATATATATATATATATATATATATATATATATATATACATATATATATATATATATATATATATATATATATATATATATACATATAAATATATATATACATACGTACATATATATATATACATATACATATATATATATAAATATATATATACATACATATAAACACTTTGCCAAACACGGTTTTGAAAATATTACTATACATATTTTAGATATAAAAACAAAATCAGCAGATAGGATTTATTTTGAAAACTACTATATTAAATCACAGTGTACTCTTTTTCCATATGGATTAAATCAAATGTATCTAAATGGTAATGTTGTAAAAAATAATTTTGTAGATAATAAATATTCTATTTTTAATCACCTTTTTTTGAAACCCCATTTAAATGATAGTGAATCAATCAAACTCAAAAGATTTAAACGAGGAAAGGGACATACCATACTTAATGATCATAAATCTGAGATTATAACTCTACATAATCAATTTAATAGATCTTTTCAATGGAAATTCATAAGATCCTGGATTTTTGCGGTAAAGAAAAAACATTTAAATAAGGTTTATGCCATTTTTTTAAAATTAAATCTTGCTAATGAACATTTTAATCATATTTTCTTTGATATGCTTATTACAAGATCACAGTTTTTAAATTTAAAACTAAATCAATTTCATTATAATAATACAACTACTAATTCTTATTGTGTTATCTCTTTCAAACATCCTATATATAATTCTATAAATTTTGGACATCTGTTTAACAAGTTTAAACATTTATTGCCAATTGGTGATTTATTTGTTTCAAAGACATTCAAATGCAATAAGCCTATTGGTAAGTCTATATTTAATTATAATGAAGTTTCACAATCGCTCTCTATTGATCATTCTTCTCAGTCAATTGTAGATAGTGAATGTATTTGTAAATTAAATAAATTTGCTAAATTTCTAAATCCAGACTTGGGGCATATAGTTACAGGAGATTTAGACATTGTTAGTGACAATCTGTTAAGAACCATTATGTCATTTGGCACTAAATTTAGGATACCTTCTTGAAATAATTCTTTTAAAGTTTTAAAATCAATTAATCTAGATCTTGATAAATATATATATAAATTAGCTTGTAAATACGCTCTGCCATTAGAGGCATTTAATATGTGGAAATTAACTATATTAGAATCAATTAAAAATGCTATTAGAGATATTAAATTGTCTAGATCTTTATATAATATTGATAATATTAAACATTCCATTAATGATTTACAAAGATCCTTTGTTATCACCTATGTTGATAAAGCCTCTAATAATTATGCTATTATCTGTAAAAAATTTTATATTCAATTTCTGTTAGATTATTTAAAAAATAATAGTCTTTTTAAACCTGATTTACATTCCATCAATAGTATTAAATTGAAAATTATCAATATGTATAGTGATTTAAATATTAAATATAAATATCTTAAATTTCCTTATATAGTGCTTATTCCAAAATTTCATAAAATTCCTATTAAATTTAGAACAGTTACTAGTGGCCATAATTCTTACTCTACTACTGCGAGTAAATTATTACTAAATTCTTTAAATCCAATAAATAATAGTTTAAGCCAGACTAGCAATAATTACCATATTCTAAATAATAGTAAAGAATTAAAGAATAAATTAACATCTCTTAGAAAAATAATAGGATTTCAAACTTTTGATTTTAAAGATCTTTTTAATAATATTAAGATATCTGATCTATATGATGTCATTTTAGCTCTATATAATGCTTATATTACACCTCTTTCAAATCAAATTTAATTTATAAATTTTCCTAAACTTCTTCACTTTGTTATTTTCAATAATTATATTTTTCAAGGAAATAAATTATACTTACAAGTCTCACGAGTTCCACAGGGTGGTTGCAGTAGCAGTATGCTAGCTAATTTATACCTTTATCATTATGAAAAGTCATTTACTTCAATAGATTATACTTTTTACAGATATGTTGATGATCTGATTTGCTTAGTACATACAGAAAATTATCTCATTGATATAGATTACTATCCAGACAATTTGGAATTAATTCCTAATGAAGCTACTATTAGTAAAAATGTTAATTTTTTGGATTTAAATATTTTTATTGATCCTTCTAATAGAATTGTTACAAATTTATATGATAAAAAAGACTTTTATAATTTTAATATTAATAAAATCTTACCTTTTAATTCCTGTAACTCGATTCAATTGTTTAGAAATATTATACTCAATCAGCTTTTTAGAATTTATAGATTATCTGATAAAAAATTTCATGCTATGCATATCAATAATCTCAAAATTACTAGTAATTTATATAAATATCCCTCTTATTTAGTAAATAGTATTGTTAAAAAATTTAAAATAGCTGGATTTTTGTAATTCTTTTCATAGTATCATATAATTCTATTCATAGTATCTTATATAAGCCAGACATCTCCATTCTCTTGTAATAATTTTTTTTTTTTTTTTTTTTTTTTTTTACATTCACTTCCCACTTCAGCATTACTATTATTTGCCCCTCTTTTTAGTAGCTCTTTTTGTATATTAATACTTTTTCTCAACATTTCGCTTCACAGTTTTTCAATTCTTATGAATGGCAACAGTAAATGGTTTCTTATTTTTTTTTACGAATGGCAACACTGGTCTCTTCTATCAGTGTTCCCTGTATTGAATCGATTGTACATACGCTGTGCTTTTTCCAGGTATTCATTTTTTCTTTTTTATTCCTTCTTTATGTATGTCGTCCAAGTAGAAATGGTTTATAGATTTAATCTATCTATTTCTTCAGAAACATACATTTTTGTGTTTGCTGCTACAAAAAACTTGGACATGATTAGATTTTTGTAGAGGTTAACAATTCAAGATTTAGGCTTAGAGCTTCGTCCACGTGTATGGCGTTTGTGCATGATTTCGTTTGTTATACTTATTTCGATTCCATACCTTTGTATTATATAATTTCCATTGACTTGTTGATTCGATATTTATTATATTTTTTTTTTCCATTTGCTTGAGGATTAGTTGATTTTTACGTTTGTTTTGTAAGCCAGTTAGATAGTTGAATTTAGTTTAAGTTTTTCTTTTTTTGTTTCCATACCTTTTAATTTGGTTGATTTACTGTAATTTGATAGCTTGTGTTTTGTATGTTTTATCCATCTGATTGATGATTTGCTGTAATATATTTTATTCTGTGGGTGTTTTAAAAAGTTAGGTTTATCGTGTTACATCTTTTTACTTTTCGTTCATTGGATTTTCAAACTTTTACATAAATTTTTACATAATTCTTATTATAACATTTCAAATATATACATATATATATATATATATGTATATATATATATATATATATATATATAAGTATATATATATACATATATATATAAATATATATATATACATATATATATATATATACATATATATATATATATATATATATATATATATATATATATATTTGAAATATGTAATAATTAGAATTATGTAAAAATAAAAAAAATAAAAATACAATTCAAGTAATATTAACATCACCATGGAAGCAAATTCACGGCCATAATGCCTTTAAGAGAAAAGAACAGCACCGTCTCAAATTCGATGATTAATCAGAATTAAATTCATCTTCAGGTCAGAGTATTTAATTCAAATTAACCCAAACAAATCAATGTTTCAGATTAAGCAATAGTACATTACTATAAATGCTTAAACTCAGACTACAGGCAACAAAAAATGAAAATAGGATACATTAAGAAAATTTGTATTACCAAGCGGCATGAACCCTTCTTCTTCCACCACGTGTATACACGATCAACTTCAACAGCTTAATCTAGAAGCACCGGAATGAACAAGTCGAAATTCTACCAGGGAGGCAGTACGAACGTTCACGGTAATACTCCCAGACCCGTCCAGTGAGTCTAAGCTGGAGACTGGACAAGCAATTCAGAATATAACTTCCCAAATATGCAATCCTGAATATGAATATGAATTAAAGATGAAAATTCTTACTAAACAAGTAATTCATAGGAAAACTGGATAAACGAGAATGCCACTATACACCATTATAAGGGCGCTCAAATCGTAGTTTCAATACTGACAAAAGTTACATTTTTTTGCGAAAATAAAATTCAAAACATTAATGTTAATGCATCTTATTTTCCGATTTTTTGATTTTTCTAATGTTTTTGACTTAGTTTATTATTTTTCATTTTTATTTATTTATATAATTAATAAATAATTATATATAATTTATTTAGTTATTTATTTTTATTTTTTTTAACTGTATGTTAGTCACTAAAATTGGGAATGTTTTCTAGGATGTTATCGAGTGAAATTTGATACACTGATTTGATAATTTTAATAACAAACTTGGGGGGGATATGCATTATTAGTCGCTGTACTCAATAATTCCATAAAGTGCGCTAATTTATAATATTCATCACAAATTTTATTGATTCTAAGAGCCTGGTTTATTATAATATTTCTAAATACAGATATATGCAAACAAGAGTCAAAATGTTGAATCTTTGAAGTATTAAATTTAAAATCCTGTCTTTTATCATACAAGTTTATAACCATATTACAATTTTGTAAATTTAAATTTAAATCTAAAAAGTTTGCAACATTTGTGTCATTATTACTTGCATTTAATTGTAAATTTTTTGGATAAAAGTTTAATACTATAGGGATATTATTATTTGGGGATACACATAAAATGTCATCTAAATATCTAAACATGTGCATATTATGCAAGCTTGGATTAATGTTTTTTTCATAGAAGAATAAATACAGATTAGCTAACAATGATGAGGCACACCCCCCTTGTGGGATACCAACCTGTTGCTTAAAAAAAGTACCACCATGTTGAATATAATTCTCATAAAGAGTGAAGTTAAGTAATTTTTTAAAAAGAAAATTTGAATATTTTAGGTTGATATTATATTTTTCAAAAATTCCTAAAATAATTCTATACAGATCATCTATATTAATATTATTAAACAAATCTTTGAAATCAAAGGTATAAATACTATGAATATTAGTAAGAGTTTTCAATTTCTTAACTAATTCGAAACTGTTTTTTACAATATGACAATTATTTGAGATTTCATCTGACAGGAATACTTCATGTAATATCTTTAATAATAATTTTCCAGCATTAGTAATGTAAGAATTATGCCCACTGGTAATGGTTCGAAAAGCAACAGGGGATTTATGAAACTTAGGTACTAAAACAATATATGGAATGTTATTACAACTATTTTTTAGATGCATTTGCTTATATTTGGCTGATATTCTATTGTATAAGATTTTAAGGTTAGTTTTATGTAAATTATAGATTTGACTAGCAGCATACCCGTTCTTCGTACGGAGTATATAATATAAAGAAACTTGAAATTCATAATCATGCCCAAATTCTTATAGTATACTAAATGACATGTTTAATCAAAATATTCTGTTAAAATATTTAATATAATGCTCCTAAAAAGAAGTTTAAGAATCTCTGTTCTCGCTATATAAAATTATCTTCATGGACATATCTGAAGAATAAAACATCTTGGACCCCTTATGTAAGCAAATATAAAAAAATATGGAATTGAATCAATATATGCAAAATAATAGCGTTAAAATTGTATGGGACCCGTCCTAATTATATACGCGAATATTAGAAAATATAACCTGTATTAGTAGATTACATGTATAAATTGAAAATACCAATAAACCCGTAATCTTTAAATCTGAAGACAGTCATTTATTCCAATATATGTCAAAATTAAAGTGCTAAAATTATATGGGAAGATATACACGTACTACTTATAATGTCCAATTATTAGTAGAAGATTATCCGTTTTGCAATATGAGTCACAAATGTTTTTTGGTAAAATACAACAGACGACGTAATAAATTTAATATATAATTAATCCCCTTAATCTTCATACCAGAAGACTGTACTTGATTCCAATATATATGCCAATATATGTCAAAATATATGCCAATATACCTGTACTACTTATATTCTCGTAGGTTAGAAGATATACCCGTGCATTCCTAGAAGATTACTCGTACAACGTACAATATGCGTGTGTCAGCAATTTTTGCCGCAATAAAACAATGGCGCAATAACTTAAAAATATCAATAATCCCTGAATCAATAATTCCGGAAAATATCAATAATAATAATGTTTAAACCTGAAGAGTATAATTGATATTATCCAGTCCAAAATGAAATGGCAATGAAATTTATTTTATATACATATCTTCATTATTCAAATCGGAAAGGATTTAATAAAAATCGTCTGCCGCATAAACACATTGGATTTAAATACTTTGCTAAGCGACATGATATAATTTGCTTCAAATAAATTGGTAGAAAAAATACCGTCTAAATAGTTATATTTCTATGGAACATTTGGCGACAGTTTCGTCAAATTAGCGACATTTTAAAAAATCGCCAAATTTATCGCCAAGTGGGACTGTAGAACTGACAGTTCCACTTTGCGACAAATTGACGAAATATCACCACAATACTATCCCCTAACAAAAAACAATTAATATCATTTATGTAGCGCAATTTTATCAATTTCAAGATATTTTTATAGATTTGAAAACATTTTTATCAATTTGGTGACATTTTAAAAATTCGCTAAATGTATTACTAAGTAGGATGGTTGGTCTGACAGAGAAATGCTAACCAAACATCATTTCAGTACTCTCTTCTAACAAAACAAAAAAAAAATTCATTGATATGTAGAAGACCCAAGCCACACGACCAACCCGAATGTTTATGGCAACTGTTTGTGTGTCGTTTATATCAATTTGGCGACATTTCCGTCAATTTGGCAAAGTTTAAGAAAAGTTGTCAAATTAGCGGTATCCCTCCAAATTCGTAGCTTTGAATTTGCAGATCTGAATGAAACATTCTTATCCCGTTTCAATATACTAAATGAAAACACTACAATTGTATTAGAAGATATACCCGCTCTACTCTTTTTCTGTTTCAACAATCGGCTATATGAATTTATTGGCAAAACACAATATATGAGTTTAGTAGCTAAATACGATATAAGCTTGAAAACTCTTTGCCAAAATAAATGAAATTGATGTACGCAGTCAGCAATTAATATAATTAAAAGAAAAATCAAACCGTCCATTCATAAGATATACTTTTATATCCATTTATCCATTTATTTATTATTTAAATCGAAAAAAAATAATAAAAACATTTACAAACACATTTAATTTAATTGCGATGCCGAGCAACATGATATATCCTCCTAAAATGTTAAAATTTATTAAACACTAACAGCACACCCGTTATTCGTACGGAGTGTATAATTTAAAGAAACTTAAAGTTCGCAATCATGTGCAAATTCTGTTAAAATATTAAATTTATTGCTCCTAAAGAGAAGTTAAGGAATATATGTTCTCACTATGCAAAATTATCTTCACGATCAGATCTGAAGAATAAAACATCCTGCCCCCTTTTGTAAGCAAATTTACAGAAGAAAAAATAGGAATTGAATGAATATATGCAACCCCGTACTAATTATATTGTCGCAGATCAGAAAATATGCCAATGTGTTAGTAGAAGATTACCCGTATTACAATATGCGTCTCAAAAATATTTGCCAAAATAAAAGAGATGACGTAATAAATTGAAAACATCAATAATATCCGTACTCTTTATACCAGAAGGTCGTAATTGATTCCAATATATGCCAATATATATCAAAACATATGTCAATATACCTCTACTACTTATATTCTCTTAGATTAAAAGATATACACGTGTATTTGTAGAAGATTCGTACAACATACAATATATGAGTTTAAACAATTTTTGTCATAATAAAATAATTGCATAATAACTTGAAAATATCAATAATCCTTGAATCAATAATCCCCGAAAATATAAATAATAATAATTTTTAAACCTGAAGACCGTAATTGATATTATCCAGTCAAAAATGCTATAAGAAAAATCAAATCGTTCTTTTCTAAAATATATTTTTATATCCATTTATTTATTATTCAAATCGAAAAAATAATTATTAAAATTAACAGACAGATTTAATTTAATTGCGTTTCTGAGTAACATGATGTAAGATAGAATCTTATAACATGTTAAATATGTCATGTCTTATAACATAAACTGCGAAATTAAATAACGATTTTGATTTCTCTATACTTCTCATTGTTCCGTAAAAGCTTGTTTTAAATAAACCATGAACCATGGAGATAGATTTCCCATTTAAATCATGTTTCAAACAATTCATGTTTTCAGAAAGTGACTAATTAACGCAAAAAATCTCCCATCAAACTCAGAGATTAAATTTTAATTCACTTTCAAACGATTTTCAAGCTTTTCGTTTGGATAAACCACGGAGTTAGGGAGTAGAACTCCTAGGAAAAAGTTCCGTTTTTCATTAATATCTCGACAACCCCAGGTCTTAGAAACTCGAAACTTGGACAAAAGTTATGGGGGGATATTTCAAGGCTATTCACCAAATTTCATTAAATTCGGTTCAGCCGTTTTTCCGTGATGATGAGACAAACGAAAATTTCGTTTTTTACTAATATCTCGAGAACCACTGGTTGTAGAAACTCAAAACACGGATATAATTTTAAGTGGGGCTATTTCTGGGCTACCCACAAAATTTCATCAAATTCGGTTCAGCCGTTCTCTCGTGATGGTGTGACAAACAGACAGAGAGACAGACAGACAGACAGACAGATTTTCACTTTTATTTATATAGACTAGCAGCATACCCGTTCTTCGTACGGAGTATATAATATAAAGAAACTTGAAATTCATAATCATGCCCAAATTCTTATAGTATACTAAATGACATGTTTAATCAAAATATTCTGTTAAAATATTTAATATAATGCCCCTAAAAAGAAGTTTAAGAATCTCTGTTCTCGCTATATAAAATTATCTTCATGGACATATCTGAAGAATAAAACATCTTGGACTCCTTATGTAAGCAAATATAAAAAAAAATATGGAATTGAATCAATATATGCAAAATAAAAGCGTTAAAATTGTATGGGACCCGTACTAATTATATACGCGAATATTAGAAAATATAACCTGTATTAGTAGATTACATGTATAAATTGAAAATACCAATAAACCCGTAATCTTTAAATCTGAAGACAGTCATTTATTCCAATATATGTCAAAGTGTGCTAAAATTATATGGGAAGATATACACGTACTACTTATAATGTCCGATTATTAGTAGAAGATTACCCGTCTTGCAATATGAGTCACAAATGTTTTTTGGTAAAATACAACAGACGACGTAATAAATTGAATATATAATTAATCCCCTTAATCTTCATACCAGAGGACTGTACTTGATTCCAATACATATGCCAATATATGTCAAAATATATGCCAATATACCTGTACTACTTATATTCTCGTAGGTTAGAAGATATACCCGTGTATTCCTAGAAGATTACTCGTACAACGTACAATATGCGTGTGTCAGCAATTTTTGCCGCAATAAAACAATGGCGTAATAACTTAAAAATATCAATAATCACTGAATCAATAATTCCGGAAAATATCAATAATAATAATGTTTAAACCTGAAGAGTATAATTGATATTATCCAGTCCAAAATGAAATGGCAATGAAATTTATTTTATATACATATCTTCATTATTCAAATCGGAAAGGATTTAATAAAAATCGTCTGCCGCATAAACACATTGGATTTAAATCCGTTGCTAAGCGACATGATATCATTTGCTTCAAATAAATTGGTAGAAAAAATATCGTCTAAATAGTTATATTTCTATGGAACATTTGGCGACAGTTTCGTCAAATTAGCGACATTTTAAAAAATCGCCAAATTTATCGCCAAGTGGGACTGTAGAACTGACAGTTCCACTTTGCGACAAATTGATGAAATATCATCACAATACTATCCCCTAACAAAAAACAATTAATATCATTTATGTAGCGCAATTTTATCAATTTCAAGATATTTTTATAGATTTGAAAACATTTTTATCAATTTGGTGACATTTTAAAAATTCGCTAAATGTATTACTAAGTAGGATGGTTGGTCTGGCAGATAAATGCTAACCAAACATCATTTCAGTAGTCTCTTCTAATAAAACAAAAAAAAAATTCATTGATATGTAGAAGACCCAAGCCACACGACCAACCCGAAGGTTTATGGCAGCTGTTTGTGTGTCGTTTATATCAATTTGGCGACATTTCCGTCAATTTGGCAAAGTTTAAGAAAAGTTGTCAAATTAGCGATATCCCTCCAAATTCGTAGCTTTGAATTTGCAGATCTGAATGAAACATTCTTATCCCGTTTCAATATACTAAATGAAAACACTACAATTGTATTAGAAGATATACCCGCTCTACTCTTTTTCTGTTTCAACAATCGGCTATATGAATTTATTGGCTAAACACAATATATGAGTCTAGTAGCTAAATACGATATAAGCTTGAAAACTCTTTGCCAAAATAAATGAAATTGATGTACGCAGTCAGCAATTAATATAATTAAAAGAAAAATCAAACCGTCCATTCATAAGATATACTTTTATATCCATTTATCCATTTATTTATTATTTAAATCGAAAAAAAATAATAAAAACATTAACAAACACATTTAATTTAATCCGTTATTCGTACGGAGTGTATAATTTAAAGAAACTTATAGTTCGCAATCATGTGCAAATTCTGTTAAAATATTAAATTTATTCCTCCTAAAGAGAAGTTTAAGAATATATGTTCTCACTATGCAAAATTATCTTTACGATCAGATCTGAAGAATAAAACATCCTGCCCCCTTTTGTAAGCAAATTTACAGAAGAAAAAATAGGAATTGAATGAATATATGCAACCCCGTACTAATTATATTGTCGCAGATCAGAAAATATGCCAATGTGTTAGTAGAAGATTACCCGTATTACAATATGCGTCTCAAAAATATTTGCCAAAATAAAAGAGATGACGTAATAAATTGAAAACATCAATAATATCCGTACTCTTTATACCAGAAGGTCGTAATTGATTCCAATATATGCCAATATATATCAAAACATATGTCAATATACCTGTACTACATATATTCTCGTAGATTAAAAGATATACACGTGTATTTGTAGAAGATTCGTACAACATACAATATATGAGTTTAAACAATTTTTGTCATAATAAAATAATTGCATAATAACTTGAAAATATCAATAATCCTTGAATCAATAATCCCTGAAAATATAAATAATAATAATTTTTAAACCTGATGACCGTAATTGGTATTATCCAGTCAAAAATGCTAAAAGGAAAATCAAATCGTTCTTTTCTAAAATATATTTTTATATCCATTTATTTATTATTCAAATCGAAAAAATAATTATTAAAATTAACAGACAGATTTAATTTAATTGCGTTTCTGAGTAACATGATATAAGATAGAATCTTATAACATGTTAAATATGTCATGTCTTATAACATAAACTGCGAAATTAAATAACGATTTTGATTTCTCTATACTTCTCATTGTTCCGTAAAAGCTTGTTTTAAATAAACCATGAACCATGGAGATAGATTTCCCCTTTAAATCATGTTTCAAACAATACATGTTTTCAGAAAGTGACTAATTAACGCAAACAATCTCCCATCAAACTCAGAGATTAAATTTTAATTCACTTTCAAACGATTTTCAAGCTTTTCGTTTGGATAAACCACGGAGTTAGGGAGTAGAACTCCTAGGAAAAAGTTCCGTTTTTCATTAATATCTCGACAACCCCAGGTCTTAGAAACTCGAAACTTGGACAAAATTTATGGGGGGATATTTCAAGGCTATCCACCAAATTTCATTAAATTCGGTTCAGCCGTTTTTCCGTGATGATGAGACAAACGAAAATTTGGTTTTTTACTAATATCTCGAGAACCACTGGTCGTAAAAACTCAAAACACAGATATAATTTTAAGTGGGGCTATTTCTGGGCTACCCACAAAATTTCATCAAATTCGGTTCAGCCGTTCTCCCGTGATGGTGGGACAAACAGACAGACAGACAGACAGACAGACAGACAGACAGATTTTCATTTTTATTTATATAGATTAAGTAAGTGTGACTGAAGGGTATTTTTATAATATATATCATATATATATATATATATATATATATATATATATATATATATACTAGCAGCATACCCGTTCTTCGTACGGAGTATATAATATAAAGAAACTTGAAATTCATAATCATGCCCAAATTCTTATAGTATACTAAATGACATGTTTAATCAAAATATTCTGTTAAAATATTTAATATAATGCTCCTAAAAAGAAGTTTAAGAATATCTGTTCTCGCTATATAAAATTATCTTCATGGACATATCTGAAGAATGAAACATCTTGGACCCCTTATGTAAGCAAATATAAAAAAAAAATATGGAATTGAATCAATATATGCAAAATAAAAGCGTTAAAATTGTATGGGACCCGTACTAATTATATACGCGAATATTAGAAAATATAACCTGTATTAGTAGATTACATGTATAAATTGAAAATACCAATAAACCCCTAATCTTTAAATCTGAAGACAGTCATTTATTCCAATATATGTCAATATTAAAGAGCTAAAATTATATGGGAAGATATACACGTACTACTTATAATGTCCGATTATTAGTAGAATATTACCCGTTTTGCAATATGAGTCTCAAATGTTTTTTGGTAAAATACAACAGACGACGTAATAAATTGAATATATAATTAATCCCCGTAATCTTCATACCAGAAGACTGTACTTGATTCCAATATATATGCCAATATATGTCAAAATATATGCCAATATACCTGTACTACTTATATTCTCGTAGGTTAGAAGATATACCCGTGCATTCCTAGAAGATTACTCGTACAACGTACAATATGCGTGTGTCAGCAATTTTTGCCGCAATAAAACAATGGCGTAATAACTTAAAAATATCAATAATCCCTGAATCAATAATTCCGGAAAATATCAATAATAATAATGTTTAAACCTGAAGAGTATAATTGATATTATCCAGTCCAAAATGAAATGGCAATGAAATTTATTTTATATACATATCTTCATTATTCAAATCGGAAAGGATTTAATAAAAATCGTCTGCCGCATAAACACATTGGATTTAAATCCGTTGCTAAGCGACATGATATCATTCGCTTCAAATAAATTGGTAGAAAAAATATCGTCTAAATAGTTATATTTCTATGGAACATTTGGCGACAGTTTCGTCAAATTAGCTACATTTTAAAAAATCGCCAAATTTTTCGCCAAGTGGGACTGTAGAACTGACAGTTCCACTTTGCGACAAATTGACGAAATATCATCACAATACTATCCCCTAACAAAAAACAATTAATATCATTTATGTAGAGCAATTTTATCAATTTCAAGATATTTTTATAGATTTGAAAACATTTTTATCAATTTGGTGACATTTTAAAAATTCGCTAAATGTATTACTAAGTAGGATGGTTGGTCTGACAGATAAATGCTAACCAAACATCATTTCAGTACTCTCTTCTAACAAAACAAAAAAAAATTTCATTGATATGTAGAAGACCCAAGCCACACGACCAACCCGAAGGTTTATGGCAGCTGTTTGTGTGTCGTTTATATCAATTTGGCGACATTTCCGTCAATTTGGCAAAGTTTAAGAAAAGTTGTCAAATTAGCGATATCCCTCCAAATTCGTAGCTTTGAATTTGAGGATCTGAATGAAACATTCTTATCCCGTTTCAATATACTAAATGAAAACACTACAATTGTATTAGAAGATATACCCGCTCTACTCTTTTTCTGTTTCAACAATCGGCTATATGAATTTATTGGCTAAACACAATATATGAGTTTAGTAGCTAAATACGATATAAGCTTGAAAACTCTTTGCCAAAATAAATGAAATTGATGTACGCAGTCAGCAATTAATATAATTAAAAGAAAAATCAAACCGTCCATTCATAAGATATACTTTTATATCCATTTATCCATTTATTCATTATTTAAATCGAAAAAAAATAATAAAAACATTAACAAACACATTTAATTTAATTGCGATGCCGAGCAACATGATATATCCTCCTAAAATGTTAAAATTTATTAACCACTAACAGCACAGCCGTTATTCGTACGGAGTGTATAATTTAAAGAAACTTAAAGTTCGCAATCATGTGCAAATTCTGTTAAAATATTAAATTTATTGCTCCTAAAGAGAAGTTTAAGAATATATGTTCTCACTATGCAAAATTATCTTCACGATCAGATCTGAAGAATAAAACATCCTGCCCCCTTTTGTAAGCAAATTTACAGAAGAAAAAATAGGAATTGAATGAATATATGCAACCCCGTACTAATTATATTGTCGCAGATCAGAAAATATGCCAATGTGTTAGTAGAAGATTACCCGTATTACAATATGCGTCTCAAAAATATTTGCCAAAATAAAAGAGATGACGTAATAAATTGAAAACATCAATAATATCCGTACTCTTTATACCAGAAGGTCGTAATTGATTCCAATATATGCCAATATATATCAAAACATATGTCAATATACCTGTACTACTTATATTCTCGTAGATTAAAAGATATACACGTGTATTTGTAGAAGATTCGTACAACATACAATATATGAGTTTAAACAATTTTTGTCATAATAAAATAATTGCATAATAACTTGAAAATATCAATAATCCTTGAATCAATAATCCCCGAAAATATAAATAATAATAATTTTTAAACCTGAAGACCGTAATTGATATTATCCAGTCAAAAATGCTATAAGAAAAATCAAATCGTTCTTTTCTAAAATATATTTTTATATCCATTTATTTATTATTCAAATCGAAAAAATAATTATTAAAATTAACAGACAGATTTAATTTAATTGCGTTTCTGAGTAACATGATATAAGATAGAATCTTATAACATGTTAAATATGTCATGTCTTATAACATAAACTGCGAAATTAAATAACGATTTTGATTTCTCTATACTTCTCATTGTTCCTTAAAAGCTTGTTTTAAATAAACCATGAACCATGGAGATAGATTTCCCCTTTAAATCATGTTTCAAGCAATTCATGTTTTCAGAAAGTGACTAATTAACGCAAAAAATCTCCCATCAAACTCAGAGATTAAATTTTAATTCACTTTCAAACGATTTTCAAGCTTTTCGTTTGGATAAACCACGGAGTTAGGGAGTAGAACTCCTAGGAAAAAGTTCCGTTTTTCATTAATATCTCGACAACCCCAGGTGTTAGAAACTCGAAACTTGGACAAAAGTTATGGGGGGATATTTCAAGGCTATTCACCAAATTTCATTAAATTCGGTTCAGCCGTTTTTCCGTGATGATGAGACAAACGAAAATTTCGTTTTTTACTAATATCTCGAGAACCACTGTTCGTAGAAACTCAAAACACGGATATAATTTTAAGTGGAGATATTTCTGGGCTACCCACAAAATTTCATCAAATTCGGTTCAGCCGTTCTCCCGTGATGGTGTGACAAACAGACAGACAGACAGACAGACAGACAGACAGACAGACAGACAGATTTTCATTTTTATTTATATAGATATATATATACATATATAATAATAATAGAAGTTTGAAAATCCAATGAACGAAAAGTAAGAAGATGTAACACGATAAACCTAACTTTTTAAAAACACCCACAGAATAAAATATAATACAGCAAATCATCAATCAAATGAATTAAAAATACAAAACACTAGCTATCAAGTTACTGAAAATCAACCAAATTAAAAGGTATGGAAAAAAAAAGAAAAACTTAAACTAAATTCAACTATCTAACTGGCTTACAAAACAAAAGTAAAAATCAACTAATCCTCAAGCATATGGAAAAAATAAATAAAATAAATATCGAATCAACAAGTCAATGGAAAATATATAATACAAAGGTATGGAATCGAAATAAGTATAACAAACGAAATCAAGCACAAACGCCTTACACGTGGACGAGGCTCTAAGCCTAAATCATGAATTGTTAACCTCTACAAAAATCTAATCATGTCCAAGTTTTTTGTAGAAGCAAACACAAATATGTATGTTTCTGAAGAAATAGATAAATTAGATCTATGAACTATTTCTACTTGGACGACATACATAAAGAAGGAATAAAAAAGAAAAAATGAATACCTGGAAAAAGCACAGCGTATGTACAGTCGATTCAATACTGGGATCGAGGGAACACTGATAGAAGAGACTAGTGTTGCCATTCGTAAAGAAAAAATAAAAAACCATTTACTGTTGCCATTCATAAGAATTGAAAAACTGTGAAGCGAAATGTAAAGAAAAAGTATTAATATACAAAAAGAGCTACTAAAAAGAGGGGCAAATAATAGTAATGCTGAAGTGGAAAAAAAAAAAAAAAAAAAAAAAAAAAAAAAAAAAAGGAGATGTCTGGCTAATATAAGATACTAAGAATAGAATTATATGATACTATGAAAAGAATTATAAAAATCCAGCTATTTTAAATTTTTTAACAATACTATTTACTAAATAAGAGGGATATTTATATAAATTACTAGTAATTTTGAGATTATTGATATGCATAGCATGAAATTTTTTATCAGATAATCTATAAATTCTAAAAAGCTGATTGAGTATAATATTTCTAAACAATGGAATCGATTTACAGGAATTAAAAGGTAAGATTTTATTAATATTAAAATTATAAAAGTCTTTTTTATCATATAAATTTGTAACAATTCTATTAGAAGGATCAATAAAAAGATAATATATATATATATATACATATATATATACATATATATATATATATATATACACATACATATATATATATATATATATACATATTTATATATAAAAATATATATAAATAAAAATTGAAAGATTTTAATCAAAAATATGCATAAACTACTGTATGTACAAAAAAACCCATCTGTAGCATATCTGTTACAAATGAGTAACTATAGACCAAGACTAAGGATAAAGATAGAAGGTAACATATCACTACAATGGAAAGGGGGATGAGAAGAATATTAGGATACAAAATTCACAATTAGAAGTATATAAATATAAATAGAAATAAAAAGAAAACACGGCAAAAATGTGAAAAGGTAATAATAATTAGCTCAAGATAAAAGATTAAGACATAGAGAACAATTAATTAAAACTACACAAAAAATGGCGGTTAGTTCGAAATTGCATTCTCATCAGGACAGCCATACAATTCGAATTAAAACCGATAGAATAGCCAGTTTCTGACAATGGCGATAGTATTTAACTATAGACACCATTGGAACTGTCTACTGGCTAGTGGAAGGAGAAAAATAAATTGAATTTCAAATCAGAAAAATAATACCTCCTCGAACAGAAATATGAACTCACAAGCAATGTTACCACGTGTAAGTTGAATAAGCGACTGAGCATTTCACCTCACATCGTCAATGCGAGTGGGCACCGGAATGAATACATGTGAACGATACATAATATGTATGGAGACTTTCGAAAATAGTAATCAGTATAGGACTCAGGACAAGTGGAAAATAGTCATTCGAAAATGGTAAACAATATTAGACTCAGGCCAAGTGGTAAGTTAGGTGATAAGAATGGGTGAATTCTCAAAAATGAGTTTTACAATCAAAGATAAATAATGCATGTGTAAAATTATTACGTGGTATATTTGAAATTATTAATAATATTATTTACAAATACTTCTGGATATTGGTAATTTTGACAAATGCGTTTAAGATTATTGATGTGGAGGAAGTGAAAACGAGGATCAGAAAGTCGATGTATTCGAAATAGCTGGTTTAAAATGATGTTTCTAAACAATTGAATAGAATTACAAGAATGATATGATAGCAGCTTTATGATAGTGAAGTTGTAAGAATCTTTTTTATCATATAGATAGGTGATTATATGATTATTGAGAGTTTCTAAATTAAAGTCTAAAAAATTTACAGTTTGACTAACGCTAGGCTCATTAGGAATTAATTCTAGGTTAGAGGGGTAAAAATCAATATTAATTGGATAGGAATCATCAATGATAATACAAATTAAGTCGTCCATATATCTATATAGAATATATGAATTAGAGTTAAAATGACATTCATAATAATAAAGATATAAGTTAGCGAGTTACTACAGCCACCTTGTGGTACACCAGATGTTTGTAAATAAATGCTATCACCTTGGATATGATAATTGTTGTATAACACAAAGTTCAAGAGCATAGAAAATTTTTGACATTAAATGCAAAATTATTGGAAGATAGATAGTCATAATAAAGAGAGATAAAAACTTTATATAAATCTTTAATGACAATATTATTAAATAGGTCTTTAAAATCAAAGGTATGGAAACCAAGAATTTGTGGAAGCTTGCAAAGGTGATTTACTAAATCAAAACTATTATTCAAAATGAAATATCCTAAATTCCTAAATTTAAGAGATTTATTAATTCTATTTAAACAGTTAAGCAAGTATTTACTAGCTGTAGTGGCAAAGGCATTATGTCCACAAGTGACTGTTCTAAAACTGAGAGGTGATTTATGGAATTTAGGAACCAAAGTAACATAAGGAAATTTAAAAAACTTACAATTAATATTTAATTGTGTATATAATTTTAGCATTTTAGTTTTGATTTTGAAAATCTAATTATTAATGGGTTTAAAAATTTGATTATTTTTTAAGTAATTCTGTAACAGAGAAACATTATATTTTTTACAAATGATGGCATAGTTATTAGAAGCTTTATCTACATAAGTTATGACAAAATGTTGTTGTAGTTCTTTAATAGCAGATAGGAGTTGTTTATAAGTATAACTAGGCTTCGTTAATTTAATGCTTAAAATATAACATTTTTAAGTAGATGTAAGGTAGTATACTTCCATAGATGGAATGCGAACATAGGAATGGAATGTGAACAAGCGGATAGGAATAGAATGTGAACAAGCGGATAGGAATAGAATGTGAACAAGCAAGTTGATATATGAATTTATCAAAATCAAATGATATAGACTGAAGAAGTTGTTTAGGATGATTTCAGAATGGAATGCGAAATTTGGACACTTTATTATATATATATATATATATATATATATATATATATATATATATATATATATATATATATATATACATATATATATATATATATATACATATATATATATATATATATATATACATATATATATATATATATATATATATATATATATATATATATACATATATATACATATATATATATATACATATATATATATATACATATATATACATATATATATATATACATATATATATACATATATATATATATACATATATATACATATATATATATATACATATATATATACATATATATATATATAAATATATATATATATATACATATATATATAAATATATATATATATACATATATATATAAATATATTTATATATATTTTAGCTCTATATAATGCTTATATTACACCTCTTTCAAATCAAATTAAATTTTTAAATTTTCCTAAATTCTTCACTTTGTTATTTTCAAAAATTATATTTTTCAAGGAAATAAATTATACTTACAAGTCTCAGGAGTTCCACAGTGTGGCTGCAAAGGGCGCGGTAGCCCATTGGTTAGCGCGCTGGAGTTGCACTCGGTTGGCCCGGGTTCGATTCCAGTCACTGCCAAAACTGCCGCCGTGTTCATGCGGAGTACGATCACGTTAAACATGTGGGTCCGAAAGTCCTTCCGAGAGGTTGGTGGTAGGGGAAGGAGGGTACGGTCCCTGTGGATGCCTCCCCCACTGGGTTCCGGTCTAAATTGGGTGGCACTTCCCCACCGCCCAAACAGTTACCTTACACCTTTCTGGTAGGTCGGACGGTCTGGGTTTCAACAACAACAGGGTGGCTGCAGTAGCAGTATGCTAACTAATTTATACCTTTATCATTATGAAAAGTCATTTACTTCAATAGATTATACTTTTTACAGATATGTTGATGATCTGATTTGCTTAGTACATACTGAAAATTATGTCAAAGATATAGATTTCTATCCAGACAATTTGGAATTAATCCCTAATTAATCTACTATTACTACTAATAATATTAATTTTTTGGATTAAAATCTTTTTATTGATCCTTCTAATAGAATTGTTACTAATTTATATGATAAAAAATACTTTTTAATTTTAACATTAATAGAATCTTACCATTTAATTCCTGCAACTCGAATCAATTGTTTAGAAATATTATACTTAATCAGCTTTTTAGAATTTTTAGATTATCTGATAAAAAATTTCATGCTATGCATATAAATAATCTCAAAATTACCAGCAATTTGTATAAATATCCCTCTTATTTAGTAAATGGTATAGTTAAAAAGTTGAGATTAGCTGGATTTTCATGAATTCTAGTCATAGTATCTTATATTGGCCAGACATCACATTTCTCTTGTATTAATAATACTTTTATTTTTACATCTTATTCAACATCAGCCTTACTATTATTAGCCCCTATTTCTTGTAACTCTTTTTGTATATTATTACTTTTTCTTGCCTTTTCACATTACTGTTTTTCCTTTCTTACAAATGTCAACAGTAGATCATTTCTTTTTTTTTTTACGAATGGCAACACTTGTATCTTCATTCAGGGTTCCTGGGTTCGACTAGTTTGGGCATATGCTGTGCTTCTACCAGGTATTAATGTATTCTTTTATTTTTCCTTCTTTATGTATGTTATCCAAGTAGAAATAGTTTATAGATATTATCTATCTATTTCCCCAGAAACATACATTTTTTGTGTTTGCTTCGTCAAAATATTTGGATCAGAAGAAGTGTTTTGTGAAGTGAACATTTCCAATTTTTAAGGCCTAGCCCTTGTCCACGTGTATAGCAATAATGCTTTGTTTTTTTATGTTTTCCTATATTATTTTCCATACCATTGAAATTTGTTGATTTAGAATAAAAGCACTATATAAAAGAATTGGTATGGATATTAAATCAGTAAAATTTCCATACTTGATCCTCATTCCCAAGTTACACAAAAAACCAGTCAAGTTCCGAACTGTAACAGTGGGATGTGGATCATACCTGGAACAAGCAAATAAAAACTTCTGAAATTACTCCAATGTGTTATGACTGATATTAAGAGGCAAAACTCCATAATGTTAAAAAACGAACAGGAATTGATAGACCGACTGAAATTTTGCCATAAAGATTTGAACTTCAGAAGCTACGATTTCCGGGATCTGTTTAATAACATCGATTTAACAAACCTACAAATGATCTTGAAAGAATTACATGAGGAATACAATTTAAAACCATATATAACTCTTAGAAGATATTTGGATTTGATTGAGTTGGTTTTGAATGAAAACATACTATATGACGGTACGCATTACTACAAACAAGTCAAGGGCATACCCATGGGTGGTGCATGCTCATCAATATTGGCGGATATTTATCTATCCAAATATGAAAGAGGAACCCATATATTATCGGAAATACCTTATTTCCGTTATGTTGACGATGTGATATTAGGGGGTTATGCAAACACCCCTGACATAGATTTTGCATTCTACCCAAAAGCATGCCTACTGAAGCATGCTAAAAAAATAAGGATATTTTGCAAATATGAATATGTAAAAAATAGAAATAATTTATAGATATAATCTATGTATTTCTTCAGTAACATACATATTTTGTGTTTGCTTCGACAAAATACTTAGACCCGATGAAGAGTTTTGGCGAAGTGAACAATTCCATTATTTAGGCCTAGCCCTTGTCCACGTGAATAGCATTAATGCTTGGATTTTATATGTTTTCTATTATTGATTCCATACCATTGATATTTGTTGATTATCTTTAACTTGATGACTCGAAATTTGTATTTTTTTTCCATTTGATTGAAGTTTTGTTGTTTTATTCTTTTATTTTATAGGTTTGTTATAAAGTTAGTTTTTTCGAGTTGCAGCTTCTCACTTTTCTATCATTGGACTTTCAAACTATATATATATATATATAATAAAAATAATAAAATTAAAAATAAAAATAAAATAAAAATAATAAGACTAATTTAAAACATGATCAGTGTCATACCCTGGTTCAAAAATAATAAGGAGGAAAATTAAGTAAAGAGGATATGAAAGGAAATATCAGACTAAAGAAAAACAATGCTACCATATAATACAAAATGATCTTAATTTTAAATTTCAGTAATACACATGAATTTATCAATATTCAAGAGCGATGCATAAAAATCAAGTTCAAACATCAAAGGATTATCAAAATCTGGAGGCTCAATATATTAAAATGACAAAAAATAATAAAAAATAAGAGAAGAGATACAATCCGGAAGTATGAAATTGGATAGAACCTCTATAGATCCAGCTTTTCAAAGATCTTTGCATCCACAGAGGTTCCAAATGTGTTTCGCTCAACGATACAGTCACATGGCCAAAACATCGTCAAAAGATCCGACACACTTCCAGACAGTAACATAAATGAAAATAACAAAAATAATAAAACAAAATTGGAAAGAATATGATGAAAGTGCATAAAGCAGACAAATAAGTAATCTAACCAACAATCTACAAAGATTCAGATAGAATTAAAGTCATACCTTTCATCACCATTATACCGGACACATATTTTGTTGCTCTAAACAAAGTGTTAGGAAAGAGTACTAGAGAGCGCCATCTGTTGTGAATTATAGGAAATACTCCTGAATATTCAACCAATGGACCATACAAATTATATGTTTCAATCCCAAAAATTAGAGATATAAAGAAAAATATGTTTACGATATATACTAAGTAATAATTAACAATTATATAATATGTATCCAAAACTTATTACTAAGACAATAAAATCTCAAAGAATATTTTAATGTTTAAAGTATACAATAGCAATTTCAAATTTGACTAAAACAATAAATAAAATAATATAAATAGAATTCAAAATTTCTAAAGTGATATTTAACAAAACTAACAGGATATGATTCAGCCTTACAGTATTGAAATAAATCTGCTAGATGGTTACTGTATTGTGTATTTTTACATAACCTAAAAATTCTATGAAATTGATTTATGAAAATATTTTTGTATACCTGTTTACTCATACATGAGTTAAAATTGATTATCTTGTGAATTTTAAATGGTAAACTTTTTCTTTTGTCAAAAATGTTTGACAAAAATGAATATTCATTATCAAGAGATAGAGTTAAATCAAAGAAATTAACACTAGACGAGATGTTGCTTTCGTTTGGTAAAAGGGATGAATTTGGAGGATAAAAATAAAAATCTATATCATTAGATGAGGGAGCTATTTTAATGAGAATTACATCGTCAATATATCTGTAAAAAGTATATGCAGAGTTTGTAAAATTTGACTCGTAGAAGTGTAGATAAAGATTTGCTAGAGCTGAACTGGCAGAGCCACCCAGTGGAACACCCTTAATTTGCATATAAATTTTATTGCCTTGCATTAAGTAATTATTAAAAATTAAACACTTGAGAAGGTGGTGCACGAAAGAATGATCTATATCCAAATTTTGTCTATTATAGAAAGATTTAATAATATCCGAAGTTACTTTATATAGATCTTCTATGTCAATATTGTTGAAAAGGTCCTTAAAGTCATACGTTTTAAATCCTAAAATATTAATCGTATCCAACGTTTGAATTAATTGATAACTGTTATTAATCATATGAGAAGTTGAATTACCAATTATATTAGAAATGATTTTATTAAGAATTACCAATAGAGATTTACTAGCAACAGTTGCATATGATTTATGTCCTATAGTTACAGATCTAAAAGAGATAGGATTTTTATGAAATTTTGGGATCATGACAATATAAGGGAATCTTAGATTGTTGCAAGGTAATTTTAATAATTTATGAAATGTAATAATTTTCTTAGATATTGATGTTGCTGAAGAATCAATTTTTTTAAATATATCATTGTGATTTAGAAAATCGTTTAAGATTTGTACATAATATTTTTTACATATGATGGCGTAATTGTTGGCAGCTTTATCCACATATGTGATGACAAATTGTGATTTTAGTGCATTTATTGCCTGCTTCAAGTTTGTATAGTTAATTGTAGGTTTAGTTGTAGGCAAGTTACCTAAAAGATGTTTGATGTTTGTCATAATGCTGACCTTCCACATATCGAAAGCTTCAATGGGATAGTTTTTACTACAAGCAATTTTGTATATCAATTTTTCTAGATCAATATTTAGTTGTTTAATTAAAAGAGAGTGATTTAATGTATTTTGGATTCGGAATTTGGTACCATAAAGCATAAGATTTTTAAGTGCTAAATTTTGAACAATGTTGAGATCACCAATATATAATAGAAAATATATATATAATAGTTTTCCTTGATCTTTGCACAAAGTGTATTTTAATTATTGTCTTGGTCAGTATTTTTGAGCATATATATATATATATATATATATATATATATATATACGTGCTACACTAGGCTTCTGATTTGCAAAAACCGTCAGTTTACAAGCAATTTTCATTGGTATTTCTCGGGTATATATATTACAAGTAATCATAAAAATCTTCAATTATATATATATATATATATATATATATATATATATATATATATATATATACCAGATAAAAGTTTTATTGTATGAGAAATAAAGTTAAAATGTAACATCTATAAAAATAAATTGAGTAAATTCATGCACATGATATAAAAATATAAAAGAAGCACATTTAATAGAACTATTTATAGATAATAACGCTTTGTTAGTTTCAAATCTGCTAAATAAAATTAAAATCACATAACTTTCAATCAATAAATACTGAAAACATTTTTTTACTACATAAAGATATTTACTGTAAACGAATCCTAAGCAAGTTTGTTTGTATAGTATTCTATTTAATGCATATTTATACAAATACAAATATTGAACATTGTATGCTTGATATTAAATTATAAAAATATTTTAGCTTCTCCAAACATATTTTTGCTACAGTTTTGGTGTCAAATAAAATTATGATATAAATAAGCGATTAGAACATTCAGTTTTTAAAATAAAGTTTTTTTTATAACGATAATGGCTTAGGGAACTGTTTTAAATATTTTCCAGTTCCTTTAAATTTATTTATAACTTTTTCACAAGTCAGTTGAAAAAAAAATGAAATTTAATTATCTAACTGTGACACATTTGCTTTAAAATGTGAAAAGTTTTGTGGTATATTAGAAAATAGATATAACACCTCTCAAATTTTCTCAGCTTAATTCCCGCGTAGGCCTAATCCTGGAGTAAATGTATCGATTCATCATTGAAAACACACCGAAAAAGCAGAAAACAGCATATAAACACTCCTTGTTTTCTTCAAATACTTTCTTGAACGGTAAGATGTATCACTTATAGAAAAACATTCTCAAACAAACAGTGTTTACTTACCTTTCACGGGCGGTGTTTCGAGCGTGGCGGCCATCTTGTAATCAGCTGGAGCGCGGGTAAATTTCGCAGCCGGTTAGAGGGGCATACTGAATAATTGTGTTGTGGAGAGGCGTGGGGGAGAGGAGCAGTAAAGCGAGATTATGTTGCAATTGGAGTGAAAAATTGAGTTTGTCAATGTCTATTAGAGCCCTATATACTATACTTGAATCATATGAGAATGGAGATGCAGTGAAAAAGCTATTAGGCAATTCTTAGTTTAGGACTTTAAAAAATACATTTTTTGATAATCTTTTAGTTGTTTTGAATAGTTATTCATAATCATCATGTCTTTAAAATATTTTATTAATAATATAAATAAATTAAACCATGATAACCATATAAAACTGTATTTTTCACTTTTACTATAAATAAAAAAAGATGTTCATATTACGTTCATAACTTCATATGCAACATTTTTAATGCTACAATGTTCTTACTATTGGTAGTTTTCTTAAATTTCAAATTGCATAATAAGATATATCAAAGTATAATAATATCAAGCATAAATTTTGTCTCAATTTCAGTACAAATAAAGTACTAATTCATATTTTATAAGCGATTTTAACATTTGAAACTAGACAGTATATAATAATGATCTCAGTTTAAATAAATTGTTATATATTATATTGTAAATGTTACGTTAATGTTTACTACACCCAACATTGTGAACTGATAAGCACGTTAAATAAAATATAAAAAATGAGTAACCAATTTTATAAAAATTTAAAAATATTTCTTAAATGGCAAAATTAATAAGCAACCCCGGGCTGAAAATTGATGGCAGATGAATATTGTCAAACCAACGTGTCAAATGATAGTCCATTACCAAACAAAATAAATTAAATAATTGTAATGTTAAATTACCAAATCGAAAATGTTAGCAATTTAAACTACGTTTTTTACCCGGTGAACTGCAGCAGCAATATTTCCATATCATATCATATGGTTGAATATATTACAAAATTATTTAAATGAAGTTAAAATATTTTGCACACCACTATTTATTTATTCGGAATTACTTCTTTTATTTTAAGTTGAAATATAACCTAAATACATATTATTTTTAATTATGTAAAACCTTTCTTGACTGCTTCTTTAAATTTATCGGTTCCAATTGTATCACTTAAATAACTCAAAATGTTATCTCCAAACATAAGCAGCTAAATGCCAAATTATTTATATGCAAGAAGCAAAGGAAAGTCAACAATCGAATGAGGGGTTACAGTGTTGGATTTGATTCACCAATATGAACTCTGTAGAGAATCAATGTTCGATTGACAGGTGTATAGCCCTCAAGCTCCCTCCCCATTCACCTTGCTTTTTCTAGATAATTCAGTGCATTGGATTTTAGAATAATGCTCATATAGATGCGTGCATACTTAATTCCTTTCTTACGAGGTCCCATGAACTTGATGATGGATAGAATTGCCTCAATACTTTAAAATCAGCGAGCTCAGCCCAATAGCTGGTCTACTAGGTTCAAAAGGTCTATAAGGGTGACTTGTCAGTGCGATGATCGTCTAATTCGCCGACAAACCCTAGTTAGTCCTACAATCCTTCGTCGACCTACAATTCTACAATCGTTAATCCATCGTTGACCGGCAGACTAGCGATGATACATGCCATCAGTCAATCCATCATTCGATGAACGATTTACACTCGCCATGCGTAAATAGGATTGCGTGCGTGACATTCATAACTCGAGGTAGTGTTGCCTCAACTCATTGTCGACAGCACTTGAATCGGAGCCGTTTTCAATTCACTTTATATTTAGAATTACGTCAAATTGTCTTCAGCGATGAAGTCGACATTTGAATAGGCTCAGACTATAGCTGAAAATTTACATGGAGGCAACGTGGCGAACTGGACAATGTGTCAAACGGCACACAGCCCGAATGCTTTGGTCTGGGATTGATAAGCTATAATAGCCGTTCCATTCTGGTATGTATTCCAGGCATTTTAACAGCTATGCATTATGTTTTTGAAGCCTCAAAATCTGCAGCAATTTCCTTATAGTTGGTGTAAATAATTAATTACTTAAGCACGATAAAGCCCATCAGCATACGGTAAGCATCTCTCGAGCATGTCTAAGAGGTATCAATGTGCTACAGGAGCATACCAGATCCTCAGATATATCCTCAAAGTGCAACTTATGTTAAGTAACCACTTTTGTTTCATAATAACTATTTATCAATTCCGTATTATTAATTCTACTTGCTGACAGAGCATATGATGTTTATAGTAAATTATAACTGTCATATTCAGAAACAGGGAATAATTTCGGGTTAATTTAGTATGAATGCAATTTCAGCCATGTGCTCTCGTATCTTTTAGCTTAAATTCTATGCACTTTAATTTGGTTTTACGTTTTATTACCTCGGTATTTTAATGCATATTATCAAATACTCAAGTTAAAAAAATGCAAAAGAAATAACCTTATATTTGTTTAGTTTATAAGCCTACTTCGTCTATCGTTCCCTAAGTAAAAAGTCCTCTTAACATTCAATTTCTACTCAAGCCCTTTTAACCTCATTCTTCCTTAATCATTTCTGTTTTTCTTGCTTTTCTCACTATTTTTATTTTGGAATAATTTTCTTGTTTAATAATTTTTTTAAATATTTCTTGAAATAATTTCGATATATGTTTTTAAATTATTTGTCATTTAACATAATGTATACATATTCATTTGATTATCTTAGCTGAATGGCTTTGTGCTTTATCCCTTTATAAATTATTTAAAATAATTCTGACTATCAATATATTATAAATATTTAGAGTAGCTGAGGCTACTTAAGTGTATATTAATGTTTATTTGTGGATGTTTATTTATCTTTTTAATTTTGACACATCAATTTCATTATATATGTATATATATGTTACGGTTAAAGTGAAATATCAGGTTAGTATTAATAATAACCGGTTATTATTAATAATAACCAAGTCTTTCGGTAAATGTGATAAATATTGCATATTAATCACGTTTGCCGGTAAATATTAATAATTACCAGTTAAGTTTGGTCATCGTGATTAATTAAGCATAGTTTATTGAAACCCCAACTCTAACATAATTATTATATCATGTGATAGGAAGTGTATGATATTACATACATTAACAATTTAGTTAGCAATGAAATTTAGTCAATGTAAAAAATGTTTTATAATACTGATTACTGTTATTTATAGGATACATTCATTATTTATAACAACAAACAAATTACGTTACACACAAACACCTTAAGGCGACAAAAAATTGCAAACAAATTACATTACAAATACAATATATGGAAATCTCAAGCTAAACGCGTTGAAAATTATTACATTGACCAAACTTCATTGTAATTATTAATAACAATCGGTCCATGTGATAAATTCTCATAAATTATTCATTTTAACCGGTTTATTTGGTTAGCATTAATAACAGCCGGTTAATATTAATAATAATCGATTAATCGCATTGACCGTAACATATATACATGGTGTCCGAAAAACATTCACCTCGGCTTTTATTCCATAAATATTGATCTTAGACATATATAATAAATTACAAAGTTGCGTAAAAAAGGGTAAAGAATTTTATGAAATCGATAAAAATTTTCAGGGGATTAAATTTGAAGAAATACAAAATTTAAATTTTTATACGGCACCCGTACAAAAGCATTTCCAATAAGTAAAATGTGCCCTATAGACTAATAAGGTGATGTACAAAATTTCAGCATTTTATCATGAAAAGCCCCAGAGATATGTTTAAACAAAGTTACAAACTTGGTGAAGGATTAATCACAAATTAAAATGTAAATGTTTACAGCAAGAGTGCAAATGACGCAACGCAGAAATGCATCATAATCTTGTTAACAGGCGAATGCAGCTCTGTATTGGCATGGATGGAAAACATTTTGAACAAGCTTTGTAATCTTTGTGTAAAGTTATTATTTCAACACAGTGTACATATTTTGTACCAATAAGCAGCAAAATAATTATTTATTTATGCAATCATTGTTTTCTTTTGTAATTTGTATATGGCCCCTGGAACGCGATCTACCGACATGTTTTCCCCTCTGAGAACCCATGTCGATGCATCGAAAAGGGGTTTAAGTCAGCATTTTTGTCTTTTCCTATCTCTGGGACTTTTTATGATAAAATACTGAAATTTTATACATCACCTTATTAGTGTATGGGGCACATTTTACTCATTGGAAATGTTTTTGTACGGGGGCCGTATAAAAACTAAAATTTTGTATTTCTTAAAATTTGATTCCCTTGAAATTTAAAGCGATTTCATAAAATTCTGTACCTTTTTTACGCAACTTTGTAATTTATTACATATGTCTAAAATCAATATTTAAGGAATAAACGCCGAGATCAATATTTTTGGGACACCCTGTATACATAATTTTAACGAATTTTATGGACTAACAACTGCAATGTCAATAAAACTAAACTTACAATGAATAAACATGGAAAGTATTGAAATTAACTTAAAGCAATTATGAAAATGTAGTATATAGTAACAGGAAAAATAATTTAAGGTAACCTATTGATATATTAGAACAAAGAAAAAAAATAGCAAAAAGTAAGCCTGTCAGATAAAATTACAAATGAAAATTGTTACAGAAGCTTGCATGTTAAATGCTTTATATATATATATATATATATATATATATATATATATATATATATATATATATATATATATATATATATATATATATATATATATATATATATATATATATATATATATATATATATATATATATATATATATTATATATATATATATATCGAGTTGCAGCTTCTGACTTTTCTATCACTGGACTTTCAAATTATTATTATTATATTATATATATATATATATATATATATATATATATTGTCCTGAACCCTATACTGCTTACTATTTTTGAAAGTGTTCATGCACATTATTTTTCGTTTAAGTGTATTCAATCCGGTGTCCACTCGCTTTGACGAATAGATGTAAAATGCTCTGTCTAATGTTCTTCTGCTAACATGTAGACTCCCACGTGGAGGCTGTGCCTGTGAGTTAATATTTCTGTTTTTTTATATTTCTGGTTTATAATTCACTTGGTTATTATTATTTGTCCTTCCACTAGCCAGTAGACAGTTTCAATGGTGTCCATATGTAAATACTATCGCCATTGTCAGAAAAACTGGTTATTTTATCGGTTTTAATTCGAATTGTATGGTTGTCCTGGCTAGAATGCAATTTCGAACTAACCGCCGTTTTTTGTGTAGTTTCAGTTGATTGTTGTCCATGTCTTGATCTTCAATCTTGAGCTATTTACTATTGCCTTCTTTTCATTTTTGCCGTGTTTGCTTTTTTATTTTATATATATACCTCTTTAATTATGATTTTTGTATACTCATCTTCCCCGCACCCCCTTTCCATTATAGTGATAAGTTACCTTCTATTTTTATCCTTAGTTTTGGTCTATAGTTACTTATTTGTAACAGAAATGCTAGAGGTGGGTTTTTTTGTACTTACCGTAGTTTATGCATAGTTTTCTATTAAAAATTTCAATTTATATATATATATATATATATATATATATATATATATATATATTATATATATATATATATATATATATATATATATATATATATATATATATATAATATAAGATGGATAATGGAAGTTATTAAAGATATTGAAGTGTTATAGCATATATGCGCAAAGCAGCTACAAATACTATACACGATATAAATATAAAAAGTATAAAAAGAATTCTACTGTATGTACAAAAAAACCCATCTCTAGCATATCTGTTACAAATGAGTAACTATAAGCCAAGTCTAAGGATAAAGATAGAAGGTTACATATCAATACATTGGAAAGGGGGATGAGAAGAATATTAGGATTCAAAAATCACAATTAAAAGTATATAAAAGTAAATAAAAATAAAACTCTGCAAAAATGAGAATAGGCAATAATAATCAGCTCAAGACAAGAGATCAAGAATAGAGAACAATCAATCGAAACCACACAAAAAATGGCGGTCAGTTCGAAATTGCATTCTCATCAGGACAGCCATACAATTCGAATATATATATATATATATATATATATATATATATATATATATATATATATATATATATATATACTATATACATATATAGTATATATATATATATATATATATATATATATATATATGTATAATATATACATATATAGTATATATATATATATATATATATATATATATATATATATATATATACTATATACTTGTAGTAAAATTGCAACACCATGAAGGAATGCACGTAGCCATATCCAGATCACAGTATCGGTAGAACAGAGAGTCATATGCAAATGAGTAAAAGAACAAACAAATATATGCTAAAGAAACCCGATTATTCAGTAAAGAATGTGGCCCCCCACGGGCAGCTATACGGGCCGCTAAACGGCGAAGCATACTATCCATGACGCTATTAATGGTTGCCTGAAGTAATCCTTGCCAAGCAGCGTCTACTGTAGCACGCAGTTTGTCTATGATATGAACCGGAAGTACCCGGTGCACCTGACGTCCAATGAAAGCACACACGTGTTCAGTGGGAGAGAGATCTGGCGAGGCTGCCGGCCACAAAGTGATGTGAATTCCGGTCAGACTGTTGAGAGTTCGCCGTGCGGTGTGGCATTGTCTTACTGTAACACTGTGCCGGGGAAAGCCTGTACCAGTGGCCGAACTACAGCCATCACAACTTGTATGACGTGATAGACTGTGATGGTGGCAAGCTGTTTGGCAGGTGATAGTGGCAGACTTTTTCGGATGTGACATGCCGTTGCGAACGGGTCTCGTTGAATCGTTCGGCGAATCTTCCAGTCTGTACGCTCTGTCGTGCCCCTGTTCCATCCACTCGCTCTTCGGCATGTTCTCTGTTCCTGTGTCCATCGTGTCACACATCGCTGGATAGTACTCACGTCGTGCCCAACACGCGTGACAATTGCAGGCATCGACAAACCCATGTCACGCAGCTCCAGGATACGGTCGCATTCCCCAGACTTATGGTATACAGCTCGCTGACGTTTTCAAGGCATCGCTTCTTCACCTTTTCGAAAGTCGGCTGCTGCAAATCATCACTGATAGTATTTACGGGACGAGTGTCTGCTGATATTTAGCACCCAAAACTGTGTGTCACCTGACCCGATAAGCACGAAAACTTAATCATTTGCAAATGACTCTCTCTTCTACCGGCACTGTAATTTGCATACTGCAACGTACATTCCTTCATGGTGCTGCAATTTCACTGCTGGCGTATATATATATATATATATATATATATATATATATATATATATATATATATATATATATAATAAAGATAAATTAAATTAGAATTTGAAGAGAAATAGTGATGCTTCCCACAGCAAACAGTAGAATTTAATTACTAAAGAATACCAGAAATAACGCAAGAGAGTGTCACTCATATATATATATATATATATATATATATAGATATATATATATATATATACACTATTTTGCAAAAACAACGAAGCATCCCTAAAAAATAATCCGATCATCTCGAAATTTCGCATTCAAATTCCTTTATACCAAGTATGCACTTGATTAAATTTGCAAGGCGAATGAGTGTTAACTTCGGTCATAGCGCTCGTTTCCACTGCGCAACTAGCATCCTATACAACAGATTAAAAATGCGGACGGTTTATCTTTGCTCGTTATCGGCGTTGCAGTTCCGTGGAGACACAACCAGAAATGACGTTACGACGTTGCTTATTACCTTATAAACAATTAGACGAGTTCGAACGTGGTGGTATAATCGGGATGCGTGAAGTTGGCTGGTCATACCGAGCAATAGGCCGTCACCTGCACCGAACGGACATTGCTGTGCAAAGATGCTGGCAGCAATGGTTGCTATAAGGAACTCATCGGCGGAATGAAGGCTCTAGAAGGAGAAGGTGCACGAATGCGAGGCAAGATCGGATGAGTGTGCAACAGGCCCGAACTGGCCCAACGGCATCATTGTCCGCCATCCAACGTGCTACAGCCTCTTCCCTATCACCCGTGGTACCATCCACCATCTCACGGCGCTTGGCTGAAGTGGAGTTACGTTCACGGCGGCCTTTAAGGCATCTGGCCATAACCCCACATCATTGGTGAAGTCGTTTGGAGTGGTGTCGTAGCCGAGCATCATGACTGCCAGTAGAATGGCATCGCATAGTGTTCAGCGATAAATCACGCTTAAGTCTTTCAGCAGATGACCATTGGGTACGTGTGTGGAGGCACCAGGGCCAGCGGTCCCAATCAGCCTTTGTTTTACACAGGCACACAGCTGGGTGGCAAATTGGGTAGCACTTCCCGGCCGTCCAAACAATTACCTTACACCTTTCTGGTAGGTCGGACGGTCTGAGTCTCAACAACAACAACAACAACAGGCACACAGCTATTACCCCTGGTGTGATGGCGTATGGTGCTTTCTCTTACGACAGCAGGTCGTCCTTAGTCATCCTGCGTGCAACTTTAACAGCTCAACGATATGTTGATGAAACCCTGCAGCCGTTTGTGTTACCCTTCATGGCACGTCATTTTAGGGTCATTTTTCAACAAGATAATGCCATGCCACATACGGATCGCATATCTGTGGCTGTCTCCGTGCTGTTGATACTGTTCCTTGACTAGCAAGATCGCCAGACCTTTCGCCAATCGAACATGTATGAGACATGCTAAACCGCCAGATTCGGGCACCCCAAAATGTAACAGATCTGGAGCAATAATTGAGGAATGCCTGGCAGGATGACATTAGTAAACTTTATCACTCCTTACCTAGACGTATATAAGCATGCGTTACCGCCAAATGGGATTTCACCAATTACTGATTTGAAAATTCAATGTGCAATTACTAACCATTGAAGGGTCCTGCGGCCTTAATTTTGTAATCATTCCATTACTTGTGTAAGAGCTGTACGCATATTTAATTTCAACAAGAAAGATCAATCATGCATAAGCATTGATTATGAAACACTTTCCAACTGCAATGTAATTTCATTTAAAATTTCTAAAATGTGATACATTCAGTGGTGATATCTTTTACATTATCACAGTACTACAGTAATTTATTACACTTAAATATTTAAAACTGTATCGAAATATAAATCATCTGACTCTCTATGCAAAATCAATGAATGTTTCATTCATATAACTTGTATTCCAGACTCCAGAGCTAAATAATTTTGTGTGAAAAAAAATTCAGCAATTCTTATGTAACTCACCTTACAATCGCTTGAAATATTTGCATTCTGCATAAGTTAAAATTAGGCTTCGTTGAAGAAATAATAAAAGTTTAGGGATCATTTAAAATCACAACTATTGTAATTGCATAGGCACGGAATTTAGATACACAGATAATATGTGTGTGTATGTGTGTGTATGTATTCAAAGTATTGGAATCGTGCCGAAGATCGGAACTCGAATTTTCGAAGAATCTACACGTTTTGGGACTTCTAGAACACGAAAAAACTATTTTTAAGAAGACGTCTGTGTGTGCAAGGGTGTATCTGTGTATGTTTCTGTGTGTATGTGAGGATATTACATCCACTCTAATTGAAAAACTAATGGAGCGAATTTCATAAAATTTGGTAGGTATGTTTTTTGTGGGAAATCCTGATGTTCATTAGATTATAGTACGATTCGTAATTAAAGAATCTGCCTTCTTTGCGAAATGGCTGGCAGAAATTGCCTTTATCCACTCTAGCTAAAAACTAATGGAACAAATTTAACAAAATTTGGTGTATAATATTTCAATAACCTACAAGTAATTTATATACCAAATTAAAAATATTTGGTATATAAATCATTTGTAGGTTATTCTAGTACGATTCGGGAAAAAGGAACGGGCTATTTTTGCGCAATGGCCCGCAAAATTCGTTAAATATAAAAATAAAAGACTACGTGGGCTCAATTATATCAATTAAATTCCTATTTCATACGTGATGTTTGACAACAAAAAGAATAAGACTAACCCCATTACTCTAGGACTAGCCGTTCTTGAGATATTCTAGTTTTTTCGCGTTTTCGCTACGCCACCTTTGACAATAAGTCCAGCTATCAAATGAGAACCAAATTTAAGTTTAACGTGCAAATTCAATGTCATTTAAAATACTTATGGCTGTTATTTTGTGCAGATAAACTCAAGTTATTATTGAAGAAATAAAGAGAACGTGAATATGAAGAGTTATATAAAATTTTAAAAAAAATTGAAAAATTGTTATCTACCAAATTTATTTTAAAATGTGAAGCGTCTCTCATATACAAAATGATTAAACTCTTGGAAATATATTTATTATACAATATATCTCTTTTTTCTTTCTGGAGGATATCCCAAAAGTCATAATTTAATTGAATTTTTTTTGCCCTATATTAAATAATTTTTAATTAAAAAACTACTTAATATATTTTACTGAAATTTTTTTTATATATTTTATGGGACAATAATATAAATATTTCCTAAAAATTTCGAAGCAATTTGTGAATTTTAAATTAGCTTAAAAAATGTTTGAAAAATTAGATCCCATAGGATTCAATGTATTTCATTTTTTCAACCCGGGTTCAATAAAAAACTGATTGGGTGATATTATTTATTTATATTCCCATAGGTCCCACAGACCGTCTGAAAAACATTCTAAAATTTCATTTTGATAAAGTCATTTTTACGGCAGTTATCGTGCTAACGGACAGACAGACAGACAGACAGAATGAACAAAGTCATAAACACTTTTCAACTATGTTGTAAAGTGTTAATGAAAACAGTCACTTTCTTCATGGCTCTTCGTTTTTTTTTTGCAAAAGAGTATATATATATATATATATATATATATATTATGAGTGATAGTGTATTATGAGTTACTACATACATTCTAACTTTGGATTTACTAATTTATATTTATATATATATATATATATTACTTGGTACATTACCAAACGTTTAAGAACTCCCTTATCAAATTCAAAACTTGTGTATGAATGGTCAATATTTGAGAAATATAAATTTTAACTGATATTTACAAGCCACAAAACTAAAAAAATATAAACTAAAATGTATGAATTACGAAAGAATTACTAAAATGTAGTACTTATGAATTTATATATATACGGTGTATACTATAATTATCAAAAGTGATTTACTTATAAGTGAATAAATGTTTAAAGGAAAATATGAATATATATATATATTACTTGGTACATTACGAAACGTTTAAGAACGCCCTTATCAATTTCAAAAATAGTGTGTGAATGGTCAATATTTGAGAAATATAAATTTTAAATTTACAAGCCACGAAATTAAAAAAATATAAACTAAAATGTATGAATTACGAAAGAATTACTAAAATGTAGTAATTGTGAATTTATAAATATGGTGCATACTATAAATATCAAAAGTTATTTACATATAGGTGAATAAAAGTTTAAAGAAAAATTACTTTGAACTTTACCTGTTGGAGATAAGTGGGCAATGTAAATTGCAAAAATGTTGAAAGTAAGGTAGGAAATAAGACTACGTTAATGAAATAGTCATCCCATTAATTTTCAAAAATTTACACTTTTTAAGTTTTTATACGACTCCCTTAGACAAATTTGGTCAATGAGAAAATTTTTATTTTTAATGCAACAAGTTCATTAAAAAACCCCGCATATCTGTATCTTTAAAATCAACTGAATTATGATAAAGGAAAAAATCTGACTTATGCCACTTTTCCGTACCATGTGACAGGCTGTTTCATTAGCGAAAATAGGGATCATATACAAATTGACGATGGAAATTGTTTAGATCAAAAATACGTTAATATGTGTCAAAATTTTTTATCACAAATGCATCTAAAGCATTACACAAACAGACATATAAAGCAGTGGTAATCACTATGCGGTTTGGTATCCTATGTATTATCATCGAGTTTTATCTTTTTTGTGATATGTCACAAATTTACATTTCTAATTTGATATATAGTCCCCATTCAAAATGTTCAATTTTCAATTAAATATAACTCACTCAATTTTAAAGATGCAGATATGTGTTTTTTTTTAATGATCTTGTTACATTAAAAATAAAAATTTTCTGATTGACCAAATTTGTCTAAGGGGGTCGTATAAAAATTTAAAAAGTGTATCCTTTTGAAAATTAATGGGAGGCCTATTTCATTAACGTAGTCTTATTTTCTACCTTACTTTCAATATTTTTGCAATTTACATTGCCCACTTATCTCCAACAGTTAAAGAATTAAAGCGAGTTTCAATCTTTTCGGGACATCTTGTATAATGCGTCTTTTACGTCTATGTTGAACACTGACTATATCTCACTGTCCGAAAAATTTAATAAGTATTCGATAGGGTACATATCAGTGCCGAATGCTACGGTATGGCCAGTGTGACGCTGTCAGACCAAAATTCGTAACAAAAACCCTGCCCCAGATTCAATATATATCACAATAACAGTAAAATTATTAATTATCATGGGTATTACCACCATTAGATCCCTTTACTATTGCAGTGCAATTGATAAGGCGGGTGTGGGACATAGGATGCATTTCCACATGACCTGCTTTCTACACCAGGATTCGTGTATCATGTGTTTGGCGCAGTATATTCTTTTTGGACTTTGTGCCACAAAACCCCAAACAACCAACCAACCAGGATTCGCCACTGGTCCATATTGGAAACAAAATACCTGGGGATTATCAATCTGCATTTGATTCTCAACTCCCTTCTTCACGAGGCTCTAGCTACGGGTATGCTCTGTATCGAAAACCCAGATCGTCCGGGTCATCCGTGGACATAGAGCAGCAATTTGGGTGGCCGGGCATATGCTCTGTATGTGATAGTTCAGTGCTTATCAAACATTTTAGAACCACGATTATTATAGGTATATTTACATCTCCCTTTCTTCTTTTATGTTTCATTATTTCACTTTCTCATTTTCATGACTTTCTACTTAAAAATAATTACAAAATTTTTGCATTTCAAAAACTACTCGGGACCCACAACCTACCAAACAGCCTTTCACCACCAGTGGGTCGCAAAGTACCAGTTTGAGTAAAGTTTGTTCACTATTTGAATTCAAGAAGAAATTATCGAATTAATAAAAAACAATCTTTATCAAAGTTTAATATACTCACATAACGGTGAAATGAAAAGAAAATTATTCAAATACTGTGTATTTTTTCAACAGACCAGTTTTCATAAACTGACTTAATATGTGGGTTTACAGGCCTCAATTTAGGGATATCTGTATTGCACAAAGGAGCCATGCTTAAGCAGCTAATCAATCATTACCATCAATAGGATGAGCTAGCAAACAAGATCAAATTCAAAATGAAAGAAATTTAGAAATCAGCCAGTGAAAAATGCATTGAATTATCCTATTTTCATTTAGAATTTTCTCTTGCTCCATCAACGACTGCTAAAACCCTTTTATGTTCCGACATCCGAGAAAAACTTTCTTGAAAATGTAAATTTCGGGTCTTTCTTCTTGCGACTTCACTTCGAAATACAAATCAGTTTAAAGAAAGAGAAGAATGGAGCCGGCTTCTCTCAATGCGACTGACCGAAAAATTTGAGTGAATTCCGGTGGAAAAAGTCTTAAATAGGGTTTCTCTCTGCACTTTTCTACCAAACATATGTAATTACTGCAAGAACTTAATTAAAATGAGCGGAGTTTTACTCTTTTAAACGAATTAAGAGAAGTGGGGTTTGGCACAAGGGTGACAAATTCAGCCCCTTAAAAGGACCTAAACAAATGCACTGTTTTTTATTTGCTGCTTTTGTTTGCCATCTTCAGTTTAGGATGAATTGAAATTGCACACTGTAATTGATTCTTTTTAAGCATTTTCTCTTTCTAAAAGCGAAATGCTACTTGTCAGACTTTACAGCTGTCAGTTTGAAAAAATGAGAATTAACTACACGGCAAAATTTAAATTAACCCGTGAATAGAGGTGAGCTAAAAAGTCTTAATTGTCCACTTTACAATCTATCTACTGTAGTTGAAGAGTTTTCTTTTTGTTTCTAATTCTATTATTCATCTTCTTTTTCGGTTCATAACGTGCTTTAACAAGATGGGGTTGTAAGTATGTCCATTGTTTCTTTTGTTCTTTGTGGTAGCGAGTGCTCATTTTATTCCATTTTAATTCAAGATTTTTGCGCCAACAGTCATAAATAATTGTGTATTAAATTTCCGTAATACATTTCATTGCACCAGCATTCTTAAACATTAGATGTATACAGATAATGCGCTTACATTTTACTAAATATAATAATATTTATATAAAAAGTTAATTATATTTTGCTAAAAAACATTTATTATTCTAATCACATTTTGCAAATTTGTCGCCAACATCATTCAATTGTTGTCAAATTGTTAAGTAAGACTGATAGACAACCAAACACAGATAAGGACTTATATTGTATAGTATAAAATATTGATACATTATGATTATGATTTTATTAACTTAATTTTTAATACTTTACAACATAGTTGAAAGTTTTTTTGACTTTGGTCATTCTGTCTGTCCGTCTGTCCGTTCGCACGATAACTCCCGTAAAAATGACTTTATCAAAATGAAATATTATTATGTTGTTGAGACGGTCTGTGGAACATATGGGAGTGTAAATGAATAATATCACCCAATTAGTTTCGGATTGAACCCGGGTTGATAAAATGAAATACACTGAACCCTATGGGACCTTATTTTTCAAACATTTTTTAAGCGAAGTTAAAATTCACAAATTCCCTCGAAAATTTCAGAAAATATTCAAATTATCCCATAAAAAATATAAAAGCAAATTTGGGCAAAATATGATCGGTAGTCTTTTAAATAAAAATTAAAGTAATAATTACACCCACATTATATAAGGAATCACATGACCCACTTAATGTATGGCATTCATCTTTTTTCCCAGTGTTAAAATTGTGACTTTCATACTTTCTTCAGTTTCATCTATTTCAACTTCCATTACATATGCTCACTACTGAAGGTTTACTATCCACAATTATATTTTGTTTATTGAGATCCTAAAGTTTTAAATTATCTTGAGATGCACTTTTGACATCGGTTATGTGGGCTTAATTTAAATCACTGGATCCTTCTGCTGTATCTAATTGCCTATAACGGGAAATTCGTTGTTTTAAGCCATCCCAACTTCATTATCCTATTCTTTCCTAGTAACACCTTTAAGAAACTGATAATTATCCTGCATTTTGACTTTTATATCTCACTTTCAGTTGTCTTTTACAACTACAGTCTCTTTCGTAATGTTATTTCCCGGCTTATACTGCAGTCTCGTTTGCAATTCAACTCTTTCTTGCGCCGCTACAATGATAAATCTGACATTTTTCACATTTCAGGTTCTTTCGCAATTTTATTTTGCGGGTTATTGTACACAACTTTAAGAGCTTGTTTTCTAGCTGATTTTGTTTTATCGTCTCGAACAACTGGAGATTTAGTTTTATCACTTTTCACTTCCTTCTAAATTTCTAACGATATGGCCTGTTGCGTACATACAACCCATATAACTCATTTCTTTTCATACTCATCTCTACCCTTCTTTTATTTTTACTTTCTTTATCGAATCTTATTTTGCTTGCTGTTTCCGGTAATGTTCCGCTTCTAACTGACATATTTCAGTTTTATGTGGGAAGGTCCGTTTTAACTTCCCCATACATTCAACTATGCCAGTTTTATTTGTTTTCTTCTAATATATTTCACCAATATTTTTCAACCCTGTCAGCGTATTCTGAGCTACTATTAACTGCTGCGTTTCATGTAGTCTGCTCACATTAAAATAGTTTTCATGCTCCTGAATAAATTTACTTGCAATCTTCTCTTCCCATCAAATGGAAATTTCAGTGAAAATGTCAAAAAAAGTGCAGTAAATTTACCGCTTGTTCTATCGAACTCGTCGTAGTCACAGAAGCTTGTGTAATCTGATCCACACCCATATCAACTTGCGGCTTAATTTAATTACTCTTTTCTATTATCAAAGATTTTGCCAACAAATATTCTAACAGTACACTACTAATACTAGCGTCATACACTAAGAAAATAAATACTACTATCTACTAACAAATTACTACTGGCTAATAAACAATTTATTACTACCGTAATGATAGGGCACCAATTGTACGGCGCTGTATAACTTTAAGCATATAATAGACAAAACTTGATGTGGGCAACACATGACTTTCCTTATATAATGCAATGAATTTACTCCTTTTACAGTCAAAAAATACTATTTCAAAGTACCCAATTAACTTATATTTCACACAACTCTAAATTAACAATTATTAATATTGATAACATCCTCAATAAGCGATATTAAAATATTTTAATAATTAATTCATCAATTGGCGTTATGTTCATTAATTTTGTGTAATTTTTGCAATTTTGACGAAATTTTCGTCAATCTGGAGTGAAATATCGCCAAGTTAGCGATACTTTCCTAGATTATTCGCCAAGTTGGCCAAATACATCACCAAGTGTTACAGACTAACTGAGAGAAGAGCATTTCTTATAGACTAGAATGTTTGCCCGTTATATGACGGAAATCAGAATTTGCGAAACATTACTTCTCATTTGGCGTCATTTTTATCAATTTGGCTACATTTTTGTCACTTTGGCAACATTTAAAAAGTTGGCAAGTTAGCGATGTCCCCTCTAAATTTCTCGCCAAGCGTTACAGATGGACGGACAGACGGAGAAATGAGTTATTTTTATTGTCTATTTTTATGTTCTTTCCAAGATATTGAACTTATCAATTAGTCGCCATTTCATTGATTCAGCGTCAATTGATGTTCAAACATCAATTTTCAGATATTTACGTTAATTTGGCAACATTTAAAGAAGTCACCAAGTTGGCGGCATTTAAAAAGAATCGTCAAAATCATCAAAATCTCGCCAAACGTTATGGACGGAGAAATAAGTTATTCTTATAGCAGATAAATGACTATTGGCGTCAAAATACAAAAGTATTACCCAAAGTATCATTTCTCATGAATGGAACGAGCTACATGCACGAAATCATGTCATCAAATTTAACGCATGATATTACTTATGAAAAGTGAACATTTTTCATAATAGTTAATATATATATTTATTTTACATGACTTTATATAATTTGTTTTGAAAAATGTGCAATATCTCAAGAACGGTTCATGCTAGCGTTCTAAATTTTATGTCAATCGTTTTCTAATGATAAATTACATAAGAAATGACTATTTGCGTAACTATACTAAAGGCTTTAATGTTTTGATGATTGTTTCAAAATTTCACTCAAAAATTTAGGGGAGTTCTAAACATTCGATTGCGTATAAAAACAACAGGCTTCTAGTATCTACGGATAGTAATTGTTGTACCGAATTTCGTTCGAATCGCTCCATTCGTTCGTGAGATATCGTCTCTACAGACTCACTGACACACAGACACACGCACGCACACACGCACACACACACACACACACACATACACACACGCCCACATACATCATCTCAAAAACTTTGGGTTCGTGTACAGTGATGCTTGAAACGTGCTCTTCCGTCGAAAACTCGAATTCTCGACCACGTCACAATACTTTCCATAAACATTATACATACTATGTATATAAGGAAAGTAATATCTTCAGTAAAATTTTGGTGTTACTTTTTAATGAGTAATAAATGTTCGTGATTGTGGATTTTATTTTAAAATATGTAAAATATATTTATAACTCAAACATAATGGAATTAAAATATAGCTAATTATAACTTTGACTAAAAAGTAAGATACGCATAATATATGAATTGAATTGTAGATTAACAATAAAATGGATTTTAACACTTTACAACATAGTTGAGAAGTGTTTATGACTTTGTTCATTCATTCATTCTGTCCGTCTGTCCGTTAGCACTATAGCTGCCGTAAAAATGACTTTATCAAAATGAAATTTTAGTATGTTGTTCAGACGGTCTGTGGAACCTATAGGAATATAAATGAATAATATCACCCAATTAGTTTTGAATTGAACCCGGGTTGAAAAAATGAAATACATTGAACCCTATATGACCTAATTTTTCAAACATTTTTTAAGCGAATTTAAAATTCACAAATTGCTTCGAAAGTTTTAGAAAATATTCAAATTATCCCATAAAATATATAAAAAATTTTCAGCAAAATATATTGAGTAGTTTTTAAATAAAAATTAAAATAATAATTACACCCTTTATATGAAGAGATCACGTGACCATTATATGAAGAGATCACATGAGCAACTTCAATAAAGAATATGGCATTCGTCTTGTGTCAAAATCGTGATTTTTAAAGTTCTTTTTAATTCGTATTTAGTGTTGCATCCGTCCTAAAACCGCTATATTTTTGCTTAAATTCTGTGCATCTACATACTGAAACAGCGCAATTACAATATATTTCAGTTTAAATGATCATCAAACTTTGATTATTTTTACAACGAAGCCTAATTTTCACTTATGCAGAATGTAAACACCAAAATATGTAGAATGAGTTGTATAAGAATTGCTGCATTTCTTTAAAGCAAAATTATTTAACTCAAAGAGTCTGCAATATAGCTGATATGAATGAAACATTCATTGATTTTACACCGAGAACCAGACGATTTTTTCGATAAAGTTTTAAGCATAGAGTTAAATTACTTGTACCTCCATGGTTTTAAGTTTTTAAATAAAATAAATTATTATAGTATTGTGATGAATGAAATGAATGGAAAAAGTTTATGAATGAAATGCTGATTTTATATAGAGGCGATTTATATTTCGATGACGTCATTTGAATAAAGTTCATTTGTTTTCGATGAAGTTTTCAAATATAATAAATTATTGTAGTATTATGATAATTTTAAAAATATCACCGAGGAATGTATCGCATTTTAGAGATTTTTACACTAGGCAATTTATATTTCAATGCCGTCATTTGAATGAATTTACGGTCTGGGCAGTGGGTCTAATGGGGAAGATAGTGTAGATTCCGTTTCTCAATGTAGACCCCTATGGAACTATTGTAATTGTTCAACGAATGGGGAGGTACGGCCTCTACTTATACGCCACTGTATGAGGAAAATATCATATTTGATCATCTGGCGACCTGGTTATCCTCAGCTGAGAGGCTTGATAATTTTATTTTGTTAGTACATGTTCAATTGTATATTTTCCTACAAATAAAAGAAAATTATTTGATTATTCAAACAAAATGTTCATATTTGGATATGAATGCACGATCTGGGCATTTCATTTGGATCGTTCAGGGGTTTTCTTAAATGATGGTAAGAGCTCATCAATTCTGGAACTGCCTCAATGCTTGGTTGCTACCTTAGAAAGGTTGGGAACCACTACTCTAGAGTATTTATTTTATTACTCTGGTTTTACAACAGTTCTTAAGGATGAACTGCATACGTGATGAAAGAAAAATAGAAAAATAGCAGTCGGCAGTATATATTAAAAAAATTTCAGCATGGCCCCTTTAGGTTAATGGACTTAGGTGGCCACCCAGACTCGCCTATGTCTAAACACAGAATAGCATAAGGGTTAAAAAAATATTCGTTTAATTTTATTAATATTTGATTTAACTAATATAATCGAATAGAATTTTGCTATTAATCGTTTTTAAATTTATCCTGTTTAAAAATATATCCCATTATTATTATTAATAGGTTTTTTTTTTTGTTTTTTTTTTTGCTGAGACGCAACGAACACGATTTTACATCTACAGCGTCCGGCATTTATTTCCCCCTAGAGAAGGAATAGATGATAAAGCATCCCCGTTCGTCCCCCCCCCCCCTCTTGCAATCTAAACATAAAATATAAAAAGCGAAACGTCGGCATTACTTCAATTTTATACACATTTCGGTTCCGTCTGGTATCGGTAGAGTCCGATAGAACCGGAAAACGCGAGAAAAGACACTACCAGAAAGAAAGAGCGAAGAAACGGTTCTTCGTATGCAGGAAGAAAAGGAAGGGAAGGAAGATGAAAGAAGAGGGATATAATCGATGACAACTCTCGTTTTGATTTCTCTTTTTAGTGATTCCCCAACGACTGAGTCTATCTTGCTAACTGCAGAAGCTTGAAAAATAGCGTGGGACGCAAAACTGACAGGGTCTTTTTGGACGCGGTGCTTTTTAATTTTATTGGATTGTATGGAACATTTTATGCACTGAATCTTCATTGCTCTTTGCCAAGGAAATGAATTACGGACCTGAATAGATTTTAAACATTGCTATATCTAGCATTTGTTATTTAGCATATATATATATATATATATATATATATATATATATATTGCAACTTGAAAGAGAACTAATGAAAAAGATTTTGCCGTTTTTACTTTCCATATGTACATAAAGTTTAGATAAAGTATTGCGATTGGGTCGAAAGTTCGAATTTGAGCTTACGATGGAAGAACACGTTTCAAACATCTCTGAACACAAATCGAACGTTTTTGAGGAGATGTAGCATGTAAGTTTGTGTGCATGTGTGTATATGCTAGTGTGTGCGTATATGTGTATGCGCGTGTGTGTGTCCATGGGACTATGGATGCGAAATTTTACTATCAAATTGAGCGTTTCAAACGAAATTTTTGTATGAATATTACAAGTGAATACTGGAACTATATTAATTTTATACGTGTCTGTCGCTATTTTGTTTACATAACATTTGATTACTCTAATGATGTGAAATACATGCTTCTTGAACTAACATATTTACGAATACGAGTTATGTGGTAATAAATTTAAGTAAGAACTGTATAGCGGTTTGGGTATTCTTTTAATTAAATCGTTAGTTGTTAAATGATTTCTTATTACAAATAAAGATGGCGTATCAAAGAAAAAGTCCGCCATCGTTATATATAAGACTTGCACGTCAAATGAGTTTTAACCACAATTAATATTTAATTTGTTTTTACTTTTGTTTGGAATACAATATGGTGAAGGTTTTATACATTACACTATATTTTTAGATATCAAGTATATCAAGCATTAGAAAATATATTAGATTTTGATACCTCATATGTATTCACTTTTGAATGGATAAATGCAACGGGGTTTAATTTCCAATCGGTAATCATACATTGGCGTATAGAAAAATATGGTGTCACCCTTTATGAGGCCAGTGAAAAGTAGCATATTCATCCCTGATTCATATTTTAACTTATACCGCCTTCAACAGTTCCTCCCTTAGAAGAATTTCTTCTTCAATCAGATGTAATTTTGAAATCTAATGGCAATTTCTGCAAGCTCTTAATTTGCTGATTCACACAACACAGAGATAAGTTTAATGATTAAAAATGAATAATATGGCCTTGATAAGTTAACTAATACCCATCCTACCAGTTATCTTAATTAAATGGCTTCCTTCAACAAAGAATTACAGAAGCAATTCTAACACCAATTTTGTGAGGAGTCTATACTGAGCCAAGCTGGAATAAGCTTAAGTAAACAAGTGGTCACTAACTTTAAAGTCTCTATACCAATGGAAAGTATGTTGAAACACACCTATATAAATAAAATTGAAAATCTGTCTGCATATTTGTTTGTGTGTGTGTGCCTCATCATCACGGGAGAGCGGCTGCACCGAATTTCATGAAATTTTGTGGATAGCCATGAAAGAGCTCCACTTAAAATTCAGCCCATCTTTCCAGTTTCTAGGACCAGGGATTATCGAGAAATTAATGAAAAATATCCACAATTAAACCTTCCTAGAGATAGCATTAAGCAGACGCTATTTTTTTCGCCAATTTATTTGATGAAAATTATATCTTGCCGTTTAGCAACGGATTTAAACCCAATGTGTTTATGCGGCAGACGATTTTAATTAAATCGTTTCCGATTTAAATAATAAAAACATATATATAAAATAAATTTTATCGACATTGCATTTTTGACTGGATTATATCAATTACGGCTTTTAGGTTTAAAGATTACCGGGATTATTGATATTTTCCATTTATTACGCCATCTTTTTTATTTTGGCAAATATTTTTAATACTCATATATTGTAGAGTTGCACCGAATACTATCTTTTGTCGAATACCGAATATTCGGTTAAAATTCTAACCGAATATTCGGCCGAATACCGAATATTCTGTTAAATTTTTTTATAAGTAATATTTCTATTTTATGCCAATTTAAAATAGAAAATGTTTCCATTTTGTGCCTTTCTTAAATACATTTACATTTAACATCCTAAATTTATTTGTATTTACATTAAGTATAATTATTAATTTAAAATAAATAAAAAATAAAGTAAATCATTCCAAAAGCAAATTAATATAGTAAATGGCTACTTAATTTAGTTTATGTTTATCTGCATAAATGGATAATTGATAGTTAATTTCTGATATGTGATAATCATGGCTTCATTTTATGTTATAGAGAATCTTGCATTTACCTTACATACAAATACAAACCCAAGTTGTTTAAAATGTCATTACAAATTAGAATTACAATTTATTCAAGTGAATTTCTGCTATCTTAGTCTCTTCTGTAATGTAACTGATAAGTAATTTTATCAAAATTAAAACTGAGCAGTCAAATTCAAACATTGCCAAATCATTTTTCTTTTTAAAGTGCAGAGGATACTTTGCCAGAATGTCTAGCCATTCCTTTTTAAGTTGTTGTCACACCTGGTCTTGCAAACTACAACAGAGTAGATACTGATAAATAGCTAAACAGTTACGCAGACAGATGTACCCACCCTGTGACAAAAGAATCAACAAAGTAATCTTCGAAATTAGAAAAATTAGAAGAGTTGACTGCAATGGGGCCACACACAGAGAAATTCTTTGGTTATCTTATTTGACACATTTTGATAGATACAAAGGAACACCTATGGCACCCTCAGTATCGTCTCTATCTCTATCGAAATTGAAATACTGCAAAATTGAATATTCATCCAAGTGTTATTTTTTATATATCAATCACCTTCACCTTTTTTTAATATTGGTGAAATGATAATTGATTTTTTTTAGCTGCATATTTTATAAAAAATTAACCGTTATATTTTTGAGCACGTAATATTATGACTTTTTTTTTCTGGTTACTGTTTCATATTTAAACGAGTTAGTAAGGTTAAGGTGTGATAAAATTAAAGAAAAATTAAAAAAACAACAAAATTTAATACCAGAGTGTTTTCTTTTACATTAAAATTATTTTAAATGCGATAATATCGGTGAGTAACAATTTAAATTAATTTTGTACTATGATACCATAACTTTTATTCATTGTATAAAAAATGTGCTTTACCGATTGTAGAATAATTTAAATGTTTATTACTATTCGGTTTGGCCGAATATTAAAGTATTCGGCCGAACCGAATATTCGGTTTGACTGCAGAATAGGCAGTATACCGAATACCAACAGAATATTCGGTGCAACTCTAATATATTGCAATACGCGTAATCTTCTACTAATACACGGATATATCTTCTAATCTACGAGAATATAATACAGTATATCTTCCTATGCAATGTTAGCACTTTCATTTTGGCCATATGTTGAATCAACTATGGCCTTTATGTTTAAAGATTATGGGGATTATTGTTGTTTTCATTTTATTACGTCATCTGTTTTATTTGGGCAAATATTTTTTGACTCGTATGTTGTAGTATAGGTAATAATACGCGGGTATATCTTCTAATCTACGAGAATATAAGTAGGACGGTATATTTTCCCATACAATGTTCGCTCTATCATTTTGACATATATCGATTCGATTTCATATGTTTTGTAAATATGTTTACAAACGGGACAGGGATGCTTTATTGTTCTGATTTGTCAGTAAGATCATTTTGAATAGCAAGAACAGAGATTCTTATACGTCATACTCGTTATACTACTTTCTTAAATTAATTAAATTAAATCTTTTAATAGAATGCTTTGAATAACAATGTTATTTAGAATACTGTAGAAATTTGTACATAATTGTGAATTTTAAGCTTCTTTATATTATATAACCCGTACGAAGAATGGATATTCTGCTAGTTTTAAATATTTTTGTGTGCAAAAACTTCTATAAATTAAGTTTTCGAAAATTTTCTTGTACCAACTTCCGAATCTCTACCACTAATGGAATCGGTAAAAAATTCCCGCACATATTTATGTCATTATACGGGTTATCTATATTACTTATTGAAAAGGCACACTTTTCATCGCTGTATTCATATTAGCCATGCAAGGAGTACATGTGGTAGAACATATTAAGAGCTTTTTAATGTGGCATTCAGTCATCAGTATGAAGGAAAATGAAAAAACATTGAAGAAAAATTTTACGAATATAAAGAAAAATTGAAGATATTTTTTTTTACACTTTTTCGAATTTTTCGTTCAGTGATAAAAAAAAAACCCATACAATTATGTTGTTTTATCATTGTTTAAGTTTCCATGATTCCATGATTAATTGTACATCTGCTAAAGTGTCACAAACTCATTTCCGCAAAACTGCATGCAATAAGGGATACACTTCGCTGCGCCCTGATAAAACTTCCATATAAACAGCACTTCGCTAAAGCATTTTCTTCTCCTGTATTCTGCCCAACATTTTATTCCAAGAACTATCTTTGTCGCCTTGTCACTCTTATTGTCGGTTAAAGAAAAATTGGGTCGGATGTTTCTGTTGTTGTTACCAAGCATATATCCCGGGGCAGCTAACATCCGCAAGGGTTGATATCTGCCTGATTTGCCCCACTGACGAAGGAATGGAAAAGAAGTGTTTTCAGGAAACAGGGTGAGGAAATGCCCTACAAGAAACAAACAAAATGTCTTTGTTCCTTCTAAACTACAGAGAATTTTTCGTAATAAAAGTTAAACTAAATATTTAGTTGATGCAAAGAGAATATTACTTCTTGTTCCCTTTTATTATTTAAAAGTACAAAGAATAAATATATGTGAATACTATTACGCCTAAAACTAAAACGGGTGCTAGAAAATTTTCAAAGTTTTCATCAAATTCGTTTAAAAATTAACATAATGCAATATCTATCCGAAGCAGAACCAGAACTTGCATTTTCATACAGTAGGAAATGAGATAACGCCATAGAAATGAACTATGATGTCAATATATGGCTGAGGTACTATAGAAGGCCTGACTGGCAACCCCACTGCTCTGGTCATTTATTGGTCAAGCTATCTGTAGCATTTTAAACTGTGGGGAGTAGCTGAGCCGGGATGGGTCTTCTCCCCACACCTGTCACATCCAATTAGCGGTTATGAATGATGCCTCTGTCCGAGATGGGTGGGTCTTTTTAAAGCAGGGTGTGATTTGTACTTAAATTTATGTCAACTAAAGAAGGGAGCATCTACTCATTTCATTCCGCGAAAAGAGTTTTTTCGACAATACAAATTTAGAGGATAATAAATAAATAAAGATTAGGTACACCTTTTCAAACAAAGGGAACATTCTCTTATTTCACATTGCAAATAAAGGATAATACAGAATAATTGAATAATTTAAATTTTAATGTATTTATTTAGGGAAAATTATATTTTTATAGCATTGCTGAAATCAGGACATAGTTCTAATGAAAGAATATTTCTAGACACATTAGCTTTTTTCAAACGAAGGGTACTCTTTTCACTTACTTCATATTGAAAATTTTGAACAATACAGGATAACTGAATAATTTTAACTTTAATGTATTTTTTGAGGAGAAAATCATGTTTTTATAGCATTGCTAAAATCAGGACAAGCGTTGGTTCAAGGGCTTTCGGCCCAGACCGCTCGATCTACCCGAAAGTGTTGAAGGTGAAAATTAGGCTTCGTTGTACAAATAATCAAAGTTTGATGATCATTTAAACTCAAATATATTGTACTTGCGTTGTTGCAGAATGTAGATGCGCAGAATTTAAGCAAAAATAAAGCGATTTTAGGACAGATGCAACACTAAATATGAATTAAAAGGAACTTTAAAAATCACGATTTTGACACAAGATGGATGCCATATTTTATTTTGAAGTGGGTCACGATATCTCTTCATATAATGGCCACGTGATCGCTTCAAGGGTGTCCTAGTATTAAAACCTAATCATCATTGTAAAATAGCATTTATATATCTATTTAAAAAAAAAAAAAACAAGAAAGATCAATCATGCATAAGCATTGATTATGAAACACTTTCCAAATGAAATGCAATTTCATTTAAAAAACTCTAAAATGTGATACATTCAATAAATTACTGTAATACAGTGATACATTCACTGTACTACAATAATTTATTATACCTAAATATTTAAAACTTAAATATTTAAAGTATATAAATCGTCTGATTTCCTCTGCAAAATCAATGAATATTTCATTCATATAACTTGTATTCCAGACTCCAGAGCTAAATAATTTTGCGTGAAAAAAACCCAGCAATTCTTGTATAACTCACCTTACAATTGCTTGAGATATTTGCATTCTGCATAAGTTAAAATTAGGCTTCGTTGTAGAAATAATAAAAGTTTAGGGATCATTTAAAATCACAATTATTGTAATTGCGTAGGCACGGAATTTAGATACACGGATGATACACAGATAATATATGTGTGTGTATGTATTCAAAGTATTGCAATCGTTCCGAAGATCGGAACTCGGATTTTCGAAGGATCTACACGTTTTGAGATTTCTAGAACACGTAAAAACTATTTTTAGCGAGACGGCTGTGTGTGTAAGGGTGTGTCTGTGTGTATTTCAGTGTGCCTGTGAGGATATTGTATCCACTCTAACTGAAAAATTAATGGACTGAATTTCATAAGATTTGGTAGGTAAGTTTATGTGGGAAACCTTGACATTCATTAGATTTTAGTACGATTCTTAATAAAAAAATCTGCCTTTTTTTGCGATATGGCCGGCAAAAATTGCCTTTATCCACTCTAGCTAAAAACTAATGGACCAAATTTAACAAAATTTGGTAAATTTAACAAAATTTAGTATATAAATCACTTGCAGGTTATTCTGGTACGATTCGGGAAAAAGGAACGGCTTGTTTTTTCGAAATGACCGGCAAAAATCGTTAAATTTAAACATAAAGGGTGTGCTCAATTATATCAATTAAATGCTTATTTTATACGTGATTTTTTGACAGCAATAATAATAAGACCAATTCCATTACTCTAGGACTAGCCATTCTTGAGATATTTTAGTTTTTTCACGTTTTCGCTACGCTACTTTTGACAATAAGTCCAGCTATCAAATGAGAACCAAATTTAAGTTTAACGTGCAAATTTAGTGTCATTTAAAATACTTATGGCTGTTATTTTGTGCAGATAAACTTAAATTATTATTGAAGAAATAAAGAGAACGTGAATATGAGTCTGCAGGGAAAGTCATGTGGTGCCTACATCAGAATTTTTAACAATATTACAACAATGATTTATAGAAGTGAACGGGGATTATTTTCAGGCCCTGTTCGGTGCTATCGACACCAATACATTAAATTAATACTATTTAAGAAAAAATGGCTAAATTTGTAAAGGCTAAGAAGCATTTTCCGCGAATTAGATGGAGGAGATTCTGAAGTTTGTTTAAATGGCCAGATTAACTCTGCAGGGCAGTGGCATACGTGGAAAAATAATTTGAAAAAGACTCAGTCACCTGTACGTGACCCCAAATTTTCCTTAATATAGCCTAATAGAACAGATTTTTCTAGAACATTTTCCTATTGAAAACGCATGTTTATGATCATTGTATTTTAGTGTTAATTTGTTGCAAACAAATGCATGAATTTATTTGAGTAACACAATGTACCCAATTTCATCTCCATTTAAAATTGAAAGGAAATGTTCTGATTTCAACTTATTTTGGGGTCAAAGTACTTAAGCTTTCGCTCATTTTATGATGCTGCTCATTTAATGTTGATATTTTCATTTTAGAACACAAAAATTTGTATTTTCTTAAGAAAGGCGCATATTTATGTTCTAAATATTAACTTATAAAATAATTTTACAAAAAATGGCTAATTGCATGAAATGTTTCAAAACAATTATATTTTTAAAATGTAATTTTCATATACCAGTGACTTATCTTTTATTGAAAGTGGTCTGAAGAGCATAGGTAAAAATAAAAGTAATAATAAAAATAAAAATAGATCCAGCGTTAGGCTTGAGAAAAAAAATCCTTAATAAATAAAACAGGTACTAAATAGGTATTAAATACGCCTCGTTCCCGGTTCCATATATAAGGTAAGCAATTGAAACCTAGATTCCATGGGCTGAAAGCCTGGTAATAATATAAGCCTGTAACTATACCCAATAATGAAATTAATATTTAAATGGTTTTAAAATCTTATATGTAATACAGGTACTGAAGGTACTAAACCCCTTGTTCCCTGCATTAACATACATGTTGTAAGTGTACGAATAGTGTAATACATGAAAAGATTTAAACTAAACTGATGAAACAACAAATGGAGCTAGGGCTTTCCTGGTTCCCAAAAATTTTTTTAGAGTATCATACATGAAAAGAAATATAAAATAGTAAAAGTGAAAGGTATTTTCGAAACCTTGCACGTTTACTTACGAAAACCTGGTATAAATAAATATTTGGGTTCAATCCAAAACTAATTGGTGATATTATTCATTTATATTCCCATAGGCCTCACAGACCGTCTGAATAACATACTAAAATTTCATTTTGATTAAGTCATTTTTACGGCAGTTATCGTGCTAATGGACAGGCAGATAGACAGACAGAATGAACAAAGTCATAAACACTTTTCAACTATTAAAAGTGTAAAGCGGTTGTAAAGCGTTAAAAACTAAATAATCAAAGACTTGTAAAGTTACTTGCTTTTTAAAAAGCAGTGTAAAAAGAATTAATTTTCAAATCTATTAAAATGAAATAGAAATGGAAAATTTACTGATACACATCTCTAACTATGTCTGAAAAGATTTGGTTTGAAATTGATATGATGTTTTTAAATAACAATCTCAGGATGCATATAATTTTTTTTTTAAATCATTGTGCACGTAAATTTTTAGTGTAGTTTAAAAAAAAAAGCATTTGACATTCTTACTTTCATGATTTACACATTTTAGTTATCCCTGTACACAAAGCACAATTTTTAAATAATTTCTGAACAAATAAGCCCTATAGCCATACCTGGTTCGGTAATTCTGAAATTCTACGTTTCTGTTTGCCTAACTTGTATTACAGAAATTATGCACATGGCCTAACGTAGAAGAATGGAGAAAATGGATCAGAATTACTAATAATCAATGAAAATAAAACATCAAAATAAAATAATGCAGCTGTATATCATGTTATAAGATTAGATTATCTAAAGATTAATAATTTGAAAAAGAATAAATTCACAAAGAAAGCTATCACTTTCTCTGGAAACTTGTGATGTTAAAAATTGAGAATGACTTTGCATTGAGCCAACTCAAAAAAGTTTACAGTTAAGATTATAGCTTAAGTGTGAAACTGACTGAAATGAAACACAGTGAATAGAAATAGTTTAATGATCAAAGTTCCATAATAAAATATATTAATATTAAATAATCAAATAATTGATATCTATTGCAAAATTGAATTTATACTTTTATGATATATTGATGCTTAGTGATCAATTTGATGATAATCTTACTTTATTTTTTGATTATTCAGTAGTTTGTAATAGTCTGTTTCCAACAATAGTTTGTTTTCAATAAGTTGTAGATTGGGAGGATAAAATTGAAAGTTTAACATTGGTGCATCTTTAGTAATTTTTATAATAATTAGAACATCAATGAATCTGTACATGATATGACTATTGAATTGGTGCTTAATTTCATAATAGTGTAAATATAAGTTGACCAGAATTGTGGATGAGATTCCTCCCTGTGAAATTCCCATTTTTAATTTGTAAATGCAATTACCCTGTGATATAAATTGGTTGAAGAGAATGATTACTAAGTTTAGAATTTTTGTGCAGTAATGTATTTAGAATGATTAAATTGTTCATAAAAAAATTATGACTTTATATAAATCATGTATGTCAATGTAACTAAAGAGGTCTTTAAAATCAAAGGTTTTTATGTCATGAATGGTATGTAGTTGTTTTAAGTTTTCAATCAGATCTAAACTATTTTTGAAAATATGTGTGCTCTGTTCAGTAAAATTATCATAAATTTGATTTAGAATAAAAAGAAGTGGTTTGTCCATTGCATAGGTATATAAATTAAATCCTATAGTAACAGTTCTAAAGGTAATTGATGATTTATGGAATTTTGGTATAGGTAAGAAAAATTAAGATTGTGTTTTTGTTTAAGTAGCTTGTAGTAAGATTTGAGATTATTTGAGACTTAAAAAAGTCTACGTTTATAAATTGTTTACTTTTGTGTACTCCCCTCTGAGTGCGTGTAGCTTTGTGAGTATGAGGATGCATTATCGGATATAAAGTTTGCTGTTTGTCTGAGGTATCAAATACATCAGTTTTAACAATATTCTGGCTATTAATAATGGCACCAAATAATAACCGTAATTATTTCAGATAACACTGAATTTGCACTTTTAATTTAATTTTCGTTTTTGTTTGGTAACTGGACTTAATTTCATAAGTGGCGAATCGAAAATACGAAAAAGCTAAAATATCTCGAGAACGGCTAGTTCTAGTGTAATGGGGTTGGTCTTATTCTTTTCTTCATTAAAAATTACGTATAAAACAAGCATTTAATGAATATATTTAAGCATACGTAGTTTTTACTTTAGATTTTGACAATTTTTGCGGGTCGTTTCGCAAAAAAAGGTAGGTTACTTTTTTCCAAAGCGTACCAAAATCTAATCAACACAAGAGTAACCCACAAGCGACTTATCTACCGAATTTTGTGCAATTCGGTAGTTTTTCAGTTAGAGTGGATAAATTCATTAAATGACAAGACCAGTGTTGCCATTCGCTAAAGATGAAAGAAGAGATCTACTGTTGTCAATTGTGAGTAACAAATAACAGCATTGCTAAAAGACAGTAAAATGTGATATTCTACAGTAAAAGGTGCAAAATTAAAGGGCAAGTAAAATAATAGAAAACATAGAGGCAAATGTATAAGTGCATGCAAAAACAGAGCAATGTAAATTCAAGAAAATGTAAATGTTCGGCTGAACTAAGATACTAAGGAGGGAATTTTAAGCTAATTGAAACTTATAAAATATACTATTTACTACATATGCTAGATATTCATATGATTTACTGGTAATTTTTAGGTTATTAATGTGCAAAGCATGAAATTTTTTATCTTATAATCTATAAATTCTAAAAAGTTGATCAGTATAATATTTCTAAACAATTGAATCGAGTTACAGGAATTAAATGGTAAGATTTTATTAATGTTGAATTTAAAATATTTTTTTTTATCATGTAAATTAGTAACTATACTATTAGTAGGTTCAATTATAAGATTTAAATCCAATTAATTAATATTATTATTAATAGTAGTTTCATTATTCCAAATTATCCGGATAGAAATCTATATCTATGACATAATTATTAATAAGTACTAAACATATCAAATCATCAACGTACCTGTAAATTTTATAATCTGTTGAAGTAAAGGATTTTTCATAATGATATAGGTATAAATTAGCTAACATACTGCTACTACAGCCATCTTTTGGAACCCCTGAGACTTGTAAGTATAATTTATTACCTTGAAATACATAATTATTAAAAAGAACAAAGTGGAGAAATTTAGGAAAATTGATAAAATTTGTTTGAGTTGATTGATTAGTAATATAAGCATTATATAGAGGTAAAATTAAATCATAAAGCTCAGAGATCATAATATTATTAAATAGATCTTTAAAATCAAAAGTTTGAAATCCTGTAATTTTACTTAGTGATGTTAATTTACTCTTTAATTCCTCACTATTATTTAGAATAAGATAGTTATTACTAGAATAATGTAATTTATTACATTTAAATAATTTAGTAGTAATTTACTCGCAATAGTAGAGTAACAATTATGACCACTAGTTACAGTTATAAATACCTTTGTTACCCAGTTATAAATACCTTTTGTTACCATATCTTTGTTTTTTGATACTTTTCTTAGACTTGATGATTCGAAATTTGTATTTTTTTTCATTTGCTTGAAGATTTGCTGTTTTATATTTTTTAAGGCCTAGCCCTTGTCCTCGTGTATAGCAATAATGCTTGATTTTTTATGTTTCTCTATTATCGTTTCCATACCATTGAAATTTGTTGATTTTCTTTAACTTGATGACTCGTATGTATTTTTTTTTCCCATTTGATTGAAGATTTCCTGTTTTGTACATTTATTTTGTGGGTGTTTTAGACAGTTAGGTTTATCGACTTACAGCTTTACACTTTTCTTTCATTGGATTTCCAAACTATTATTATTATTGCATTCAAAATGTGTGTCCGTTATACGGTGAGTTTCCAATATGTTTAAGAAGGAAAATTATTGTAATGCATAAAAAATTAGATTCTTGGATTTTTAACACTTTACAACATAGTTAAAAAGTGTTTATGACTTTGTTCATTCTGTCTGTCTGTCTGTCTGTCCGTTATCACGATAACTGCCGTAAAAATGACTTAATCAAAATGAAATTTTAGTATGTTGTTCAGACGGTCTGTAGGACTTATGGAAATATAAATGAATGGTATCACCCAATTAGTTTTGGACTGAACCCGGGTTGAAAAAAATGAAATACATTGAGCCCTATGGGACCTCATTTTTCAAACATTTTTTAAGCGAATTTAAAATTCACAAATTGCTTCGAAAATTTTAGGTAATATTCAAATTGTTCCATAAAATATATATAAAAAAAATTCAGCGAAATATATTCAGTAGTTTTTTAGATAAAAATTAAAATAATAATTACACCTCTTATATGAAGCGATCACTTGACCATGATATGAAAAGATCATATGACGCACTTCAAAATTATATATGGCATCCATCTTGCCTCAAAATTGAGCTTTTTTAAGTTCTTTTTAATACATATTGAGTGTTGTATCCGTCCTATATCCGTCCTAAAACCACTTTATTTTTGCTTAAATTCTGTGCATCTACATACTGCCTTCTGTGCATCTACGAAGCCTATTTTTCACTTTTGCAAAATGTAAACAGTAAAATATGTAGAATGAGTTGTATTAGAATTGCTGTATTTCTTTAACACAAAATTATTTAGCCCATGGAGTCTGCATAGCTGATATGAATGAAATATTTATTGATTTTACAAAGAGAAGGACGACTTTTTTCAATGAAGTTTTAAGCATAGAGTTTAATTACTTGTAGCTCCATGGTCTTAATTTTTAAATAAAATAAATTATTATAGTATTGTGATGAATGAAATGAATGGGAAAAGGTTATGAATGAAATTCTGTTTTTATAGAGAGAGCCAGGCGTGTTTTTTTTTTCTATGACGTCATTTGAATTAATTTCAGTCGTTTTCGATGAAGTTTTCAAATATAATAAATTATCGTAGTATTATGATAGTTTTAAAAATATTACCGAGGAATGTATCGCATTTTAGAGATGTTTAAACCAGACAATTTATATTTCAATGCCGTCATTTGAATGAAGTTAATTTTTTTCAATGAAGGTTTAAGTTTTCAAATATAATAAATTAGTGTAGTATTGTGATAAGTTTCAAAATATTACCGAGGAATGTATTGCATTTTAGACTTGTTTAATTAAAATTGCATTGAAGTTGGAAAGTGTTTCATAATCAATGCTTTAAGCACGATTGATCTTTCTTGTTTTTCTGATGGCCTTGCTGTGCCAGTGGTCAGGGCCCCCACAAAGGGGGGGGGGGTCAGTTGGTACTACGGTACTGGGGCCCGTGAACATTGTTGAGGATAAAATATTTATACATTTGTGTGTGAATATATAGTTCTTTTTTCTAAATTACTTAAAGTTTTTGAAATTTACATATTATGCGTAATTATAAAATTACAAATATAAATTAGATATAAAACCTAAACAGAACCTATAAGTTTGAGTGAAAGAAAAGTACAAAAGATTTAGTAAACATCTGATAAGTTGCGTTTTTTACGATTCTATATCTCATTTCTGAAATAGTCAAAAAGCCTCAAAGAACGGCCCCTTGTTCAATACAAGCCGTCTGGGTACAGATAGCTTCAGTGTCATTGTGTTCAGAATCTGAAGGCAATAAAAACCGATCCCTACAGGAAGAAATTTTCTAGAATTAAACCTAAATGGATACGTTTATGAGCCTGGTGGGAAAGTTTGCTCATTCATGTTTACAGCTCATAGCAATTACATCCAGCTAGCTACTGAGAGGAACCAAGGTACTTTAAACATAGGAGACGAACGACCCTTCTACAGGGTTCTTTTGTGAAATTATCAGTTTCGGAAGGGGGCGATCTTATCTTCCTGCTATTCCAGGTCGTAAACCAATTAACGCGACGGGGTATCCATGGTCGTGTTCGACTGAATGCAGGGATGTTGAAAGAAAAATTGAAAAAACTCTGGTTTCTTCCTCCCTGGCATGAACTTTTTTTTTATTTTTTTTCAAATGGCCAGGCACTTTTGACCTTCGTCATTCGCCTTTATTGCAGCGTCCAGAGTGTGAACCATTTCGCCGTCCATTGACGTTGCCCCAGGCGCACCAGAGGGGGGCGGATCACATTGCGCCCACAACACAAACATCCATGCCTTACGTGGGGCTCGAACCCACAACGTGGCGGTCGAGCGATTGCTATACGGTAACGCTTGCCTTTGACCACTCGACCTTCCCACGTTGATTTCAGTTTCAGTGATAGACGAAATTTCTTTACAGCAAGTTTATTTTAATTTCTCATGCAATTATATGGTAATCTCATATGTGTTATCAGTGCTAGTTGCTAGTGCATCTCACAACACGTGACTAAATCTTATAAAAAAATTATTCGCTGAAACAAATCCCAATGCAAAATCAAAATTTTAATGTATGTTCAAAATAACTTTCTTATATTTTTCAAATATTATTTTCAGATATATTAATCTTGAAACAAAGCTAATCTTAGAATGAATAAAAATTTATTTTATCAAATTCCTATGCTGTTTTGTAAATTTAATCCTTTAAAATAACTATAATTAAATATGTACAAAACTTCAGAGAAAATATTGCATTATAAAAGGGAAATTAATGCTTTTGTGTTTATAATGCGTTTCTAAACTTTCACTTTATATTGTACGATTTGATGTTGAACTTGTTAATTACTAGGAACTGTGCTCAGTCAGTGAAAGGGAAAATTAACACCATCTCTATCATATATTTATTACATTTTGCTAAGGAATATCCAGGGAAAGGGCGTGAGGAGATTTGGGGGTTTGCCCCTTTCCTCGAAATCTAAAATAGAGAAGTTTTTATTATTATATGGGATCTTTTGAATAATTTAGGTGGAGTATTTGGAGGATACAAACTTTTGCTGCTAACTCTTAAAAAAACTTTTTTTTTTTTTTTTAAAGCAGAGAACTTTGCGTCTTGGGATTTTTAGTGAGTCAAAATGATTGATGCAGAAAGCCGCATTGTGCACGTACTATTTCCATCTAAAAAGTTAGGAAACAGATGAAAGTAGATCGCCTGATAAGATCCAGAGATATTTCGGACATATTTTATTTTATTTATATGATACATAGCACACTGATTGGAGGTAATTCAACTGTAACACTGATAACTGTTTTTTCTGAGTGAATGTTGGCGGCAAAAATGTTGCAATACCACTGCTTTTCCCAAAAAATTATTTTGAAGCATCAATTTCTCAAAATTTATCATAAATGGAGCTTAGACAAGGACTGGTATGGATCTAGCATTAAATTCTGGAGGAGGCGGTAGGGACGTTCACTAAAGATTTCCATATCAAATTATGTTTCCATTTCCAGTTCAAAATTTCCTTTTTTCCTTAAAATATCAATTTTTTAAGATTGGTTATAAATAGAACTTTGGTGAAAACTGATATGGATTCAACATCAAATTTTGGATTCAGGAAGAATTTTTATTTCCTATTTTTTTCCCATTTCCGGTTCAAAAATTTCCCTAGCGTCATCTATTTCTTGGAATTGGCTAAAGATAGAGCTTTGATTATTCAATGATTTATGCAGTATCAAATTTCAAAGAGGATAGAGGAAATCACTAAGAATTTCAACTTCTGGTTGTGGAGATGTCACTTCCATTTATAAAATTTGCATTTTCCTTGCAGCATCTATTTTTTTTGTAAGATGGGCTCAGATGATGACTGATATAGATTCAGCATCATATTCAAGGGAAAGTAGGGAACCTCCTGCCCCCTCCGGAATTTAGTTTTCTAAGGATTTCTACTTGCAGTTTTTCATCTTACGGTTCAGAACATTTCTTTGAAATGTACATTTTGATTGACTATAGAGCTTAGATGATGACTGATATGAATTTAGCATCGAATTTCAAGGATGGTAGGGGATGGGGATTTACTAAGGATTTTCACTTCCAGTTCTTTTCCCAGTTCTGGATAAAAAAAAAATTTCATTTTCCTTCAAACATTTATTTCTCAAAATCGGCCATGGATAGAGCTTAAATGATGACCGATATGTATTCAGTATAAAATTGCTTAGGGGTTATGAGAATTTATTAAAGATTTTCACTTCTGATTCTACAGATGTTACTTCCGATTAAAAATATTACAATTTTCTTTACAATACCCATTTCTCAGGATTGGCTATAAGCTAAGCTTAGATAATGACTGATATTGACTGACTTGGCTATAGCTTAGATAATGACTGATATGGATTAAGCATAGAATTTTGTAGGGAGTAGGGGTCACTAATGATTTACACTTCTGGTTCTGGAGATGTCACTTCCGATTTTTCCTATAATGCATATGACTATGCGAACTATATTATTAATATACAGTTCGCAACTGAGTATAAAAATATTTCGTTTAAAATGAAATGTACACACCACTTTCCGTCATATGAACGATCTTTCATAGACCTCTTATTTTTCTGTCTTATATTGTGTTAAACCTTGTACTTGACATGTTTTATTAAATTCATTTCTGCCCCAAAATAATACATAAAAATCTGATGTGGCCAGCACATGACTTTCCCTGCAGACTTAAATTCATATTTTCTTTATTTCTTTAATAATTCATTTGATTGAGTTTAATTGCACCAAATAACACTAAATGTGCATTTCTAATTCATTTTCTGTTTTTATTTGGTAATTGGACATTTTTCCGAAATCGGCGTAACAAAAATGCAAGAAATCTCAAATATCTTGAGAGCGGTTAGTCCTAAAGAGTATAGGAGTGTGCTATATTCTTTTCCTCGTCAAAAATTGCGTATAAAACAAAAATTTAATTGATATATTTCATCATACGCAGTTTTTTTTGTTTTTTTTTAGATTTTGGCGGGCCATTTCGTAAAAAAAGGCAGGTTCTCCTTTTTCGAATCGTACTAAATTCTAATCAGCACCAGAGTATCCAACAAGTAACTTATCTTCCAAATTTTGTGAAATTTGGTAAATTAGTATTTTAGCTAGAGCGGATAAATGAAATTTTTACGGGCCATTTCGCAAAAAAAGGCGGGTTCTGTTTTTACGAATCATACCAAAAACTAATCAGCACCAGGGTCACATCCAAGTGACTTACCTACCAAAGTTTAAGAAATTCGTTCCATTAGTTTTGAGTCAGAGTGGATACATATATTGCACAGACACACAGGCAGACAGACACACATACAGACGTCACGCTAAAATTAGTTTTTTTCGTATTCTAGAGGTCTCGAAACGTGTAGATCCGTCGGAAACTCGAGTTGCGATTTTCGACATGATTCCAATACTTTCCCTATACATTACCATGTATTGCAGGGAAAGTAAAAAAAAGTAGCACCCCTTACCCCTTATTTTTACCTAGGGCCCGCAGCTTGAGTTAGTACCCGGGCCCAAAATAGAATGTGGGGGGCCTGCCAGTGGTTTTAATCCCCACTCGCGAAAGTTTATTATTTCTTAATCCTCCTATTTAATAATCAACTCCAAGCATCTATTTTATTTCTCCTGTATTTGGATTGCACTGATGCGTCTGTGACAAGTGTTTCATATTAGACTGTTCATTAACTTTTTACAGTACCTTTCTCCTATAAAACCTTTATGAATTTACTGTTTCCTACTCCAATAAGAGGGCAAAAATTAAAATTTGGAATTTCTGTCTTAATTCCATTATACTTGATTATTTTATACCACAGAGTATTTTTATTGCCTTTAATTTTTATATACTTAACTTTTATATACTTATACACCTCCCCCCCCCCCCTACTTAGGATGAAATAGTTTTAAATTATGGGCAGCATTTTCCATTCATTACGTCTTCAAACAGAGAAAATACAAAAAACAACATTTTACTGCCCCCTCTCTCTAGCTGATAAAAAAGTTGATAAAAAATAATTTTTGTATTATTCTCTATGCTCTTTTTAAGAGCATAGAGAATTATTATTATTATTGCAAATCATTATTACAAATCATTATTATCAAATTATTATTACAGTCTTTTTCACACAATAAGCGTTTTACATGCAATTATTTGTGAGTGTCAGTTATTAGGGAGTTTCGTTGTTGAATTATTTTGTGAACTTCGAAATTGATGAAATCTTCATACATTTCTAAACATAGGGGTAAAGTTCTATAAAATATTGAAGTGGAGGTAGGGGGTAAGGCGTTGAGACCGCTTATTCTTCTTTAATGTGAGTCATACAAATTAAAACCTTTCTAACGGACACTACTAAAAATTGGAGACTTTCATTTAACAAACACTCCTAAATACCATAGTATACCTCTATTTAACGGACACGCTTCCATACAGGATACATCTATTTGTTTTACTTTTTGGAATTCTAGACGCATTAATGTAAAGAGTATTTCCAAACTGTCCCATAAAATATAAAGAGCTCTTTGACCACAGAATAGCTTACTCTCTGTCGAACGGCAAATAATTATTTTTGTTAAACACATTTTAAAATATGATGTGGGCAGCAGATGACTTCCCTGTAAACTCAAATTCATTTTCTTATTTTTTATTTCATGGCGCATTAAATTGAATTTAATTGTGGGAAATAACATGGATAATTTTCTGATACAGGTATTATACCCAATTTGCATTTTTAATGCATTTCATTTTATTTTGCAACTTATTGCATTTTAAATTTTCCCATGAAGCTAAAATATATCAAGAACAGCTCATCCTAGAGTGATGGGGTCTGTCTATTTGCTTTGTTGCCTAATTGCATGAACAAGTATATAACATATATATTTCGCCACTTTTAGTCATTTATTTCAAATTATCACGATCTTTGAGATCCATTTTTCATAAGAGGGTCAGTTATATTTTTCAGAATCATGAAAAATCTAATCAATATTAGAATAACCCTCAAGGGACTTAACTACTAAATTTTAAGAAATTTCATCAAATAGTTATTGTCTACAATGAAATACGTCTTCAGTTCAAGATAAAAAATCTTAAATATCTGGAGAATGGTACAACTTGGAGTAATGAAGTTGGTCTTTTATTTATTTATTTTTTTTTTCCCCGTCAAAATTTACATATAAAAAAAAATGTAATTGTTATATTTGAGTATACATATGCGGATTTGATATATGGACGATTTTTGCGGGCTATTTTGTAAAAGAGCAAATTACTTTTTCCGAATCTTACCAAAATCTAATGAGCACCACAGTAACCCACAAGTGACTTACTTATCCAGAAAATTATGTAAAATTTTGCCAATTAGCTTTCCAGATAGAACGCGCGCGTGCGAGTGCGCGCGCACACATACACACTCACACACAAGCAGATGAATAAGTAGAGTTCTGCGGCATTTGGGAGGGGGTAAAGAGCTATACTTTAACATGTAAACCCTCCGAAGCCATAAAAATCAGTGCATCAACAGAGGGAGTATTAAGGAGCTATACTTTAACATGGGGAGGTCCTCAAAAGCCGGCACAGTTATGATCTCATAAGATAGGCATGAATAGAAGGAGGATGTCATAGAAGAGGGTGGAGTTTATCACGTATGAAGTATTCTTTATTCCCTCAATAATAGTCCATGTAGGTATTTTAGTAAAAGATAATATTTTTTTTTAAAGATTGTCCCCACCACCACCCGATGCATAAATACACCACGCCAATCTCTATTTTTTTATTTTTTAACACTTTACAACAAAGTTGAAAAGTGTTTATGACTTTGTTCATTCTGTCTGTCTGTCTGTCCGTTAGCAAGATAACTGCCGTAAAAATGACTTAATCAAACTGAAATTTTAGTATGTTGTTCAGACGGTCTGTAGGACTTATGGGAATATAAATAAATAATATCACCCAATTAGTTTTGGATTGAACCCGGGTTGAAAAAATGAAATACATTGTACCCTATGGGACCTAATTTTTCAAACATTTTTTAAGCGGATTTAAAATCCACACATTGCTTCGAAAATGTTAGGTAACATTCAAATTATTCCATAAAATATATAAAAAAAAATTCAGCAAAATATATTCAGTAGTTTTTTAAATAAAAATTAAAATAATAATTACACCTCTTAGATGAAGCGATCACGTGACCATGATATGAAACGATCACGTGACCAACTTCAAAATATAATATACGGCATCCATCTTGTCTCAAAATCGTCATTTTAAAAGTTCTTTTTAATTCATGTTGAGCGTTGTATTCGTCGTAAAACCTCTTTATTTTCGCTTAAATTCTGTGCATCTACATACTGAAACAACGCAATGACAATATATTTGAGTTTAAATGAGCATCCAACTTTTATTATTTCTCTAACGAAGCCTATTTTTCACTTATGTGAAATGTAAACAGCAAAATATGTAGGATGAGTTGTATTAGAATTGCTGTATTTTTTCAACGCAAAAGTATTTAGATCATGGAGTCTGCATAGCGTATGAATGAAATTGATTTATATCAATATTCATTGATTTTATATAAAGAAGGACGATTTTTTTCGAAGAAGTTTTAAGCATAGAGTTTAATTACTTGCAGTTCCATGGTCATAATTTTTAAATAAAATAATTATTATAGTATTGTGATGAATGAAATGAATGGGAAAATGTTATGAATGAAATGCTGTTTTTATAGAGAGATCCAGGCGTGTTATTTTTTCTATGACGTCATTTGAATGAATTTCAGTCGTTTTCGATGAAGTTTTCAAATATAATAAATTATCGTAGTATTATGATAGTTTTAAAAATATTACCGAGGAATGCATTGCATTCTAGAGATGTTTAAACCAGGCAATTTATATTTCAATGCCGTCATTTGAATGAAGTTCATTTTTTCCGATGAAGATTTAAGTTTTCAAATATAATAAATTAATGTAGTATTGTGATAAGTTTTAAAATATTACCGAGGAATGTATTGCATTTTAGAGATGTTTAAATAAAATTGCATTGGAGTTGGAAAGTGTTTCATAATCAATGCTTTAAGCATGATTGATTTTTTTTGTTTTTTTTTTATTTTAAAGTGTCCGTAAGCATAACTTGTAATGCCGTCTTCATGTAAGATGTAAATATCTTTTGTCATCAATAGGAGACAAAGCCACCTTGTTCTGGCATACAGTAAATAGTTTATGATGGCTGCTATCAATTTTAATCTATTCTTCCAGGGGAGGTCTAACATTCAACAGGCACTGTCTATAATCACTGTGCGTAATTTTCCGGGCAACCACATGCGTAGAAACAGCTTTAGCTCTTTTCTTTTCTCCAGCAGATGATAGAATAGAGTACATTTTAGGTCTAAGTCCTATAAACTCTTGAATGTGGATTGAATTCAGTTCATCTTTAAAGTATCCAATACGTTTTTTATTCTCTTCACTAAAAAGAGGGCGGTCTTTGGGGTAGTCACAAAAATCATACAGCTGTTTATGCTGTCTTATATCTTCATAGATATCAGCAGTTTGAATTTCACAAGCCAATGAATCAGTATCGGTAAAGAGAAGTGAAGCTTTTTCACCATATTGGCATTCCTTCCGAGAGGTTGGTGGTAGGGGAAGGAGGGTACGGTCCCTGTGGATGCCTCCCCCACTGGGTTCCGGTCTAAATTGGGTGGCACATCCCGGCCGTCCAAACAGTTACCTTACACCTTTCTGGTAGGTCGGACGGTCTGGGTCTCAACAACCATATTGGCTTTTGATATGCTTATAATGGAACTCGTACATGAGTAGCTTGGACAGCCAGATAGTAAAGCCAACGTATATAGGCCAATTTATTAAAATGCAACTCCTTACACGCTCGATATCCACCAGATCTTCGCTAAAAATCCTGCTAGCTCTATAAGCTGGGGATGCCACCATTTTCAGGGCTCGCTTTGAAGAATTCAGTAACTCAACATTCGCTCGATTTCGAAGATTTTCCATGGTTTTTCCAAACACAGCATGCAATTTGAAGAAATATTTCTCAAAATTTGTCTTCGCCAATTTTCTCTTTTCTGTATTAAATTGGATGTATCTCTAACCAGGGCTTCTGATTAAATTGAATAAAGATTTTTAAAAAAACACTTTTAAAAAATATTAAGCGTGAAGTATTTTTCATATAGCATACATCTAATCTATATAAATAAAATTGAAAATCTGTCTGTCTGTCTGTCTGTTTGTCCCATCATCACGGGAGAACGGCTAAACCGAATTTGATGAAATTTGGTGGGTAGCCTAGAAATAGCCCCACTTAAAATTTAGTCCGTGTTTTGAGTTTCTACGATCAGTGGTTCTCGAGATATTAGTAAAAAACGAAATTTTCGTTTGTCTCATCATCACGGAAAAACGGCTGAACCGAATTTAATGAAATTTTGTGGATGGCCTTGAAATAGTCCCCCATTAATTTAGTCCAAGTTTTGAGTTTCTAAGACCAGGGGTTGTCAAGATATTAATGAAAAACGGAACTTTTTCCTATGAGTTATACTCTCCAACTCCGTGGTTTATTCAAACGGAAAGGATGAAAATCGTTTGTTTAAAACGGCGAAATGAAATAAAACTTTATTTCCGAGTTTGGTGCAGGATTTTTGCATTAATTAGTCACTATCGGAAAACACGAATTGTTTGAAACATGAATTTAAATGGCAAAATCTACCTCCGTGGTTATATTTCACAAGCTTTTACTCAACGATTAAAAGTATACAGAAATCAAAATGGCTATTTAATTTCGCATTTTTTGAAGATTCTATCTTATATCATGTTGCTCGGCAACGGAATGAAATTAAATGTGTTGTTAATATTTATTATTATTTTTTCTATTTGAATGATAAATAAATGGATGTAAAAATATATTTTTTAAATAAACGGTTTGGTTGTTCTTTTAATTATATAAATTGCGGACTGCGTACATCACTTTCATTTATTTTAGCAAAGAGGTTTCCAGCTCATATATTGTGTTTAGCTAATAAACTCATATATTGTGTTTACCCTATAAATTCATTTAGCCGATTGTTGAAGCAGAAAAAGAGTAGAACGGCTGTATCTTATAATACAATTTTAGTGTTTTCATTTAGTATATACAAACGGGGTCAGAATATTTTATTCTTCAGATCTGCAAATTTAGAGCTACGAGTTTAGCGGAATATCTCTAAATAACTTGGTAACTTTTCTTAAACTTTACCAAATTAACGGAAATGTTTCCAAATTTATAAAAATGACGCAAATCAATGATTTGTTGTTTTAGAATAGAGTACTGAAAAGATGTTTCGGTAGCATTTGTTGGACAGTCCATCCATCCTACTTAGTAACACATTTAACGAATTTTTTGAATATCACCATACTGATAAAAATATTTGTAAATCCATGAAAATATCATGGAATTGATAAAATCGCGCTGAATAAATGAAATTAATTGTGTTTTGTTAGGGGATAGTATTGTGATGATGTTTCGTCAATTTGTCGCAAAATGCGACTATGAGTTCTACAGTCCCACTTGGCGATAAATTTAGGGATTTTTTAAGTTATCGCTAAATTGACTAAAATGTCGCCAAATCTTCCATGGAGGTCGCCTTATTCAGATGACATGATTTCCATCAATTTATTTGAAGCAAATGATATCATGTCGTTCAGCAACGGATCCAATGTGTTATGCGGCATACGATTTTATATTAAATCTTTTCCGATTTGAAAAATAAAGATATGTATATAAAATAAATTTCATTGACATTGCATTTTGACTGGATAATATCAATTACGGGCTTCAGGTTTAAACATTATTATTATTGATATTTTCGGGGACTTTTGATTCAGGGATTATTGATATTTTCAAGTTATTATGACATTGTTTTACTATGACGAAAATTGTTGAAACTCATATATAGTACGTTGTACGTAATCTTCTACAAATGCATTATATCTTCTAATCTACGAGAATATAAGTAGTACAGGTATATTGGCATATATTTAGATATATAGTGGCATATATGGGAATCAATTACGACCTTCTGGTAAAAGATTACGGGTATTATTGATATTTTCAATTTATTACGTCATCTCCTTTATTCTGGCAAATATTTTTGAGACTCATATTGTAATACGGGTAATCTTCTACTAACACACTGGCATATTTTCTAATCTACGACAATATTAGTAGTACGGGGTTGCATATAATGATTCAATTCCTTTTTTTTTTGTAAATTTGCTTACAAAAGGGGTCAGGATGTTTTATTCTTCAGATCTGCATAGAGCTGCTTTCAGATAATTCTGCATAGTGAGAACAGATATTCTTAAACTTCTCTTTATGAGCAATAAATTTAATATTTTAACAGAATTTGCACATGATTGCGAATTATAAGTTTCTTTATATTATATACTGCGTACGAAGAACGGGTATGCTGCTAGTCTATATAAATAAAATTGGAAATCTGTCTGTCTGGCTATTTGTCTCATCATCACAGAAGAACGGCTGAACCGAATTTCATGAAATTTTGTGAGTAGTCTTGGAATAGCTCCACTTAAAATTTAGTTCATGTTTCAAGTTTCTAGGATCAATAATTGTTTAGATGATAAATAAAAATGTACAGGTAAACCTTCCATAGACATAGCATTATACAGACGATATTTCTTCCCGTAATTTTATTTGAAGAAAGTGATAGCATGTCGCTTAGCAACGGATTTAAATCCAATGTGTTTATGCAGCAAAAAATTTTTGTTGAATCTTCTCCGATTTAAATACTAAAGAAATGTATATAAAATAAATGTTATCGAAATTGCACTTTTGACTGGATTATATCAATTACTGTCTTCCGGTTTAAACATTATTATTATTGATATTTTCAATTTATTAAGCCACTGTTTTATTTTGACAAAAATTGTTGAAACTCATATATTGCACATAGTACGGGTAATCTCCTGCAAATCTTTGCCAAAATAAAACAGATGACATAGTAAATTGAAAATAGTAATAAACTCTGCAACACATGAATTTCTAAAATCTTTGTCAAAATAACACTAATCCCCGAATCCAATAATCGCGGAAAGCAAAAACAATGGTCTATAACGCCCCCCACACACACACACACAAACACAAACACACAAATAAACGGATTTTCAATCACACACACACACACACACATACACACAGAGAGAGAGAGAGAGACGTTACTTAAAAAAATGTTTTTTTTCGTTTCTATAGATTACCATTCATTGTATGGAAAGCAAAAACGATGGCCTATAACGCACGCGCACACACACACACACACACACACACAGACGCCGCCCCCACACACAAACACACAGATTTTCAATTTATGCGCTCGCCTCCCCACACACACGCACACAAACACACACAAACACAAACGCACACAAACACAAACGCACACAAATACAAACGTGCTCACACTCACACACACAAACGCACACAAACACAAACAAGTACAAACGCGCTCACACACACACAGAGAGAAAGAGAGAGAGACGTTACTTTAAAAAATGTTTTTCTGGTTTCTGTAGATTACCATTCATTGCATGGAAAGCAAAAACAATGGCCTATAACGCGCGCGCACCGCCCCCCCCCCCCACAAACACATAAATAAACAGATTTTCAATTTATGCCGCGCGCCCCCTTCCCCCCCCCCCCCCCCCCACACACAAAAGCAAACACACAAATAAACAGATTTTCAATTTACGCGCACGCCCCCTCCCCCCACACAAACACGTTTCTATAGATTATTCATTGAATGGAAAGCAAAAACGATGTCCTATAACGTCCAAATGAAATTAGTGAATACCCCCTTTATGTCAGCTGAACTACTTAATTTTAATGCATGACCTCAGACATTGTCCAGCTCACACATTGCCCAGCTCTACCACTTAAAACCACAGCAGCCCATTCAATTCGCTCTGTCTTTCCATGCCAAAGAAAAACTTAACATACATTTAGAAGAAATCACTCCCACCTAATCTTCGACCCTTCCTTTCCACATTGTTCAACTAGCCACTTGGATCCTTATTCTCATTTGAGCCCCCAAGTCGCAATGTCATAGGTCACGTCTAGCCGCTTCCAGAAATGGCCCCCAGATTTGGCATGAAATCAGGTGGATTTGGCATGAAATCAGGTCTCTTACAGTACCTGAGCCTCCAGAAATGGCCCCCAGATTTGGCATGAAATCAGGTGGATTTGGCATGAAATCAGGTCTCTTACAGTACCTGAGCCCAATATATTAGCTATAGTTTGTTTAGAAATTCAAAGTTAATTGACGAATTGCAATTAAATTGTATTATAAGATGAAAGAAAAAAGTATCACTGATAGTTTAGTTATATCTTATTATAATATTATTATTATTAATTATGATATTTTTTTATTTTATAGATTTTTCGAGTATGAAATATATTTTACGAGATGATTTCCAAATAAAATATCAGTAGCACATGATCCTAACTGCTGAAATAATAACAAAAGCAATTTTAATTATTTTTTGTGCATAAATTGAATATAATTGTTTTACTTTTAATATCGACATAAATAATTCAAATAGTTAATGCAGAAAGTTAGATTTAAAATTGTTCCATCCAATTCCATCTCTATCACTTTCAATATTATGAACGTTAAATACATATCGAATGATCATTTTCCTCTGAAAATTAAAAAAAAAGATGGAAAACAATTAATAAATTTTGTTTAATACTGCATAAAGCATAATTGGAAACATATGTTTGAGAATTGTATATTCGATTTCAATCATTTTCTTTGGAAGCATTTTTGATGACATGTTCGATCAAATTTCTTTTATATTCCTCATGAAACATTTTTCTGAAATTTGCTCAAACATTTTAATTTTAAATGACGTAAAAATCAATCCTCAATTGTTTATCTGCAATCGTTTTTTCACATTCAAACAATATATTTTACCTCATCTTATGTACATTGATTTATTTTTAAAAGCATCATATTCCTTTCATATTTCCCATAAAATATTTACTGAAATTTACTTAACCATTTTAATTGTAAATGATATAAAAAAATCAATCGTCAATTGCATAACTTATTCTTCATATTTCACACTCAAGCAATATGTAACACCTAATCTCAAATACATTAATTTATAACAGTTTTCAAAGCGAATATCATTTAAATCTTCTCATTTGATTTAAACACAATTTATATAGATGCATTATTTTCTGCAAGATAAAATTAAAATATTACGTCCTATTATTTGGATTTGAAATTTCCAATCTATATTGCCTTGAAAGCTTTGACTTGATATTTTCCCCCCATCGCGTATATATCAGATTAGTAAAAGAACCAGTATATTTCAAGGGGTGGGACTATGTAACAGCGGATTGGTGGGTTAATCTTTCCCATCCCTCGCCGGAGGCGAATATTTCAAGTTCTAATACGAAAACCTTTCTCATTTTTAAACTTTGTAAACAAGCTATAACACAGTTTTGATTTTTTTTGTGAATCCATTTACACCTGTATGAACATTGAGAAATAGAACTTTGATGCATAAATGGATATTGAAATATGGATTTTATAGCTTGAGCCAAATGTGAAGGCGGATTTGTAGACGCAGTTGTAAAGAATCTTCTTATAATACGTGCGGTTGTTGTGTATTTCTTCATTTCTATAAATGTTTAACTATTTGGCGTTGCCTATCGATAAATCCATCTCAAACAAATTTTCACATTCTATACAAAAAGTAAGGGAGAAAATAATTAAAGCAAGGAAAATGAATAATTTAAATGAAACTACATAATTTTTCTGGGATACTTCTAATTAAAATATTTATTGGTATGTATATATTATTATCCACCTTTTTAAAATCGAATTTTCATCTTCAAAACATAATTTGGTATATATATTTATTAATTATTCATAAAAAAAATTGCAAAACTCTCCTTTATTATCTTTTTCATTTGTGGATCTGTAAAAATTTAGTGATATACCAGCAAACGAGATACCATTGTGTATATTCCGATAGTAGCAAATTTGAGAGAACTTTCAAAGATGTTATAAGGTTACAAAAGTATACACATTCAGTTGCATTAATCTCTTGTCTTAATTCCCTTCGCCTTAAAACATTATAATTCAGTTCAAAGAATATGTAAGATTCAACTCAGTAATTTTAAATTAATTAAATATTGAATTTTGTAACTGGAAAGCACGTCCAAGCACAAACAACACCATGTATACGTTGTTATTACAATTCTCCAACGAATTATTACCTGAGATAGTCGGGGTCGGATGGTGATTGATTTCCGGGCCGATTGTGATTTTAAGAAGAATGAAGTCAAATGTTTAATGATTGGTATACCTGAACAAAACGAATATATAGGTAATCTCTATTCGAGCAAGAGACAATCCACACGCCAAACCCCACTATTCTATTCTCCCTCAATGACACGTGGACAAAATATTATCATTGACAAAATATTACGATTTCCTTTGGGGATTTCAGTAAGGAATTTGGGTTACTTATTCGAGAGAAATGTCTCTGGTTCAACGACATTGATGGTCAGTCGTACATTCTGTAGTCTCAAATGATCAATTCAAAATATAATTGCTTTTATATTTTCACTAAAACTAACTGTAATTATATTATGAATAGATTTTTACAATAATAAAAAATATATAGTGTGGGTAACACATCCAAATCAACACTATACAAGGTGTCCCAACGACATTGATCTCGGCTTTTATTCCTTAAAAATTGATCTTAGACATATATAATAAATTACAAAGTTGCGTAAAAAAATGTACAGAATTTTATGAAATCGATTAAAATTTTCAAGGGAATTAAATTTTAAGAAATACAAAATTTAAATTTTTATACGGCCCCCGTACAAAAACATTTCCAATGAGTAAAATATGCCCCATACACTAGTTGGTGATGTACAAAATTTCAGCATTTTATCATAAAAAGTCCCAGAGATATGAAAAAACAAAAATGCTGACTTAAATCACTTTTCGATGCATCGACATGGGTTCTCAGAGGGGAAAAATCATGTCAACAGATCGCGTTTCAGGGAAATATTTTCGATATGTTTTTTTAAATGATATTTAATTAGTATCCTGTAAAATAAATGACTGGGTGAATTCGTTAGCTCAAAAATATAAAACTTTTGCTCGTGGATAGAACGAATTAGATCCACGAGAATTTTATGTTTACAAATTTAAAACATAATACTGCTTATGAAAAGTGGACACATTTGATGATACTCACTACTTTCCATATACTTTATACATACTATATACTATACTTTATACATGGTAATACTTAATACTTTATAAAAATTAATAAAAATATAAAACTTTTGCTCGTGGATAGAACGAATTAGATCCACGAGAATTTTATGTTTGCAAATTTAAAACATAATACTGCATATGAAAAGTGGACACATTTGATGATACTTACTACTTTCCATATACTTTATACATACTATATTCTATACTTTATACATGGTAATGTATAAAGTATAGAAATTGTGTCGAAAATCAGAACTCATGTTTTCGATGGTTGAAAATTTGACTCCGTTAGGCTTTATTCTGTAGATGATACTATAAGTGTGCGAATATCAATCCTTCTAGGTCAACGGGGGAACTTCTGGAGATCCTGCAGTGGCTTTTTGAAAAAAAAAAAACTTTTTTCTGGTGTTGGAATCAAAAATTCTGTTCCGCAGTTCTGTCCCATGGTAGATACTATATGCGTGCAAACATTCATTTTTCTGTCACCAGGGAGCTTCTGGAGCGTCTGAATAGTCAAACCCCATTGGACAATTATTATATAGATAAGCTGTTCAAATATTATACATCTCATCCCCAATATTTAATTAAATTGGGCATTGAAACAAATTCAAGAATCTAATCCCATTTGGACATATTTCTTTTATCCTTATTGGTCTAGGATTTTGAAAGGCATTCTTTACAAAAATTACAAGTTCTTAATGAAATTCGAGGGAAAGAAAGTGCTATGAGAAGTGCACTTTCTTGGAATCACTCTGCGCATGGAGCTAATTTAATTTCGGCAGCTGAATCCATTAGATAGAAATGGATTCCCATCCCAATTTGCCGAAAGAGTTTCTTCTTTGACAGGCCGGAAACCTGTTAATAGAATTTACATGTCACTAGTTGCTAATACGAGGGACCAGAATCTGAGGATCGTCCTGGCTGTGCTGCAAGTGTGAGCAATTATTTGGGTTGTAGTATAAATCACCAATTGCAATAAAGTTTGAGTGACAACTGTGGTTTAGCAAATGAAGTTCTGGGATTTCAAAGATTTTTCTTTTTTCACACACCAAAATTTTACGTGCAGAGTTATTGAGTATTAAATGTAATGTTAAATGTAAAACATACTGATAAAAATATGCAAATTGAGATGATTTAGGGTTTTTGATTGAGAAAAAAGAAAGAAAGAGATTAAACAAATAGCATTTTTAGTTAACTTTTGTTTCTAAAATATTTTTTAGAATAATACAGTCAATCTAAATGTGTATTAATAAATTTTTTGCATGATTTTTTGTTTTATTTTTAAGATTAAATTTACTTTTAAAACAATATTCAATTGATACTCTAGGTTGAAAAATTCAGGGATATAATTTCTTATTGAAATTTATTGAGCTATCCCGTAAACAGAAAAATTCTGTTGACTAATATACTATTAATTAATTAGACTAACACAATATTGATATCGTAATTAAAATTCATAAAATATTAAATAGTTTTATGTGGTCACAGTTGAATATCTGATTTCTGGGGAATACACTTTTAACTTTTTGCAAGTGCAAGATTATGCACATTTGATAAATGTTGAACAACTTCGCTAGAATTGTGCATTAAACAAAATAAGGGTGTCAACCGGTTTCGGAGGCCAAGAAAAAAAAAATCACAATAACAAGAAAAATTCTGACGACACGGGAGAAAAAACTTCGCCAAGTATAGATATTTGAAAAATTCAAAGTAAGAACAAAGGCCGAATATAAACGAATGACAGAAAAATTCGAAACACATGCTCAGTAAACAAGATAACGATTTAAATTACGCTATGATAAATTAAATACTATTAACTTAAGTCCTGTGGTAAATTAGATTCTCCATATAATTGCAATCCTCCTTGACTTTATTTTTCATTTTTAACACTTTACAACATAGTTGAAAAGTGCTTATGACTTTGTTCATTCTGTCTGTCTGTACCTTAACACGATAACTGCCGTAAAAATGACTTTATCAAAATGAAATTTCATTATGGTGTTCAGACGGTCTGTGGGACCTATGGGAATATAAATGAATAATATCACCCAATTAGCTTTGGACTGAACCCGGGTTGAAAAACTGAAATACACTGAATGAAACCTAATTTTTCAAACATTTTTTAAGTGAAATTAAAATTCACAAATTGCTTCGAAAGTTTTAGGAAATATTCAAATTATCCCATAAAAAATATGGAAAAACATTCAGCAAAATATATTCGGTAGTTTTTTAAATAAAAATTACAATAATAGTTACACCCATATTATATGAAGAGATCACGTGACCCACTTCAAAATAAAATATATATATTTTTTTTCAAATGGCCAGGCACTAGACTCTCAAAATAAAATATGGCATCCATCTTGTTTCAAAATCGTGATTTTTAAAGTTCTTTTTAATTTATATTTAGTGTTTTATGCGTCCTAAAACCGCTTTATTTTTGCTTAATTTCTGTGCATCTACATTCTAAAACAACGCAATTACAATATATTTGAGTTTAAATGATCATCAAACTTTGATTATTTCTACAATGAAGCCAAATTTTCACTTATGGAGAATGTAAGAGCATAAAGATGTAGGATTAGTCGTATAAGAATTGCTGAATTTCTTTAACACAAAATTATTTAGCTCTTTGAGTCTGCAATATAGCTGATATGAATGAAACATTCATTGATTTTACATAGAGAACAGACGATTTTATAGCAGACTTTTTCGACGAAGTTTTAAGCATGAAGTTAAATTACGTTTACCTCCATGGTTTTAAGTTTTCAAATAAAATAAATTATTGTAGTATTGTGATGAATGAAAAGAATGGAATAAAAGTGTATGAATGAAATATTTACAGTTTTTACATAGAGAGCCAGACGATTTATATTTCAATGAGGTTATTTGAATAAAGTTCATTTTTTTCAATGAAGCTTTAAGTTTTCAAATATAATAAATTAATGTAGTATTGTGATAATTTAAAAAATATTACTGCTGAATTATTGAATTTTAGAGATGTTTAAATAAAATTGCATTGCAGTTGGATGTGTTTCATTATCCATGCTTTATGCAGGATTGATCTTTCTTGTTGTTTCCAGTCGGTAACGCTACTTCTCCATGTTTAACAGGTGAAACCTTCTATTGACAGACATTTTGTTTTGTTGATGTCTCTTCGCTACCCTTTTGTTCTAAAGAAGGATAATGTTTTTGCCTCCAAAGCTGATTGACCCACTTATTTTTGTTTAATGTTATATTTGCCTGGTAACATATAAAGCCGCATCTTTGCACACTTATAGTATCAACCATTGGACCGAATTTAATTCAGCCGGATTTTCAATTTACCCACCGGGAACGGAGAAAAAAAAGTTCGGTTCGAAAAGTCCTTTCAGATGCTCCAGAAGTCCCCTGGTGACTTAGAATGCAAAATATGTGCACATTTATAGTATCGACCATCGGACAGAGCTTAACCTAGTCGAATTTTTACCCCTCCCTCGACGGAGAGATGATGGGTTCTTTTAAATGCCGCTCCAAACCTTGAGGCAACCCTTCAGTGGCTTAAAAGCCTGAATTTTTACATACTTATAATATGAATCACTAGACTGAACCTAACGAAGCCGGATTTTCGATATTTCTTCCGGAGTGAGTAAAATAGTCGGGGGAGGGGGTGTAAATTACATAGACAGGTATACTCTAAAAACCCTCCCGAAGCTCCATACCGGGAGCATAAAAGGCTGAAACTCAACCACAAGGCAGACCCTAACTGCGCCAATTTTCAATTCAGACAACTTTTTCCGGTGCTAAGCACCATACATCGTTGAAGGAGGTAAAAGCTTTTCAAAAATAATGCAGCTTTATTTTTAAGGAGTGTTAATTCTCTGCATTTGAGAGGCTTAAGTACTAGAAAGTTTTATAAAGCTTCAGCGTTGCAGAGTGGATAATTAAATGCCCAAGGGGAAAATTGATATTACTCATATAACAACATTTTCTAGGCAGTTTTCATCCAATGGATTTATTTAGATTTGAAGAGCAAACATTTTTAAAAAGAGAGAGAGAAAGAATATAAAAGAGAATGCAACTATATCATTATTTGGAACTGCTGTCCCAAAATATTTAACGACTGGTTCTAAAGAATTTTAAAACGCCAGTCGATCAGTGATATATTTGCTACTGATGAGAATGAAAGAAATTTATATGATATAGAGGAAGATTTGACAATTGGCTTTAGAATATACATAGAGTAACTGTTTCCAAACACGTATGTCTGCGAAAACTTTTCATTTTAGTATAGGCTCATTGAGCACTTTAATTTTTGCGCTCGTTTGTTATATAAGTTTCAGTAATAATAAAAGTTTCAATAGTTAGTTATAAAATTAAGTTATAAAAGTTGCAGTAATAATTGAATAGAATTTATTTTGAGAAACAAAACATAAATGAAAATGAAGTTATAAATCATAAATACTTATAAGAAATAATTAAAAAATTGAAAAGTTGAAAATCAACGACCTTATAGCCTTCAAAATTGGATTCTATAAAAGGAAAGCTACTTTAAATACAAAAACGAAACTTTCCCTGTAATGCAGTATAATACATGATGGGATTAATTTTTCTATTTAATCGCGAATCTGTTCAATATCGAATCTAATGCTAGAGCATTAAGTCTTTATGACAAATCCTATCTAACCTGTTCCTATCCTTTCAGCAATATAATTTGTAAAAACTTCAAGCCTCCAATCGGGATTCGAGCTGCACACTAAAAAATATGGGTAAAGAACACGAACAAATGAGTTTACTATCACTACAATTACATTTTAAACAGGTAACTTTCCAATTACACAGTTAAAAATTTGATGTGAGCAGTACGTGACTTTCTCTGCAGACTTATATTAACGTTCTCTTTATTTTAATTAAATTTAATTCACTTTTAATTAAATTTTCGTTCTTATTTGGTAACTGGACTTATTTTCAAAGGTGGCTTAGAGAAAATACGAAAAACCTAAAGTATCTCATGAACGGGTAGTCCTGGTGTAATGGAGTTGGTTTTATTCTTTTCTTCTTAAAAATTATGTATAAAACAAGCATTTAATGAACATATTTCAGCATACGTAGTTTTTATTTTAGATTTTGACGATTTTTGAGGGCCATTTCGCAAAAAAAGGCAGGTTATTCTTAATTTCTTCCGAATCATACCAAAATCTAATCAGCACCAAGGTGACCCACAAGCGACTTATCTACCGAATTTTGTGAAATTCGGTTCATAAGTTTTTCAGCTAGAGACCATACAGACAATTTTTGAGGGCCATTTCGCAAAAAAAGGCGGGTTCTTTTATCGCCAATCGTACCCAAAACTAATCAGCACCAGTTTCGCCCACAAGTGACTTACCTACCAAATTTTATGAAATTCGGTCAATTAGTTTTTAAGTTAGAGTGGATACAATATCTGCACAGACAGACAGACATACAGACAGACACACAGACACGCACACGGACTTCATGCTAAAAATGGCTTTATCGTATTCTAGAGGTCCCTAAATGTGTAGATCAGTCGAAAACTTGAGTTGCGATTTTCGACATGATTCAATACTTTCCCTATACATTGCCATGTATTGCAAGGAAAATAAAAATCTGATGTGGGCAGCACATGACTTTCCCTGCAGACTCAAATTCATATTTTCTTTATTTCTTTAATAATTCATTGGATTGAGTTTAATTGCACCAAATAACACTAAATTTGCATTCATTTCAAATAATATTTATAAAATTCAATTTTTGTTTTTATTTGGTAATTGGACATTTTCCCGAAATCGGCATAACAAAAATGCAAGGAATCTCAAATACCTTGATAACTGTTAGTCCTAAAGTATAATGGAGTGTGTTATATTTTTTTTCTCGTCAAAATTTGCGTATAAAACAAGAATTTAATTGATACATTTGAGCATACACTACTTAGTCTCTTTTTAGATTTTGGCGATTTTAGCGGGCCATTTCGTAAAAAAAGGCAGGTTGTTCTTTCTGAATCGTACCAAAATCTAATCAGCACCAGAGTATCCTGCAAGAAACTTATCTACCAAATTTTGTGAAATTTGGTCAATTAGTATTTTAGCTAGAGTGGATACATGAAATTTTTAAGGACCATTTCGCAAAAAAAGGCGGGTTCTGATTTTACGAATCCTATCAAAAACTAATTAGCACCAGAGTCTCGCCCAAGTGACTTACCTACCAAATTTTATGAGATTCGGGCTATTGGTTATTTTAGTTAGAGTGGATACATACATTGCACAGACACACACACACAGACGTCACGCTAAAAATAGTTTTTTCATATTCTAGAAGTCTCAAAACGTGTAGATCTGTCGAAAACTCGAATTATGATTTTCGGTATGATTTCAATACCTTGCCTATACATTATCTTGTATTACACGGAAAATAAAAAAAAGGTAATTATATCTATACGAATGTGTTATTCTCTTTTATATGAGAATAACACGGAATAAGGGGTATATTTTATTTCACGCTGAAAAGACTATTTTAAATAGCAAAAATTAAGCACACATCCACAACAGAAAGTCTTTATTTTACTTCCTCTAAGACATACAAAAAATTTTTAAAAAATTTTTTTGTACGCCTTATAGGAAGTAAAATAAAGACCTTCTGTTGTGGATGTGTGCTTAATTTTTGCTATTATAATATCAGACGTGATGCCAAATTATTTATTACTATTTTAAATAGTTCATTTTACGCACCTTTTTACCTGATACCCACTTGCTTACTGATCTTTTCAGAGGGACCCATGTGAAATGAACATCTCATATTGCTTCCTTACCTGTTTAAAACTGTCCTTTCAGAGAAAAGTAAATATACCCATTATTCTGTGCAGTTTGCATATAAATAAATAAAATAACATATTTATATAGGTATAGCTACCTTTTAAGTGTGTAACTGGAAATTTACCAGTTTAAAAGGGCCATTCTAGTAGCAGTAAACTCAGGTATTGTGTTTTACCCATATTTCTTTTAGAATGTACGGATCATCTGTAGCTATAGACGACGCTCTGTTTATTAAGGGACTTGGAGGATTCCCAAATAAAGACCCATAGTGGCTTTATCGGAATCTGCAGTGTCTAAGTGTGGCCATACGGTTAGAGCTCTTACCTTTGAATGCACAAGTGTAGGGATAAATTCAGGAATGGAGATAGAATTTCTGATAATGCATGCTCATCAAAGTTCAAAATTCATGTTAAAATATCGGTCTTGGACAAATAAAGAACTGCAGAGCGCCAAAATAATTCTATCCAAGCCAATTCATGAATTGTAAATTATCGACAGAAGCACACATTCATTTTTTACAAGAAAACTTCCATCCTACAGAGAACTGAAATTATTCACATAAGAGACCTGACCTGACCTCCGGCCACACAAACAGCTACCATAAGCCTTCGGGTTGGTCGTGTGGTCTGGGTTTTCTACATAAGAGACCTGACCTGTGCTGCAGGTTTTTACACCGTATTTAGGTACTTATTTAAGAATATTAGAACATGCGAAACATTAACAGAATAAATACTCTAAATTCAGAATATTAAGTGTTAAGGTGAGGCGTTTAATGTAGGGAAGTCAATATATATATATATATATATATATATATATATATAAAAGTTTGAAGATCCAATGAAAGAAAAGTGAGAGGCTGTAACACGAAAATTCAACTATCTAACAGGCTTACGAAATAAAAGTATAAATCAACGAATCCTCAAGCAAATGGAAAAAATAAAAAAACAAATAAATAAAATAAAAATCGAATCTACAAGTCAATGAAAAGTATCAAAATACAAAGGTATGGAATCGAAAAAAGAATAATAAACGAAATCAAGCAAAAACGCTATACACGTGGACAAGGCTCTAAGCCTAAATCATATATATATATATATATATAGTTAAAATGATGTATGTCAAATTTAGTTTTATGAGAAACGATTTACAATAATCACTGATTATAAATATAATTTTATTAAAAGTTATATATTTTATTTATACTTTCTATCCATTTTTCTTTTAATTTAATTGCTGAACAACTATGCACATTTCACGAAACACAGTAGGAGCTTTTTTAAATGCATTCCGATCCTAGAATGAATGGTCAAAGCTAAATATTGAAACTTCAGAATTCAAATGCATTTAATGACATCTGTTTTTAATCATTATGAAATCTTTGACTAGGTATACGTTTCGATTAAGTAGAAAGACAAATAGAATATTAGAAAAACAATTAGCTTGTCTCTTCAAGGTCCCCAATCAAGGGGGTTTCACCACATTTTTTCTAAGTATATAGCATGCGGGATACGATCATCTTAAAACTTAGAAAGAAAAGAAACAAAGAAAATGAAGGCATTAACCCTATCTTGAACAAATAATTCAACATTTCGTACAATGACGGCCAATGTGTTTTCATAAGTTATCTATACGTTAATGAATTCATTATTTGTGCGGGCCGTATAGGAACTTCATGAGGGTCAGATGTGGTCTGCTAACCTCGAAAGAAAGCCCTCTGCTTTGTAAATAGCAATTGTTGGCAGATGTAGATGGAAGAAGCATCCCACATGATTGCAACCAGCCATCTGCTTGGCAGAAGCAAGTGGAAAAAAAAGAGTAAAAAGAAACACGGTGGTTTCTTTGCCTTCATTTCACAGCAGGAAAGGTTAAGGTCATACAGCGGATGGTGACTTCCGCTGGTCTCATCATCTAAAAAATTGATCCCGCCTTTGGTTACAAATCCCGACATATGTATAAAAACATACACTTGTCCCTATTTTATTTTATGTATTTATTTAGTTAGTTAGTTAGTTTTAAACCAAAGATATTAGAACAATTGAGAAACCATAGAACTTCAAGCTGAAAGACAATCGATTAGAACTTTATTACTCTAATTAGCCTAAAAAAAGAGCTGTGATGCACAGCTTACGGAAAATAAAACAATTAATGAGAAACAGAAAAATTGTACATGGTGCTATGATTTCAATCCATTTGTGAATGGATTTACGATAAAGATGAATGAAAATTCTTGCTCATGATTGTCTCATGACATTCATTCATTTACATGATACATCATCGTTTTTTATTATTAGTCATCATATAGTGACCATCTAACATCAGCCATTTTGTTCCCACCATTTTAAAGGTTCACCCCCACTTGTACAAAAGGGCCGCAGATACCTCCTTATTTTGAAAGTGATCGATCCTATTAATCTGTCAGATTATGTAGTATATTAAATGCAAAATTGTTCATATATTACAGCGTCCGGCGATTAGAAACACACGTTATTGACCAAAAACTCATTTGTTTAAATTAACACGAGCTTGAAACACTCGAAAATTCAAAATACTTGTTATTTTTGTAATTTAATTTTAAGTGGAATTTTGAGCGATGCTCACACAAATCGGTTCATGGGGCATTGGAAATGTTAGTGCAGAGTTTTGTTCTGAGCATGTGTTGGTTCACTGCTAATCCGATTGGTTGTTATGGTAAGATAAATTTTAGCATGCCTTATATACGGAATAACAAACGCCTGGTTATTTGGTAAACACGCTATTTATATACAAAGAACGTTCGCACGAATTTTATTAAAATAAGCGATTTATTTTGTATTTTTGTTAATTTATTTTTTAAAAAGTGATTACTCAAGAAGTGAGCGCAATAAACACAGTGGCTAGTAATTGCTAAATTCTATCCTACTAGTGGAACTTCCTGTAATCCTGTCTCAATTGTGAAAAGCGGGGTGGTAGAACAACGCCATATGATTTTTATGATTATTATTAGTTATTTGCTTTAGTGCTCAATTTGGCGATCTTTCTGTCTTCCAAGTGTCAAAAGAACATTATGAAACTGAAGAAATAATAAGATTTGGACACTTTTTGAGTTATAAGCAAAATTTTGTTTTCTTGCAGGAAACGTGTATAGTTACCCCCGGGGGGTTGGCTTCAGCCAGGGCTGACGTCCAGGAGTGCAATGCCACGGCATTCATGACAAGCTTGTTGACAACTGGGGTGTAAGGTCACAACTCCTTACCGCCATTAAGTAAGCTTCTCGCTAAGCCTTCCTTCTTTTTTCAAAATTTTCAAATTCCTTTTATACTTTATATATATATATATATATATATATATATATATATGTATATGTATATATATATATATATATATATATATATATATATATATATATATATATATATATATATATAATCTGATAAAAAATTTCATGCTTTACATATTGATAATCTAAAAATTACCAGAAATTTATATAAATATCCCTCTTATTTTGTAAATGGTATAGTTACAAAATTTAGATTAGCTGGATTTTCATGAATTCTTTTTATGGTGTTTTATATATTAGCCTGACAGCTCCCTTCTCTTGTTTTAATTATATTTTATTTTTACATCCACTTACACATAAGCCTTTCCATTATTGCCCTCTTGATTGTATATTATCTCTTGTACATGTCTATTCGCATCACTGTTATTTACTTCTTACAAATGGCAACAGTATATCTCATTCCTTTGTGACTGGAAACACTTGTCACTTCTTTCTGTGTTCCCGTGCTCACTAGGTTAGTGTATTTTTTCAGTCAGATTCTAGGTATCCATTTTTCCATTTATTTTTCTTCTTTATGTATGTAGTCTAAGTAGAAATGGTTTATAGATATAATATATCTATTTCTTCAGAAACAGACATATTTGTGTTTGCTTCTACAAGACACTTGGGCTAGAAAACGAGTTTTGAAGAAGTGAACAAATCCTGATTTAGGCCTAGAGCCTTGTCCACGTGTATAGCGTTTGTGCTTGGATTTCATCTGTTTTTCTTTTATCGATTCCATATCTTTGTTTTTTGATACTTTTTCAGTCAGATTCTAGGTATCCATTTTTCCATTTATTTTTCTTCTTTATGTATGTAGTCTAAGTAGAAATGGTTTATAGATATAATATATCTATTTCTTCAGAAACAGACATATTTGTGTTTGCTTCTACAAGACACTTGGGCTTGAAAACGAGTTTTGAAGAAGTGAACAAATCCTGATTTAGGCCTAGAGCCTTGTCCACGTGTATAGCGTTTGTGCTTGGATTTCATCTGTTTTTCTTTTATCGATTCCATACCTTTGTTTTTTGATACTTTTCTTAGACTTGATGATTCGAAATTTGTATTTTTTTCCATTTGCTTGAAGATTTGCTGTTTTATACTTTTATCTTGTAAGCCTGTTAGAAAGTTAGGTTTTTCGTGTTACAGCATTTTACTTTTCTTTTATTGGACATTCAAACCTTATATATATATAAACACACATGTATATATTTTTTCAGACAACATCGATACTATTTATTCTGTAGAAAAATCAGATTTTTTACCGTTGGATCACTAGTATAGCAATATTCTCATGTCTGTACTAAATCGAACACTCTACAAGAACTTTCTTCAATGAATTGGTTAAAGAAGTATGTATGATCACTGCAGTACTATTCAAATCGCGTGTCTACAGACAGCCGTTTAATCCATCTTTTCGTGACAGAGAATCACTCGGAAATGTTGAGCGATTACGTCGTCACGTGACATGAGTGGAGAACGCAGGAACACCGTCGACAGACGTCAACGCACTCATTAAATACACTGCTATATGAAACCAATGGCTTCACTCGTTTAGCTTGCACGTATACTCACGCTAAATACACACTGTGTGTATTTGGTATCTTTATTTGTTTTTAGCAGCTGTTCAATTTCCATTAGAGACCAATGGAAATTTCCCATATTTTGATATGTCAGGTATTTATACATAATACCAAAAATCCTCGTGAAATTCGATAATATATAGTTTTTGAATCAATTTTTCTTATATTTATTGTTTTCTTCTACCTACTTTCAGTAACATTTTTTCTCCCTAGTATTCTTTAGTATTTTCAACATTTGGTTTTTCGTATGTAGGAGACGAAGACAGCTTAAGTAGTTTCCAAGTAGCTTTCGTCTTTTCTTTGAGTTTTTACTTTTGAAACTTACTACTTTGAAACTTTTGAATTTTTTTTTATTAAATTATTTTTGTTTCAATTTTTAATTTTTTTTTTTTAATGTCTTAACATTTTGTAGCATGGTCAGTTTTCTTCTCAGAGATCATCGTAGAAATTTGTCAGCATCCTTTAAGCTATCTACAAAAAAAAAAAAAAAAAAAAAAAAAAAATCCGAATTATCAGAGAGGAGGACACGTGTTGGAGCCTCCCGATTTCGGAATTATATGACGTCGATAGAGTGGGATGACATTTCGAATGATGACATCATACTCGATTTAACATGTAAATTGCAATAAAATAATTTATGCTCTTGACTTTGTTTTGAATGGTGCCCCATCTCATTTCAAAGTTCTTTAAACGAACAATTTTCTTGAAAGGTTCGTTTTAGAAGATTGGAAATGGTATTATCCGCTTTCTTAATTCAATATAGGTATAGCGTAAATATTCACTTGCTAAAATTAAATACTTTTCATTTTTCTAAAATTTAAATTCAAATATTTAAAAATGATAGCATAGTTAGGTTTTATCTTTGGAAACATCCTTCAACATGTTTAGTACCCCTATAAAAGTATTTGGTATTCAAGGATCGAGGTTGTGTGTGCATGTAGAACTGAAATTTCTTGAAACTGTCAGTTCTAGCATTCTAAAAGTCGTCTAATACATTTTTGTGCAAAAATACTTATAAGATTACTACTTACTTGACAAAACTAAGAAGTTTAGTTGTGTCAAGCGAGCTGAACTATACAGGATGTTTAATAAAGATTACATGACTAAATATACCTGCAGATTTACGATTAACCGTAAATCCAGAGTTCCAATTTAGGAAATGCATTAATTAAGGCAATTGTTATCAGCGTATACAAATTTCGATCATGCGACGTACTTTAATAAAAAGTACAAAATGTAACTTTTCGTACGTGTCCCATAAAAAAATTCAATTATAAAAATACTTTCCCATAGCCCAATTAATCAAACAAAAAAGTACCATTGTTAGATGATCAAAATTATCCGGCATATAATTCATTAAAGTTTTCAACAGATAATTGGGGACTTTATAAAAACTTCTGCTAGAGATAGGTGCTCATGGAAGTTTTCAAATGGAAGTTTTATCTAACGTGATTCAATTTTTGTACGACACCTGAAATCTGTGTTTTCGCCATTCTTTTTTATTGGGTGAAAATGATTTAGGTCCTATATAGAAAATTGTTAAGTCCTATAACTTTAATGATTTTTTCACTGCCGATTTTGCATATTAGAGAACAGTTTTGATCTTTAAATGAACAAAGAATCATTTGCTAATGGGAACATGGGAACTCCATTTGTAGAGGGCCCTTTTATAAAGTAAAATTTTGTATTCTTTTACCAAAACGTGTCCCGTGACCAAAACTGTTGTATTCTGAAAGTCTGTCTTGTTTGAAGTATGTCTTAAATTGAAACTATGGATGTGTGGCCAACGCCGTTTGAGAGATATTCTCAATCTCGCTCAATCTTTTTGCAACACCCTGTATATTTGATTTTCTATTACTACAAATATCCTGACCTTTCATCTTCAACGACCGCAAATAAAAAATGCTTTAGAAAGCTCCAGATAAAGTACGTGCAGTACACGACGCATTTTTTATTTACACTAAAAGCACTAGGGTGCATTTAAGCACTATATTTTGGTCTTAGCATAAATCGAAAAATTATATAAATAAAATAAAATCCCATGCTTTCGTCACTTTTCTTTGCAGATGTAACAAACCAGAAAAAATACTGAGAGGACCAGCTGTAGTCCACGAGCTATCACTTGAGAAACATTGCTTTATACTAAATTATTCTTGAGTTAAAACTGAAGTTAGTTATTTCAAGTATGAATAAAAAATTATCTTGTTTTGAAGAAAATAACCATTTTAAATTGACTGACCTTTGGAAGTAAATTTATACGTAATAGCATCTTTGAACATGTGTTTAAATATGACATTAGTTTTCCTTAAAAATGGCCCTCATTACAAACAGAAATAACTATTAAAAATGTCTCGCTAACTATGCCATTTGAAGAAATGCAGGAAAAGCCATAACTATTGAAGATGAAAACAGAATTTCGTTCCATTTTCCTAAACCAAATAAGTACACTTTCTAATAGCACTTGTGGATAACCGTAATTAATGCGTTCAGTTCAGATGGTCCCTCTGCCTATGCCCGACTTCTTGACTAGCACTATGAAGTTCCGTCTTTTTAGACCTCCACAACTATGATTTTCCAGCATGATGTCTTTTCTGATACGGATGGCTTACTGCATCTCAAGGTGCATCATTTTTTGTCCGCTAATGACTTATCAAGATTCTGTTTGTTTTGTGCGGGTGTAAGTGAGAGGGGGGTGGGTAGCCGGAAATGCTGCTATACATGATAGCAGGAAATGGAGATGCTTGATGTTCAATGTTTGATATTATCGTAGAACAAATTGCATGCTTCACGCATGTTTGGTGCGAAGTTTTCCATAACGTTCTCTTTAACTCAATGCCTATGTAATTTTCAATCCTATAAAATGCACAGATAGAGACACAGTTTTGCTTGTAGTCAAAGTCAGTTATCACCGCCATTCAGGTATAAAAAATGGATACTTGGAGGAAAAACTTGAGCGAAAACTGCAGAAAACTGCCGTGTATTAGAGAAAAAAAAGGAACAATATAAGCTTCCGCTAATCAATATAGTTCACAATAATAAAAGCTATAATTAATTTAAAACCTAAATTTTACCATTTAAAACCAATGGCTTAAGTTTAAATTAACCCATTCATAAAATTTAAACTCAAAATTATGCTCATAATTTTTCATATTTTGACAAACGACCACAATTATTTGATATTCAAAAATGACTCTATTATTATGGTTACTACTTTGGTTATGTACGCATAATGGAAGTATGAATACAAAACTGAATAAAAAGACACACTCGTAGCCACTTACGTCCGCAGTTTTTATGAAACCTCAAGCGAACATTCATGAAGCCTTCATATAAACAATAAATGCAATAAAACGTCACAAATCCGAAAATTAATAATCCGAAAAATCGATTATCCAACAATTTATTTATGTTGTTCAAAAATCTAGTTCAAAAATAAAATATGGATTCATTATGTCAGTCCTTTCACTTTAAGTTCTGGCATAGAACTTTGCTCCCTCCTCCAGGTTAGTATTATTTTGGGGGCCTTTGTTCAGAATATAAAAATATTCCCGGGCCCGAAACTACCTTGACCCGATAGATAATCTCGATCTAGTCATATAACCATAGTTTTTCTAATACCTAAAGGTTCGTGGTATAGCATAGGTAGGTCCATGGTATAGCATCGTATAGTATATAAGAAGAAGGGATACTGATTAGACAGATGCTTTTAAGCCGAAGTCCATTAAGCTATTCTGAAATCACAAACTAACGAAACTCGAAGAGACCAAAACAAATATTAAAACCATCAAATTACATAAAGACTGTTCCATGGGGATTATAGTATATTATAGTATCATGATCTCAATACGCTCAACTGCAATCTGATAAAAACGCCGTAGCCAAAGAGTTGTAAAGACAAATGTAAACTGATACACAAATGACTAATGTCCCCCACTGGGTTCCGGTCTAAATTGGGTGGCACTTCCCGGCCGTCCATACAGTTACCTTACACCTTTCTGGTAGGTCGGACGGTCTGGGTCTCAACAACAACAACAACAAATGACTAATGATAAAATACAAGAATATATAACATACAAAAATCGTTGGATTATCTATAATACACTAATGAGTTTTTAAAAAATGCGAGGTTCCCATAGGAACAATGTACAAAATGTTAATGCCCCCTGTAAACATGAGACGTCAAGCAGTCACTTGGGGCTTCCTTGGGACGCTCTCGCTCATAGGCGTATTCAAATTAGCTTTTCGTAGAGTATAGTTGTAAATTATATGAACACGGAAACCGTACAAATTTCTTTCTTTTACAGTTATTTAAAATGGACATTTTCCAATCAACTTTAATTAAATTAAAATAGATGACAAATTTGGTATATGACGAGACATACACTCAATAACTTTAATGGTTTATCTTATTCTCAATTTTTCAGATTATCTATATATATAAATCCTGCAAAAGCGGATGAAGCATCAGGAAACATGACAACTCATTGCGTAATTCAGAGTTCGAAAATTCTTCATGTTTTATTAATTCCAATGAGAAAAATGATACATCACCCTGACCCTAACATTTATTTCTCGATTTTACTCATTGTATAATGCGCCTACAGAGATCAAAACGATTGTTCATATTAAAAGAATGAAGGTATCCTTTTATTATTAGAAAATATTTTCTCAGCTTTTAAAATATCAATAGTTAAATTATTTTTTAATAGTCATCAGACTCTTCTTTGAAAATTTAAACGCCTGAAGCTACGGGCTGGCATTTTTTTCAAGTTTGACGATCAGAAAAAAGTATTTATCGCCTTTCACGAGATTTTATAATTTAGAGATTTTCTGATTTAGTTTAAGGTTTAGGCTATTGCAGAGCTGCGGGTCGACAGGGTAAGGGGTTTCAATTGATTCGTGAATTTTCTATTGATCACATGTTTTATTCAAACGACATTTTCCGATCACTTGCAATTGGGATATGAAAATTATATTTCTATTGAGATTAAAAAAAAAAAAATTTTGCAGTATTTCGTAGTTATCGGATAATTAATGGGATACCCAGTTAAACAAGTATTCACTTGCAACATCTTGTTGCGGTTGGCAACCTTTGAAAAAATAAATACGGTTTATATATTGCAGATTGGCATTCGTGCTAAACGTACACTTACGGCACGTATTTTTTTTTTAAATAGTTTTTTCGTAATCGTTATAATCATAAATGTATACCTTTGTGAGTAATTGTATAGATGTGGAGCGGATATAGTTTAAACACAAATGCTCATTAATATAAGGAAATATTATTTCATGAGAAAATAAAGATATACCTTAAATTTAGATATTCAGCACTAGTGAGCAATTAACACAGAAAATATTATTTTTATTTTTTCGTTCGTATTCACATTTTTTTCCGTTTCGTTTATTAGATTAAAAAAATGTTTAGCAGAAACAACCCAAATACTTATGTTTAAAAGTAATACATAGTAAATACGACCAATAAAAGGCTTAAAAAGATGTGATTGGTGGACTTGTGGATTGTTCATTACTTTTTGTCTATCTACACCCCTCTCTTTTTTTTCTTCCCCTGTTCTGATAGTTAGTTGAATGAATTATTTTAATTATAAATATTTAATATATCGGCTGTGAATTTGGAGACAATTAATGTTCAATTTACTTAATAGTTTTCCATTTTAAAATAGATAAATAATTTTATCATAAAGAAGAGAGGAACATTTATGCATAAAATTTCTCTTTTAATATCCATTCTTCACCACACACCAACATAAACACGTCTAATAATGCAATTTCTATATTGTACTTCTAATGATTTCACTTTACATTGAGAATGAATAAATGATGGGGGGCCAGCAGCAATTAAGCAATCTAAATATCTGTTAATGGGAATTGGTTGACATGATTTTCAAACCATTGTTGGATCGTAATTTGTTTGAAATCAATATCATTTTAATTATAGATAAAATATTCAATTTAAATTGAAGCATGTTGATTCTTTTTAAAACTCTTATTTTGGACAATTTGCAACTTTTGAAGTGAAATCTACATATCGAAAAGGTGCAAACTGTAGTTATCGAAACATAAGTAGAATTACAATGCGTATCTTTTATATTGTAGTTTTAGCTGGAAGATACAGGTAAACGTCCATAACCCGAAATTTTTTATAGATGATTGCTTTCGTAACTCGAAGAATTTGCCAAATAAGTCGAATTTCTTCAAGTTGAAATTTTTAATAACTCGAAAAAATATTATAAGTATACTAGTGTTATTGCTACTTACATTTCACTCTCCTATAGAATGGATTTTTAGACAAGACATATTAGCTGTTTGCTTTTAATCGAAAATAAAAACGTAGAAGAATACAATACCGTACGGCATTTTGAAGAATCGCTGAAATCTATCAAGTATAGCACGTCGATGGTAATGTGAAAATATCAAATGACGTGTAAAATAAAGATTTGCTCCACGAACAATATGAAAATTAGGCATGGGATGAAAACAATTAGTTTGTGCATAAGAGTTTCCTTGCTCAAAAATAATTATTCGAAGATTGTAAGGGTTAATTTTAGATTGGATTAGTTTTGTTATAACACAAACATTACATTTGGAAGATTCTCAAATATTCTGTCATTTCTCGTTTAATGGAAACAATTCCAAACAAGTGGAACAGTATCCGAAGATCCTTTCCAGGTCATTCTAGGATTACAGCATCTTCTAATGGCCAGTACACCACATTACTGGACAAATATAATCGGCTAGCGACCTCACCAGCTCTCCGAGCAATAGTTACCACAGCAATAGGAGAGACGATATCCATCAGCAATGTGAGGCGAAGGCTACATGTTAAAAGAATCTATGCTTGTGTACCACAAGTTTGCGTCCCTTTCAGCTTTAAGGCCAGAGGAGTACGATTAAAGCGGTGTCGTCAGCGTGCGACTTGGATAGAAACACAGTGGTTCAATGCCCTCTTCAGGTATGAGTCACGATTTGCTTTAGATTCAGACAATAAACGTGAAGGTTCTGGAAAGCAAGAGAAGCACGTAACCAGCGAAATAACATTGTTGAACACCATGCCTTTAGTCGTGGTAGTTTGTTGGTATTGGCTGGATTTTCTTTGGGATATCGCACCGACTTGCACGTGTCCACAGAAGAACTCGGAAAAGTATCGGGATTAAGTCCTTGAACCCTACGTGAGACTTTACGCAGGATTTTCTTTTGATCGACGGTAACGCTCCTTCACACACAGCACTGATGGTGTACGAGTATCATGAGATCAAAAGTATTGCTCATATGCAGTGACCAGCATATTTTCCGGACCTCAATCCCATCGAAAATCTTTTGGAAAAGCTGTCTTTGCCCGTCTATCCCTCCAACTATTCTCCAAGAGCTAAAAACAGCACTTCTACAGGAATGGTACTTATTGCGCTCTGCTGCTCTGGATCTGGGGTGATGTCCCATTTCATCTCTTCCCATTTTATCCTGCGTCTCTTGTTATTCCCATTTCGTCCTGTCTGCACCCCTCCCAATTACCTTGAGGTCCTCACCTGTTGGTAGAAGGGAAAACTGTGTGCGTTCCCCAATAGTCTCTTCTCTTCACAGCCCTCCTCGCCGGAGGGATTGAGATTTGTTCCCCTTGCGACCGTTCCATTTGGAATGACTTTACTTTGTTAAAAAAATATACAGTAAAGATAATTTCCCTTTGAGAAGATCTATGTTCGTATATATCTATTTTATACATAACTAGCAGTATTCCCTTTTTCGTATTGAAAATACATTATAAAGAAACTTAAAATTTACCATCAGCTGCACATTCCTATAGAATTCTAAATGACATTGTTATTCAAAACATTCTATTACAATAATTAAATTAAAGCTCCAAAAAGGAAGTTCTCTATTCTCGCTATACAAAACTCAATATTTAGTGTAGTAAAATGAAGGTCGCGTATACTGCACCCTATTTAAAATGACTGATGGGTAGGTCCTATAATTTTTTTTTTTTTATTGTTAATATTGCTAATGAAGACAACATAGAATGAAAATCTCAAAAAATGAACAACCTGAAAATTTTTCTCAAGAAGATGGTTAACAATCATTGACATATTTTTCTAATTGTCCGAACAAACATTTTTCATTTCTATTTAGAATAATTTACTTGCAATTTCCCAATCTGCCTTCGATTCGACAATATCTTTGACATTTAGGTCATTTTTTCATTACAAACAAATGTGCCTCTGTCTCAAAGAAACGTTCAAAGTTCTTTCAAAACTGCCATGAGTGACATAATATTTTAAAGAATTAGCTAATTGTCATAACATTAATAATTGATAAGTGATAAAAAAGCTCAACATTATTTTCTTTGGACATTAAATTGTGCAGATTTATTTTATGAGATTATATTACTCCAGAACAGTATTATAGTTTTTATTTTTAAAATACTAGATATCTTAATCGAAGCTGTACGATAAATATAAATCCTTTGGACGTTTATATCTCCAAACCTATTAGTTAAATATGTAAACAATTTTTTTTACTTATTTTGTTGAAAAGGAAAAAAAAATAGTGCACATTATGATTATATAAAATGATTTCAATATTTAAATATTTTTTCGAAAAGATCACAGTTTTTGTCCGAGCAATGATTTGCTTCACTTTGCTTATTTTCACTCGAAATATATTTGTAAATATAAGAGATAAATGTAAATAGTAAGCGACAAAATGTTCAATAGGAAATCTAGTTTCTTGATTTATAATTTGTTTTATTCAGTTTTTCAGGACATCCTAAAAATGTCACTTGCCTTAAAGCACTTAAATACTTGTGAAGCAATTTTAAATTCCCTTCCCTACTTGATCATTCTAGAATTTTTCAGGTTTTATTTTTTACTGAAATCACCAATTATTTCCGATTTTGCGTGTCATTTTCTTTGTTTCAAATTTTTTGATATTGGCATTTCATTTTTTTGTATTTCTAAGTTGAATGACCATTTGATATAAAATTTTGCTTTTATTATTATTAAGACTGCAGGCTAATTTTTCTTTAATTTAAGCGATAACTTTAGGTGATTTTTTATTAATTTAAATTTCTGTTTTATTGTTTAATTATTTATAAGCAATTTCTAAATTATCTTGATCGCAATATTTCGGTCATTTTTTTAAGTTATTTTATCAAGTAATATGAACTCATCATTTTCATGTTAAAATTTCATCATTATGTTTTCTTTTTCATAGCTACTAAATTATTTAATTATTTCATAACTACTAAATTCTTTATTTTTTGACTTTTCTGAATTCAAAAGTTTCAATATGGAATTTCGTATAAAAATGGCTAAAAAAATCGGATGTAATATTTTTTTAATTACTCGCATGGGCTAAAATTTCAGATTTTTACCGGTTTGGCTCGCAATTTCCAGTTCCCGAACTTGGTCTGAGTTTGAAGAAAATTTTGAAAACTAGTTACATTATTAATTACTTTTACAAATTTACACTCAACATTTTCCACAAATGTTCCCCAGCTTTCACTAGTAAAATATCAATTTACTAGGAAATCAAAGTTTAAGAGTTTCTGGAAAATACCCACTAAAACCCAACAAAGCCCAATAAAATTCGGGTGGGTTGTGTTTTTAAAAAAATTCTGCGTTTTTCAAACCTTTCAAATTCAGAAGTTTAGCACATTTGAATATAAATTATTTCGGGCCGGACCGGGCCGAGATTCAATGGTCTTTGAACATAGCTAGGCCGGGCTCGGGTTCTACACCTGTAAAGTTCTTCGAGCTCGGGCCGGGTTTAAGCATTGACTCTGTCGGGTGGGGTGAAAGTGAAACTGAATTTTTGATACACGGCCTTTGACACACGGCCTTTACGTATGTCTATGTGTGTGTAAAGGTGTCCTGGCTATGTCTATGTGTGTGTAAAGGTCTTTTGTAAGGCCTTTACACATACATACACATAGCCAGGATCTTGGGATGTTGAAAATACTAAGTTTCGTTTATGTAATTTTTCAAGCAAGAAGAGGTATGACTCTTAAACCCGCCCCCCCTTTGCTTATGCTACTGTACACAATTACTGATATATACAAATATATGACCCTAAAAACGTTATATTGAAATTTAAACTTGTAAAGCTCTCAAAAATTGGAATTATAATGTTTGACTAAGTTATAATACTTTTGCTACTAGAGAGTACATTACAATACTAGAGAAAGTGATAGGTTAAAAAGTTTTAGATTCTGTTCGTCAATTAAGGGTTTGCACAACAACCACTACATAAACATATATATTCATGGTACTACAAAACAATTATAAGTACCCATTTCATAGGGATATCTGACAAGACAGGATTTACTCTATCTAAATTATTTAAATATATTTAAATAACGCCAAACAACATATTTACAAGCAATATTTTTAATTTGTTCTCCTCGGAGCTCTTCGGAACTCATCCCTAAGGGAGTCATTTGCACCCTTCTCAGTTGGGAGAAAGGGTGAGAAACAGGTGTACATTGGATAAGGGATGAAATGCTACTATTTTAAAAAAGGGTAGCGCAAGGGACGAAATGGGAAGATATGAAGTGGGAATAAACCGGATCTGGATCCCTTGAGGTTGTGTCAAAGTAAGAACAGGTCACATCTCATATTTTGGCTTGGTTGGTTTGTTTGTACAGCATACAAAATTTTTCCGCAGGTACTAAGTGTGAATTATGCACTTAAAGGTTAAAAATTTACATAAATATACTTTCTTTAATTTTATTATTACACTCATGAATACATTACTTAATTAAGGAAAACTTAAGCAACTCATTCAAATGCAAACATAATAATAATAATAATAATAATAATATATTGCTAATAATAATAAAATAATAATTATTATTATTACTATTATTGCGATTAAATACGTTGCCCAAGTATTTTTATCCTTTTACTTATTGACATTACTCAATTGGCTACCTTCTTGTGGAATTTGAAGTCCAATCAAAGCAGAACTTTATGAGTTATATCGGATTTACCAACGCATGTTTAAGTTCTGGGAGGCAGTGTATAACAATGTTTACATGAATTGGAAACTACGATTATTGCAGATTTTGCGAAACTTCATATTTTTGAATATCCAGGTAAATTTTTTCTGTAGCTCAAACGTTCTATAACTATAACTGCTTTACCCTTTACCTCCGAAATTCGAGTTGTGAAAAATTCACTAGTTACCAGTCATATACCTGAGTTAAGCATAAAGTAAGAAAATATCTGTATTTATGAAGACAATTCTTCGTTGCGTAAAATAAATTAAAACAAATTATAAGTCTAACCGACATTAGTTATTTTAATCATAAATATCTTATTAAATTAAATCTGTTAAAATTCTGTACACATTTTACACTACAAGTTGAAATTAAATGTCCAGTTAATCTAAACAAGAAATCAGAAAAAATCCAATCCCGTATGTCATATAATATAAGGAGGGGAGTTAAAAATTTCTGAAATATTTCAAAATTTTAATTAATAAACTTATACATTACTTATTTCGTTGTTCCTCCATATTATTACAAATAATTCCTCGCTCTGTTATAAAACAAATGTACCTTGAGATAAATTGGACACCCATGAAAGGTTCTTGAGAACTCAATTCCCTGGATGCGGAGCACACCGTATAAGATCCCGAGTGGTAATTCCTTTGTTAAAAGAACATCGCATGGTTTAGTATATTTAGATTTACTCTACCATCATCTCAATTTGGTGATGCTTCTGCCAGCATCTACTATAATAAATGTTTTCTATCTTTTCAATAAACATACATGTAGGATCCACTTCTTATATAGACAGAAAGACTATCGTCATATAGTACTTCAAAGGAGAGAACATTATATGTCGATGCTTTATCCATTCAAGTGGCCAGGCAAAAGAGCGCTGCTTCCAATTTCCACAAGGGCATGAATTCCTTAAAATGGCGTAGATGCAGTGGATTACTTAGATCTGAAAGTTAACTGTTATTAGGATCCTACTTTTTTTTTACTTTGACTTTCAATTCACGAGTGTTATAAATATAGCTTTCTAAACGATATAAGAGCAAAGGAATGGGTTGGTAGCACATATCTGATATTGCACTTCAATCTAAAATCTGATGAATATCTCCCCTCAAATATAGACAGAGCATTCTATACAAACACATCTACTATAGATGGAAAGTATACCGACTCAGTAGGTCAATGGATAGAAGGTCTAGAAGCGGATATCAGTAATTCAAATCTCCTTAGGACATTTAAAACTACGTTTGGAATCAGGCAGCTAATTTCACAATAGGCGGTATAATATCAATGTGTGAACCTATTTGCCGTCTATCATACTCAACCGCATTTTGTTCAAAATTCTTTCCCCTGTCAGCTATAACAGTAATTATATTTTTACACTTATTGCTCTAATGAATAATATTATCGAACATTACAAGTCACATTTTATGAAATAGTTTTAAATTACCCTCTCCAAATACCGGAACCCCAATGCTATATCTATTTTCAACGTAATCATTGTATCAGTGTCAATGAAACTATGGATTCCAGAAGCCATTAGATACGGTTCGCTGCATACAAGAGCATGGCCCTGTTGATCATCATAGCAAAGCAGCATTTTGCTATGCCAACTGCCTGTTCATGCAGCATCGGTGTTGATGGAATCATGAGTGCTGTCTTAAAGTTTAATAAAAAGATTAAATATATTATTTAAAAAATAAGATTTAAAATTTTAACTAAACATGTAGAGTCAATAGATCAATTCACCTGTACTGTACCAAAACCCCTGCAAATTATGTAAATTTTGTTCACTGGTGATTTTTAAAGAGTATATATCTTAAAAAATAAAAATAAATCCTTCTTAATGAGACATCAAAATAGGTATTTTACTCCACATGATTTCGATCTTATTGAAACTTTAGATTGATATTTACATGGAGGAATGCAGCCAATTGATGTCCTCACATTCTTTCCACATTTTTTTTTTACTTTTCAGTTTACTTTTCATCCAACTTTCAACAATTTCATTTGTTTTTACTTTTCATCCAACAGAAGAAATTATTTCCAGTTTGACGCGAATGTATAAATTTATTTCATCATGTACTTTTGAAGTAGTTTCAGAGATAATCTTAATATCTAACTCAACAGTTTATACGTGGCATGTAGGAATTTTGAATTTTATCTCTGGTATTTCTATACACATTTTACTCTGGTATTTCTCTACACATTTTGCTCTGGTTTTTCTATACACTTCAACATTTCCCGAATCTCTTGATCAGGTATACTATTAGCGAAGGCTCGGTTAATAGGAATTTATTCCAGTTAATCAAATCAACATGCTCATCATCTTCAAAATGCTTTAGAAGGCTGTAAAATATTTTCTAGACATTTTAAAGATTTTGCAATCTGTCATCAAAAATATGAATGGAACTACAAAATACTAGCTCTTACTTACTTTAACCCTTTTCCCTAATATATTGATTGTTAGAGTATTTTATAATATTATGAACCACATAAAAAAGTAATTTAATTTTATGGATACTTAATAATTGTCAGTACAGACAGTATATGATATTGGAACGAGTTCGAATTGTTTTAGTTTTAATGATATTTATTTTAGTATGTGTATGTAGAAGGGGGGGGGGCATTTGTACACACTAATAATTTTTATTTTACTCTCTCTATATACTCTCTATGTCTACTCTTCTCACAAATTCTTAATTTATTTGTCATCCACCAAATTTAGATATATGGAGGCCTGATTTTAATATCCACCGAGATTATACAAAAACTTTAGTATATCAAACACAAAAGCATATTTTTCAAACTAGATAATTCTGAACAAAATTCTAAAACGCAAATTATTAATTATGTTGGTGTGTTCATAATACAGTTACAGAAACTCATTTAGTAGAGTACTCACCTCGAGAGCAAAACGTCGTAGTTTCGATTCCAATCCTGACCGAACTTTTTTCAAGTGCTTATATTTTTTAAATCCATAAATATGAAATCGATAGAATTTATAGTTTTTTTATAGAATATTCTAGAACATGTTTCTAGAATATTTAAATCAGATTTCATTAGTAAACACTAAGAAAGTGTTAAAAATTCAAGCATTCGCTGTCATGGGAATTATTTATGAACAAAACACTAAACCCAAAACCGGTCGCTTTTCTAAAGTAAATAAAACTTTTAAATGTAGAAGTTTACTCTTCTTTTGTCATAGAAATTAAACAAAATAAAAATAATACTCATTTTGCAGATTGAAAATTATATTGAAATATACAACTGTACTTAATCAAGAAAAATTAATTTCGACAAAGGGTAATCTTTTAAGTTAAGCTTATTTTAGGAGCTGTTTGGCACTACAACACAATAGGCACCCTTAATATAAATAACACCTACATGCTCAATAAATGGTGTCGATATTGGACATGATATTAGATGAATTATTTAAGGATAGTCATATTAGCACACATAGTCTAATGCAAAATTTGACTGCTACAATCTGAATAATACAAATAAATATTGATGTTTGAAAATTTGCCATTTAAACAGAATGTAGTTGACAAGTTATTTTAATTATATTTCACCAGGAAATTCTAAAATCTGTAACTCAGATATATCCAGTCAAAATGAAGTTTTTAAAATTACTTGCAGTGTCTCAATGTTTATTGAAATATTCAGAACAAAAATATTATAGCAAATAATGAGACTTTACTACATGTAGAAATTTTTATTTCCCCGTAGTTTGTCTTTTACCATTATACGCGATAAAAAATAATAAAATTTATGCAATACGAAGATACGATTTATGCATTTACGAAGATATAATTTCTATATGTTTTTAATATAACTTTGCAAGTGTTTTACCCGTATAGTGTTTTGCAAGTTAGTAACCCGTATTAGGAGTGACAAACTAACAAGCTTCTAAAAATAAATTCAAATTTTTAAATTCTTCAAATTCTTTAAATTTATGTACTGGTAGCATAATATTTTTGTTTATATATCGTTGGGTCTACCCTTTCTACTCCCAGAGAAATTATAAAGGCATATTAGCTAGCAAAGTCATATTCTTTGGAAATAATGAAAATATCTTACGCCAACGAATACAAAAATTATAATTTATAATAACCATTTCATAAAATCATGCAGAAATCACTTATTGCTTGAATACGTTGATGATTTTACAAGTAGTCTAGATTTTGGCATTACAATTTTAATGTTTACTATTACGAGCCGAATGGTCTGGGCTTTCGACACTAATACCCTCATGTTGAGTATCTTTAGACTATTAGTCCTGATACTCAAGGCAAGTATATTAGTGAGTGCTCATATGCTCATAAATATAGTGATATGTTGTTTAATATTTTAAAAAATAGCATTCAGAAAATATGCATATTTTTTCAAAAACGTTTATTTAATTATAGCAAATGTTTTATGAAAAATATATAATTCATCACTTACCATAAATGTTATCCAAATTAACAAATGATCGAAACATACAATATATAACGAACTTCATTGGCATATCATCATCCATGATAACCCTAAGGGCCATTTCTACAGCGCGAATGCACTTTATAAATCCGTCTGTGGGTCAAAACATCTGTTGAACATCAGTGATCAACCGCAGTCTGGTCTAAAACTCTCCTCGTTGAGAAATGAAGAGAAAACTGAAGACTTATTTATTGTTCCCCTAATTAGGCCAGTGAACTACTTCCACAACCATCAAGCCTCATCAAGCAGCACAGCCATTAAAGCAATGATTACAGCTGCAATTAATCGTAGATACCACTGCGTTATCACTTTTTCAGTCCAGGAGTCCACATTTATTGTCAACCCCCTACCACTTGCTTTTTGCAAATACTGTGAAAAGCTGCTTTGAATATACTGAAGTTGCTGCTTGCCTTCTGGCAGAGAGGGCTCGAAATACCCCCTGTTCAACTTGAAACCCCTATGCTAGAATTTATTACCTAGTACACAGAGGTCTCGAAAGAAACATCAATCTTGCTGCCAGCTTAACAGATACACCTTTTGAGAACGTAACCACCAAAGGGGAGCTCAGAGGTGCAGGCATTGATACACGCGCTCTTTTTAAAAGCAGATGTATTCACCTTGGATATCGTTTACAAAGGAGATATAAAGCTAGCCGTATCGACAAGAGATCGTGATCATTTTGACAACGGACAACAAAACCCGGTTACGATAAAACTCGCTAAAGATTGATGGTTTTACGCGGTGTGTTAAAATGAAGGTAATTCATTTTCCCTTCAAATTTATGGTCAGCACAAAACAACTTGGATGGATAAAGTGCCTAGTCAAAAGCTAAAATAGCAACATATTTTGGGGATTTAATCTGAATATTAAGATGGGTCACTTTTATTGTTTTATACTTCTGTACATTTGGGAGCAAATTTTATTATTTTGGTTCTAATTTTAAATTATTAAAATGTGTTTATGAATTATATTAAATAAGAAAGAAAACAGGCAAATGTCGGTTAGATGACGAAAATTGTTCCGTGAATATTATAAGCCCCCTTCTGCAGGCTAAAATAACAGTATGCACCCTGAACAACTGCTAAGAACGAACAGAGATACAGCAGTTAAGGCAGTTCGCTCTTAGCGATTCTTCAGGACGCATACTGTTATATTTTTCTGAAGAAGAGGGCTTATAACGCCCTTGAAACAATTGTCACCTAACTGACATATGCCTGTTCTCTTCAAGGAAGTTTTGTATGTTATATTTTTACAAGCTGCAGTTTTATTTATTGTAATTAAAATTAACAGTTTTACAATTCAATTTATTTTATTTTATTCAATTATTTGTATATTTTTGCTTTATTTTCTCTATAATCAATTAAATATAATATAATCAATTAAATATACTGGATGCGATTTTTCATAAAAAATACAAATGCCTCTTTCAAAGTGGAACATTATTAACACAGAAAAGAAAATTTCTGAGACATATCTTGATGAATCAGGGTATTTTCAGAAAAAAAAATTAGCAATAGAACTCCTGCACTTGAAGTTCTTACGCACACCCAGACGATTTCACACCCAGAATTCTGACTAACGCCAAACTAGGGTAGGGTAAATTTTCTGAAAAACGTACCATAACATGATTTTTTCCGCTCTTTTGCAAATCATTCAGAGCACCAGGAAAGTTTAAGCAAAGATTCACAAGGAAATAATGTCACAGATGACAGCTAATGTAATTTAGATAGCAGCAGGAAAATTTTACTTCATATGGGCGGATACTCTAAGGTATAAGCATGTCTTCTCAGCAATGGATGCAAATGATAATTGCCTTTTGATCACTATGGGCGTCATGTTGTTTTAAGGTATCTTCGCATTATGTTTGAGCCTTAGATTTATTTTTCCCAATCTCGTGTTCCTTCGACCATGCCACTAAGCCACCATTTACACTTTCGGTGGCAATTGTTTTACTATGAGTTTAGTTGGGAAAGTAATGGAGACGATACTTTTCCCGAAGAAAATAGCAGCTTTTGCCAGGGAAAAATGATTCTTTTTATTTACAATTATTTTTTTAAAGGCTGCGAAAATGAAATGGTAGGAATAGTGTCTAGATTATTATGAGAACTCCGACATAGGAACATTAAAGTTGAATTTACCTTTTGGATCTTTTTATATGAACTTTTCTCAATTTCTTTGATGTTTTATTAATTATAGTTAACTTCACGAAATTAAATATAATATATATATATATATATATATATATATATATATATATATATATAAGGATATATACATGATGAAAAAAGAAGTGAGAACGGGAGTGGCTATATGATTTGCATATAATGGTAGGGGTGGATTGCACATAATATTATAGATTGGAATTCAAACCTCACTAAAAATATTTTCAGAAATATTGTCATCGGATACTTCAGAAGAAACAGGAATTATAATACTTTAAAAAAAGACTGCATTTATGAATGTAACAAAATAATAAATGAAGCATTAAAAAGAAATTATCATAGATATTTTTTACAACATTATCACTATTCATTTTTCAAAGAAAGAAATTGTACTTTGTTTGAACCTGAATGAGCATTCTTAACCATATCTGCGTTGCTATCATCTTGGAATCTTTTTACGCATGTGCGACTTTACTTTATAAAAGTCGTGTCTTCATGTTAGTTTGATGGATGTATCTCTTCCTTTCTTGGTTCCATCTTTGCTTCTGTGTCCGATCGGGTGCTTCTGTCTTTGCACATGTGGGAGATTGACCATTGAGTTACATTGGTACCGTGAGCGTTACCCGGGTCGTAAAAGCAGCTTTAAGCGGGAAAGAGGTGTCGCAATCCACCCCTACCATTATATGCAAATCATATGGTCACTCCCGCTCTCACTTCTTTTTTCATCATGTATATATCCTTATATTCCACTCTGGATGCAGAGCTGCTTTGCGCCACATCCTCAGTAGTGCTTCAATTTTCTCCTTTACTTTTTAGGGTGTTCCTTTAATGATATATATATGTATATATATATATATATATATATATATATAACTTTAGTTAAATATATAAGTTATAGTTAACTTTAGTATTTAAATTTTAAGAAGGATTTTTTTTTCTTTCTATTTTGCACACATTCTATGTTTGCATATACATTTTGTAGAGCATTATACTTCATTTCACCTAAAAATTGCAATTGGCTAAAGCATGTAATCTAACCCGTGTTTCCTAGATAATGCTTTGACCCCCTCCCCCCCCCACACACACAAACACACACACCATCCTTACCATGTGCTCTGTGACGTAATATTCTACATTCTCTACTTGAAAACTAGTCTTCAGGATCACTAAACCACAATTGAACAGTTATCACAATATATTTTTAATAGGGCGCCAATTAGGAAACATTATATTTCATTTTACTTTAAAATTGGCTGAGACCGTGGGTATATTGCCTGGGTCTCCTGATTTTCGCTCAGATACACTACAGCAGACATGGACAGCCAATTTTTATGGCCACGCGACCCTTCCTTATATAATCAATTCTATTATTTTTTCACAGCTTTATTAGCATTCTATTAATGCAAATTTTAATTTATCTATTTGAAATTTATAGAGTTCAATCTACTATTAAAACCATCCAGAGTGATTCAGATTAAATTAAAAGGACGGGATCATGCATTTCATTCGTTAAATGGAGAATTATTGTATTGGCCAGTCGTTGTTCAATATATTTGCAAAATATGGGCAATATATATTTGTGTGTGTTCCAAACTAAATACGATTATAATGCGAGTTAAACCTTTTTGTAGTTGGCTACACGTATTAACAAAAATTAACATTCATTGAGAAGGAAAGGGGCATCCATTTTATTCGTTCATTTGAGAGAAATCGTTAGATTGGGATAAAGTATTTTACATGAATCGCGAATTCCATATGTTTTAAAAATAGATCATTTTGTTACATGAGTGTTTGTTAAATAGAGTGTATGTTCATATTACCTTCAGTACGACAAATTTGTGCATTACTAAAAACTAATTATTCTCATATTTTTATGTTTTAAAAATCTACTTCTGTCTGTTCATTTATATGCTTTAGGTATTTAATTATGTATAATCAACGTCTCTGTTAGCTTGTGCAAAAATTTTGGGCAGTTTACATTTATATTTCACAAGTTATTGTATTTTAATCGAGTGACTACATCAGAAGAAATGTATCACTTTCTAATCTAAAAAATCCCCATTCCTAGGAGTCAATGAACGATTGAAGACATTGCAAAAAGCCTTGGACTTTTATCTTGTGGTAACCATTGAAAGTACTCCAATAGTTGTGTCCGTTGGAATTATAAGTTAGTGGAATGAACTAAGTTAAAAAAGTATGTTACGGGTTGTGCTCTCTTCAAAGGAGAGATTCAACGGTTTTATGAACAAACTATAAAAGCCAGACTATAAAAGAGCGAGACTATAAAAAGCAAGACTATAAAGAACGAACTATAAAAGCGAACAACAAAAATTGTGGTCCTTCTGCTCCTCACGAGCTAACATCTTGCACGCCTCCTTTAGTGCTGTATGAGAGTACAGAAAATACCACATTTCTCCTCGAAAGAAAATACCCTCTGTGCTGACTGGCAATGAATATTATTTGTGTCCACTTGCCTGAGTGCAGACACCCGCCTTGTAATCTCTTCTGAGGCTCTCCCTGCGTTTCTACAACTCACTTGCATGTGGAAATCCTCTTCTGATGATTGAAGTCTCTCCTGCCACTTCATTAGTTGAGATACCAGCATGTATATCTATATCTCATATTCTTCCATGCCATATATTACCGTATATATCCAAGTAGAATATCCTCGTAGGTATTTTCCTCTTTAGGATATCTAGATATATGACTGACCGGCTGAGTTTTCCGGACTCCCCTGCTATTCCTGACCAAGTTTCGAGTTTCTCGAGGTTTCTGACATGGATTCTGATCAAGTTCTAAGCTCCCTGTGGTTCTTGCCGTCCGCACTGGGAGATTATGAGCGTTCCCGCTGAGCTAACCCTTCAGCTGCGTGCTTGTGTAGTGCGACGTTTAGTGGACCTGTAGAACAAAATCGTAAATTTTCAAGTTACTGGTCGTCGTACCCGTAGATGTCATACTATATCCAGGTCAAAAATGCCTTTTTACCCCAGATCAAAGAGGATAAACGGAAGCTCTGACCAAAAAGGACACTTTGAGAGTGTGTTATAAAATTTGGGGTATATAATAATATCAATAACTAATTATCAACTTGGCAGAAGGTGCGAATTCACAATTATCATGGTAAATATTTTATATCTTTGGTAATGCAGAATCTAAGAGTGTGCTTACTACAGTAGGATTTGAGATATGTTGTTATTTCTGAAACAGAAAAGAATTAATGTGTTTTCTGGTTAATCTGCTTATTCTAATATCGTAAATTGAATTTTTTAAACTTTCAATAAATAAACCTACATTCTAAATGACAATTCTTTGAATGTATTACTATATAGAATAACTATTAATTTCTATTATTCAATAATGATTAGTTATCCAATTATGACTAGTTAATGACTAGTTACGATTAACTGTAAAAAATTGAGAAATAAATCACACCACACTCGTCAAATTTGATTTTTCATACTTAAATCGTAACTACTCCGTTGAAGTGCAAACAGTATTGTTATTAGTTGAATATCTGATCCAAAACATACAAAATATTAGAATTTTAATGGAAGTACAAGTCAAGATTTTTTTATAATATCACACATTTTTAAAAGAAACAAGCCCTTAAATGCTTTAAGATATACATCCGAATTTTGTATTTTTATTTGAATGTATTAAATATTTATCAATTTAAATTTGATAAAATGTTTGCTCGCTTAAATATTTTATTTAAATAATTAAGTATGGAAAATTAAAAGTATTTTTTTATATTTAGAATTTAAAAGCATATAAAAATCTACTGTATTTTTATAGTTATGTTTTAAAAATAATCTCAAACTTTAAGAATATTTAAATGAAGATAAATATGTAAATTTTCAAATGTTTTATTTTACATTTAACTATAACATACAAATTTGGAAAAAGGCTTTGTGGCGCACTAGTTCAGGTATAGTTGCTACTGTGTGAAAGTGCGGTAGCTATTGCGCGGAATAGCGGTCAGACAAACAGGCAGATTTTTCCCTTTAGTATTATAGATATTATTCTAAATAAATGTATAACATGTATTCTGTGTAAATAAGCGAACGGAGATGTAGACAGATTTTGTACCTGTTTTATTTTAGCTGGCGTATCGTTCCGAAGAAACAGATATGTATCTCAGCGTAATGTTCCGTTGGAAATTGAACTGAAAGAAAATGCGCAAAAAATTTCCATTCGGGCTACGACAGTTATCTGATAGACGTGTCTATCTGAGCTGCGACTGACGAGGAACTCACAGTTTTCCGTTACACAGATTTGTAGCGTTTCAAATCGTTGAAGCCCTAACTAACCTTTTAGAACAATTTATAGTATAAAGGAATTTGGCATGTCGTTGTCTTTTGTGGTATATTTCAATTGTTCGGATTTTGAAACTTACAGGTCCAGCTCATTCTGTACCGCCATTGGGATGTACAGGTTTTTCGTGAATAACTCGGAAACTGAAGCAGTTAGAAAGCTCACATTTGGCCTTTCTTGTTAAATGCTTTATTGCTTTGGATTTTGAAACCTTACCAGTCCAGCTTGTCCCGTCCCTCAATAGTGAGGGTATATGGTTTTAGGAAATAACTCGAGAACCGGAGCAGCTAGAAGCTCACATTTGTTACTCGATGTCTTTCGTGCCACAATTTAATTCTTTGAATTTTGAACCTTATTTTGACCCTGTGCCACTGGAATTTAGAATGTACACGTTTTTCGTGAATAATTCGAGAACCAAAGCAACTAGAAATTCGAAAGCTCAAATTTGGCATATCGTTGCCTTTTGTAATATATTTTAATTATTTGGATTTTGAAACCTTAGCAGTCCAAATTGTTCTGGGCCCGCAATAGGAAGTTAGATGGTTTGTTTTGGGGGAATAACTCGGGAACCGGAGCAACTAGAAAAGCTTAAATTGGTGTATCGTTGCATTTTGTGTTATATTTAAATTCTTTGGATTTTGAAACCTCATCAGTCCAGTTTGTGCTAAACCCACAATATACGTAGTGTTTGGAAATAACTCGAGAACCGGAGCAGCTAGAAAGCTCAAATTTGGCACTCCTTATATTTGTATTTTGAACTTCACCGATTCAGCCCATACGTGGCTATAGTCATTGGAATGTTCACGCTTTTCGTTAATAACTTGAGAACCAGAACAGCTAGAAAACTTAAATTTGGCATAAGCTAGAAAACTTAAATTTGGCATATCGTTCTTTTTCGTGGTACATATTAATTTTTTTGGATCTGAAAACTTACTGAACCAAACTTTACAGGGCCCATCAAAGGCAAGTATATGTTTTTGGAGAAATTCACGCTAGCAAAATTCTATTTTTAAACACACATACATCTATTTTATAATACAGTAAAAGTAGAAACTTTATATTTGCTAATTTTGATCCCTGCCTAAATGTCTCCTCAAATTATGTGCCACGTTTTGGCCACCAGTACCACCGACAGAGCTTTTTGAAGCTCTGTGCAACATATGCGCGAGCTTCCCTACTACCTCCTAGCCCCATATTTTACAACTTATTAGCTTTATTTTACATTAACTGTTTATGCGATCTGAGCCCTCAAACATCCCGGCACCTACACAATGAATTCTTTTGTCTCCATCTGTTGGCGGCTCTGTTCGCCACTGTTCAAGTATCACAATGAATAACACTTTCAAAGATGCTATGTTACAAGATTCAAACATCAATTTTCTTATATTTGATTAACAAATGGTTATATTTTATATAGATAAATTGATTTTCTTGTATAGATATAGATACTATTTTTATATGGATATCATTTATACACACACACACACACACACACACACACACACACACACATATATATATATATATATATATATATATATATATTAGATGTAGAGAGCTTGTATATATTTTGGGCATTTTGCAAAATTTTCTATCACATAATAAGTAAAACTACGAATAAATTCTTATAATTTCCCCCATAACTAAAAATGTCCCCTCTAAAAATTGAGCCTTTCCATATGAAATCTGTTAGTACCACCCCCCTCCCTTCCAATCTTGTTCCGGAGTTCTCAGCGTTCATACATTTTAGATAAGAACGTTTACCTAAAAAGCTAAACATTTTTATGTTTAAAGTTAATAAATTAATTGTCGTTCTATGAAAGCCCGTTTGTGATGTTATTAAAATGTTCTAAAGGAAATGGTTTCTAAATAAAATAACAATTTTCCAGGGCACCCCCCTCCCCGTAAATACGCTCATGAATAATTATAATTGAATTAATAATGTGATAAAGCAAAATGATTTTTATGTTAGCATAAACTGACCCCAAATGGATCATCAATTAGAATCATCAATCGCAGAAAATCAAGAACGTACGGGGAAATGGTGCATTTCACATTGAATGATATGCACATTGCACATGCTAATTAACATCATTAAGCAAAATATAAATGAGGAAATATTTTAATTATTTTTTTTTCTAGTAACATGCATTTCAATATAAACCAGAACACTTGTGACTAATTCAAGGTTAAAGGGCATTCCCCCCCCCCCCCCTCCAATTGTTTGGTGGTGCAACTAGCAGGAAACTGTCTCTAGATAGGCTCTAACTGTCAATCATGCAGTTCACCCCCAGCTTTGCTATTATAGGTTCTTCAGCAAGGAGTGAGGAGGAAAAATAGTTCTCTCGTTGCCATCTCATTGGTTGTGTTTGAGCGTGTAGGCGACCCCCCAAAACTGTTTCGAATTCGGCGGTTAATATGCACAGAGTAGGAGTAGTGTCATTGGCGGAACTCAAGGGTTATATTATACTTCAGTATTTTAAATGAAAAAAATACATTTTCTTTAACTCAGCATTGCAAAATGTAAAAAATTATGTGAAAAAGCATGATAAACGTTTACACCCAAACTCATATTCACGTTATACACTCTTGTATCAAATTCGGAAACTCTTATCTGGCCTAATCCTGAATTATACGAAACATTCGAAATGTAAAAAAAAAAAAAAAATTAAATATTTTACATGGGAGTCAGTTTTTTATGAAATATAGTACTACATTTCCGACCTCTAAATTTCTGAAAATACAAATTACACAAGAGAGAAGAAAAATTATTACAAAATATATAAATGAAAAAAAAGTTAATTGTAAAGTGTGGATACCAAACATGAAAACAAATAATCGCTCATAAGCTGTTGCAAAAATAACATAATAATTAAAATTCTGTAAATATAAAATAAATGAAAAATAAACTGGTCTATTAGTTTCAAAGACCAATAGCCGGCTTCTTCACCAGGGCCATTAAGAAGCGCTACCGACTTAAGTTGCCTACCGAATAGATGAGCTCGCTCTTCTTATTGTTCCTGTAGATTAAGGCTGTTATTTGCCTTTGAAACAAGTAGAACAGTTTATTACTTTCCCTATATACATAATATAATGTATGGGGAAAGTATTGTGACAGGGTCGCAAATTCGAATCCGAGTTTTCGACGGAAAAGCACGTTTCAAGCGTCCCTGAACGCAAGTCGAATGGTATTGAGGTAATGTCTGTGTGTTCCCGAGGCTGTTAAAGCGATATCTAAGAAACGGAGTGTTTTGAACGAAATTTGATACATATATTACAATCGCTGAACACTGGAAGCCTACTGATTTTAAACGCAATCGAATGTTCAGAAGACCCCCCACATTTTTAAATGAAATTTTTAAAAATCATTAAAAATTCAGAGGCTTTAATAATGGTACATAAATTATCATTTCTTATGCAAATTTTCATTAGAAAACGAATGACACACACTTTAGATGGCTAGCACGAACCGCTATCAAGATATTTTACATTTTTCTAATATATTTATCAGAATATTAAATAAAATTAAAAACAGTAATAACTATCGTGTAATATGTTCACTTTTTATGCAATATTATGCGACAAATTAACATCATTCTCGTGGAAACCATCGAGGTTCGTTCCATTCTCGAGGGAATATACTTGTTTGTTGTTTGTTGAGACCCAGACCGTCTGGCCTACCAGAAAGGTGTAAGGTAACGGGAATATACTTGTTGAGACCCAGACCGTCCGACCTACCAGAAAGGTGTAAGGTAACTGTTTGGACGGCCGGGGGAATATACTTGTGTAATAGTTTTATATTTTGACGATGGCCAATAATCATTTATATACCTCATTCGTTTAGATTTCTTTAGTATGGTAGTAGATAAGAAAGGTGCGTTCTGCCGCTCCCTCTTGTGGATTCATCCTTTGAGCACGTCATGAACATATGACGTCATCAACTCGTGCCTTTTTGAAACAAAAGTTGATCTTTGACCTATAACGTAATGTGCTTTGTAAACGAGTTTTGGTCTCTCGCAATATCAATATTTGAACCGTTACACCATGCGTTCTTAGGATATGAAGAGTTAAGATAAAACGGAGCTCCACCTAGCGGATTTTTTAGGAACTAGTGTCGATTTTCAGTCTCTCGGGGGAAATGATGGCATAATCAGAAGTACATCTCCGATGCAAGCATTAAAAGACAAACAGACACATTTGAATATATAATAAAGTCATGTGCTGACAACAGAATTTTACATATACATTATCGATCCCTGCATTTAGTTTTGTGTTTGAAAACAACATATTTTAAAACATTACAGTGAGCTTTTCTCGGCCGTCCAAACGGCTGCTCAAGTCTTACGACGAGTCGGACGGTCTGGGTCTTCAACCATTACAGTGAGTTTCGGATGATGCAATTAGCAATGCCCCTACCCCCCTAATTACGTATAAAATCTTTCAAGATATTTTGAATTAAATGCTATTATTGTGAGTAGAAAAAAACACATTTATCATAACACGTCTAAGCTCAATATACAAACTCAAATAATATGTTAAAATTAGTCACCCTCAGTATTGATAACCAAGTACATTGCTTTTATTAACCTCTAACTTATATATGGGTAATAAGGTACATCTATCAATCCCTAGGGTATGTCTCTTCTTTTATGACACAGGTGTCATATATCTCCTTCGTAGAGAGCGTTGAAGTTAGGAACTACGACCATTACCAATCTTTTCATTCATAAATCGCACTTTTATGGCTAATGAATGAACTGTGGAACGACTATCATGCCTCCCAATAAACTAAAGTAAAATAGCTGTATTTCACAACCCAGTGCATACGGTAGGAGGCTGAACAAGGTGAGTTATATATAGCCGTACCAAAAAAGCCACATGTGCTCAAATTCAAGAGCGAATGGGGTTGACTATTGTTTCCTTCTGTACCAAACCATTTCTTCAATATTTCCCCATAGCCATTTTTTCAATCCTGACTTTATTCTTCTGATTGGGGGATAGGGGGGCGGTACTTTATGCTACGATCATTAATCTTCATCGGCCGCTTGGGGTGCTTGGCAGGCATTGTGGAGTCTGACAAGGTTCCTGCTGAGAACCCTAAGGGGGCTTTCAATGGTTCCCGAATCCAGGAAGAGTAGGACGGAAGTTTTACACTCAACACAAGCTGAGGAGTTTTGAGGGAGCTTTATATCTTGTTTTGGGGATGATATGTTTAGAGATCTTTCTTTTTTTAAATATTTTTCTGCTTGGTTATATTTTGTTGTGGGGACACAGCAGTCAGTTGTTGGGAGATGAAACGGGATGAAGAATGTCCGGTAGGCAAAGCGGAACTCAATAGCTTCCGCATGATTGTAAAGTTACGCGATACTATTTCTAAATTGCTAAAGATAAAGCTATATACATGGGTAAAATGTGGGAGAGGGGAAGAAAAAATAAAGTGAATTCTGCAATAAAATGTCTGAAATACCATTAAAGCAAGTGTTTTCTTGATTACAATAACGATAATACCAATTGGTGTTTATTTACATTGAAGGATATTGTACTGCTTCATCTGTATTGATATGGAAGAAACAAAATAAAATATTTTGTCGCAAGGAAAAAAAATAAACAATATATGTTTACATTGTAATCTGCAAATTGAAAATTATATAAAGTTAAAAATTAAGATCTGCAGGTTGACTTGCAGAAATAAAAACATAACTATTAATGCAAATCTTTGTAAATCTCGACAATTCATGGACAAGAAGTTCATAAATATGGTGAAATCCTCTGCTCTTTTTTAATGTTATATTTTAACTAATTGAAATGCGTCACATAATTATTTTCCTAAAACCTAATCAACGAATTTGAACTAAAATCCGTGCATAGCTATATTTTAAGTACTTGAAAACCAAATTTTACGAAATACCATTGTGGCAATCCTTTCGAAGTTCCCTTAAGACATATAATCAATTAATGTTCGAAATAGTCTTTCAATAACTTCACCATTTCAAAGCGTTTCGGAGGAGAATGTCGTAGAAGATAAGGAGAGGCAGATAAGAGAGACTAAAATCAGCGCAGTAGATACTGAATTTAGGAATTTTTATGTATTTAAATTATTTGAAGTCTACTGGCTCCATCTGGTGATGCGATCAAACTATTTTATTTTAATTCTTAGAACTTAGTATTCTAAGAGCCTTAGAAAGTTTTATATTTAGTAAATGGGTGGGTGTCGAATCCGCAAACAAAATTTATAGCAATGGTCTAATACGTGGACATGAAGGTGATTAGCCATTTAAGCTAATAAAACATTTTAATTCCTTTTGCCGGTTATAACTGATAATACCTTTACACCAGGCCTTGTATTAGGACAGCTATCCGACAGATGAAAGACTTGGCTGATTTTAACGAGTTGTTGCTATCCGACAGATGAAAGACTTGGCTGATTTTAAAGGGTTGTTAAGTCCTGTATTTAATTCCTGGATTTTAAAGTCCTGTATGAAGAGACTATCATTGGGGAGAGGTGCGTCATTCTATTGAAAGGTTTTATCGCACTAACTTTCAGTTGCATAGTGTGTAGCTAGGGACACAAAAAAATACTAGTATGATAAAAAGGAAAGTTGACCAACATAGAATATACGCGCGGTATGTATAACGCACCTCTCACCTCCTCCTCTAGCAGCCATCTTAGATTTTCTATAGAAGATCAGAGGAGCTTTTGGATATGTTTAAAAACATGCGGCATATACATATATATATTTAATATTTTTTTTCAGCTGGCAACGTCTATTTAAGTAGCAACGGAAATTTTCTTTTCTTTCAACTTTTCCAATCCTGTTTCTATAATTTATATTTTAGGAAAGCAAAGTACGTATTAATGGTTAATCTCTACTATTTCCTTGTAATGAAATGCGGGCTGATCTAAAACTTCCTCTTCAGCAACTTTTGATATGTACAGGCTAATTTATCTGAAGAGCAAATGCTTATAATAACGAGAAACTACTCTAAAATTGAATTTAGATCGGTCAGAATTCCATTAATTTCACCTGTAGTCACCTACCTATAGCAGGAGAATTTGATTGAAAAGTATCGACATCGCCTAAAAAATATCGATACCTTAAAATCATCGGTCACAAAGTATCGATGCGAAAGAAAAGTATTAATACCAGTAGGATAGAAAGCAGAGTTGACCAACAGAGACGGTTTATGCTGTATGTATGCCGCACTTCCAGCCTCCTCCGGCGACAGCTTTGGATTCTCCGTAGATTAGAGGGCTATATTTGAAATGTGTAATAAAATGCAGAATCGTTTTAGAAACTTTTTTCAGATAGCAATGCCGGGGCTGGTTAGCTCAATAGTTAAAGCACAGGGATTGCATTCGGAGGACTCGAATTCGATTCCCTGCACTACCCAAACTATCCCCGTGTCTACGATGCGTATAGGCACGTTAAATCTGTGGCTTCGAAATTCCTTCCAAGAGGTCGGTGGTAGGGGGAGGAGGGGATACAGTTGGATGATCAGAAAGTGACCAAGTGCGTAGGTTTTACTTAGCGACAGGTATTTAAATGCCTCCGGTCATTTCAAGTTGCGAGGCATTCTTTTGGAGGATATGCTGGCTTTGTAGATCCACCGAAAAACTTTTACTCAAGGAGGACATGATGCTACTGAAACTTAACAACTTCACTTAAGCAGAAACTTAACAAACTAATAATTACATAACTTAAAATCAGAAGAATAAACACACTGGCTAAACAAAGCAAAAACTATGACACACGAAAATTGCAACAAAGCCAACCAGCTGGATACTTGCCAGTTACCTTGCTTATAATTACAAGATAAGAGAGAGTGAGAGACTGGAGCAAAGCCCGCACTTTTACAATCTTCACATGACTGACGTTACAGGATGCTCTTTGCCTATGGCGAAAATGGCACGACTTAAAATCGCATATGCAGATTATCTCGTAAGAAATATAACTAATGTTCACGCCTCATGAATAAAATTCTATATGCAACATTGCAGTTCAAAATAATAAAGTTCAAAATAATAAAGTGCAAAATAATAAAGTGCAAAACAGTGAAGTGAAAAATGATAAAATTCGATGCATTTGAGTTAGAGTCGGGATATACGTTTTCTGAAATTGATACCTTGAATAATGATGAAAATTTAATTATAGGTTTTCACGAAGCGATAATTTTTAGATGATTTTAGATAATTTTTTATATAATTAGATAATTTTTAGATAATTTGAAAATGTTTTACCAAATATAAACTGAAAGTTTACATTTTACAATTTACCAGGACGTACTAATAGACAGACTGTTAGCGAAAACTATGGTGAATGCTAAATTTCCTTAGTAGCTCGGATTAAGTCGCTTGAAATGATTTTTTATTGTGGGTCATTTTACTACAAATTTTACTATTCCGGCTGCAAGTTACTGATAAAATAAATATTTTAAAGTGGAAAAAAAATTTTTGATGCAGCACACGGACCCTATAGACAGACCTAAGTACATGCTTTTTCACTTCTTTCTTAATCCTTTAAATGGAGCTTAATTCTCCATAATGAAACGGATACTTATTGGAAATTATATTCAATTTGCGGTTTCAAAACATTTTATTTCATCTGGCGACTTATCTTACTATAAAACGTAGCTAACTCGGAAAAATTATAAAATAAATAAATAAATAAATATATAAAAATTGTTTATCCTAGAGATATTAGGGTTAGTCTTATTATTTTCATCGTCAAGATGTGCGTACGAAACAAGCAATTGATCAATGCATTTAAATATATTTAGCCTTTTATTTAAGACTTTGACGATTTACAAGTAACTCATCTACCAAATTTTGTTAAATTTCGTAAAATAAATAGTTCTTGAGTTAGAGTGGAATGTGGATACATACATTGCACAGACATAACACTGAAAATGGATTTTTCGTATTATACGGAGCTCGAAATAAGCAGATGCGTCGAAAACTCGAGTTTCCATTTTCGACACGATTTCACCCCTATAAATTACCATGTATTGTAAGGAAAGTAGTTATTTAAGAGTACAGTAAGAATTCGAAAAAAAAAATATAAAACCACAGATTCCACTAAACTTCAAATATAACCCTTCAAATACAACTGCTTGAAAAGAAAAATGAAATCGTATGCTTTAAAACTAACCCACTCATGCTAAATTAATTAAAATAACTTGAAAACCTAACGGAAGGTTTGAACTGCCCCTATCATAATTTACGCGTTTAAAATAGCTATTGCATAGCTTCTTCAATAGGCGAAACAGACTTTGCCCTATTCAATGTACAAGTTATTGATAAAATAAATATTTTAAAGTAAAGATAATTTCAAAGTATACTTTAAATACCCGGAGACAACCACAGATTCCACTAAACTTCAAATAAAACTCTCCTGTTTAGACAAAAAAAATGTACGTTCCACCAAAACTCCCGCAGAGAACCGCTTGTCGACATCGTTGTAATCTCTAGTAATTTCTGAAGATATCTAAAAGAGAGAACAATCGCCTTCAATCGATATGGATGATCTGGCCCGTAGTGCCGAGTGACTACAGTCAGTTTTCTTTTGTTCATAAGGTCAGTTTTTATAGATTTATCTACGGTGATGGATGACTGAAAACTGTTGACCGATCGGCGAGCGATGTTTTTGTTTTCTCTGCTATTCGATGAACCAAACTCGAAGACGACATTATATCCTATTGGATATATATATTTTTAACACTTTACAACAAAGTTGAAAAGTGTTTATGACTTTGTTCATTCTGTCTGTCTGTCTGTCTGTCTGTCTGTCTGTCTGTCCGTTAGCACGATAACTGCCGTAAAAATGAGTTTATCAAAATTAAATTTTAGTATGTTGTTCAGTCGGTCTGTAGGACCTATGGGAATATAAATAAATAATATCACCCAATTAGTTTTTTATTGAACCCGGGTTGAAAAAATGAAATACATTGAACCCTATGGGACCTAATTTTTCAAACATTTTTTAAGTAAATTTAAAATTCACGAATTGCTTCGAAATTTCTAGGAAATATTCACATTATCCCATAGAATATATAAAAAAAAATTCAGTAAAATATGTTAAGTAGTTTTTTAATTAAAAAAAATATTTAATATAGGGAAAAAAACAAATTCAATTAAATTCTGACTTTGGGATATCTTCCAGAAAGAAAAGAAAGAGATATTATATAATAAATATCTCTCCATTTGTTTAAACGTTTTGCATATGGGAGTGGCTTCATATTTTAAAGTAAATTTGGTAGATAACAATTTTTCTTTTTTTTTAAATTTTATATAACTCTTCATGATAAATTTATTTGATGGCATTTTAAATGCACTTCCCTACGTCCTAGAGAGTTAAAATTTGGTACACAGCTTAAATTTGTTGAACATTTTATTCGACAAAAATTTGATGGATCTTTAAATATAGATCATACATTTTTTTCGAAATGGCCTGAAAATAATCCCCGTTCACTTCTATAAATCATTGTTGTAATATTGTTAAAAATTCTGATGTGGACAGCACATGTCTTTCTCTGCAGACTCATATTCGTTCTCTTTATTTATTCAATGATAATTTGAGTTTATCTGCACAACATAAGTATTTTAAATGACATTGAATTTACACGTTAAACTTAAATTTGGTTCTCATTTGATAGTTGGACTTATTGTCAAAGGTGGCGTAGCGAAAACGCGAAAAAACTAGAATATCTCAAGAACGGCTAGTCCTAGAGTAATGGGGTTAGTCTTATTCTTTTTGTTGTCAAAAATCACATATAAAATAGGAATTTAATTGATATAATTGAGCACACGTAGTCTTTTATTTTTATATATAACGATTTTTGCTGGCCATTTCGCAAAAATAGCCCATTCCTTCTTCCCGAATCGTACTAGAATAACCTATAAATGACTTATATACAAAATTTTGTTAAATTTGGTATATAAATCACTTGTCGGTTATTGAAATATTATACACCAAATTTTGTTAAATTTGGTTCATTAGTTTTTAGCTAGAGTGGATAAAGGCAATTTCTGCGGCCATTTCGCAAAGAAGGCAGATTCTTTTATTACGAATCGTACTATAATCTAATGAACATCAGGATTTCCCACAAAAAACATACCTACCAAATTGTATGAAATTCGGTCCATTAGTTTTTCAATTAGAGTGGATGTAATATCCACACAGACACACAGAAACATACACAGATACACCCTTACACACACAGACGTCTTCCTAAAAGTAGTTTTTTCGTGTTCTAGAAGTCCCAAAACGTGTAGATCTTTTGAAAATTCGAGTTCCGATCTTCGGCACGATTCCAATACTTTGAGTACATACACATACACATATATATTATCTGTGTATTATCTGTGTATCTAAATTCCGTGCCTATGCAATTACAATAGTTGTGATTTTAAATGATCCCTAAACTTTTATTATTTCTTCAAGGAAGCCTAATTTTAACATATGCAGAATGCAAATATCTCAAGCGATTGTAAGAAGAATTACATAAGAATTGCTGAATTTTTTTCACACAAAATTATTTAGCTCTGCAGTCTGGAATACAAGTTATATGAATGAAATATTCATTGATTTTGCATAAAGAATCAGATGATTTATATTTCGATAGAGTTTTAAATATTTAAGTATAATAAATTACTGTAGTACTGTGATAATGTAAAAGATATTACCACTGAATGAATCACATTTTAGAAATTTTTAAATGAAATTACATTTCAGTTGGAAAGTGTTTCATAATCAATGCTTATGCATGATTGATCTTTCTTGTTTTTTATTGCCATTGGGTCATTCGATGTCGAGTCCTCCCCAAGGTTGCTTGTGTGACAATGTGCCCCTTGTATTTTTATTTCTTCTAGTTAATCGTTTACTTATTTATTTTAATTTAATTTAATTTTTAACACTTTACAACAAAGTTGAAAAGTGTTTATGACTTTATTCATTCTGTCTGTCTGTCTGTCCGTTAGCACGATAACTGCCGTAAAAATGACTTAATCAAAATGAAATTTTAGTATGTTGTTCAGACGGTCTATAGGACCTATGGGAATATAAATGAATAATATCACCCATTTAGTTTTGGATTGAACCCGGGTTGAAAAAATGGAATACATTGAGCCCTATGGGACCTAATTTTTCAAGCATTTTTTAAGCGGATTTAAAATTCACAAATTGCTTCGAAAATTTTAGGCAATATTCAAATTGTTCCATAAAATATATAAAAAAAAATTCAGCGAAATATATTCAGTTGTTTTTTAAATAAAAATTAAAATAATAATAACACCTCTTATATGAAGCGATCACGTGTCCATGATATGAAACGATCACATGACCCACTTCAAAATGATATATAGCATCCATCTTGTGTCAAAATCGTGATTTTTAAAGTTCTTTTTAATTCATATTGAGTGTTGTATCCGTCCTAAAATTACTTTATTTTTGCCTAAATTCTGTGCATCTACATACTGAAACAACGCAATGACAATATATTTCAGTTTAAATGCTCTTCCAAATTTGATTATTTCTACTATTAAGCCTATTTTTCACCTATGTAAAATGTAAACAGCAAAATATGTAGAATGAGTTGTATTAAAATCGCTGTAATTCTTTAACACAAAATCATTTAGTCCATGGAGTCTGCTTAGCTGATATGAATTCATTGATTTTAGAAAGAGAAGGACGATATTTTTCGATGAAGTTTTACGCATAGAGCTTACTTACTTGCAGCTCAATGGTCTTAATTTTTAAATAAAATAAATTATTATAGTATTGTGATGAATGACATGAATGGGGGAATTATTTATGAATGAAATGTTGCTTTTATAGAGAGAGCCAGGCGTGTTATTTTTTTATGACGTCATTTGAATGGATTTCAGTTGTTTTCGATGATGTTTTCAAATATAATAAATTATCGTAGTATTATGATAATTCTAAAATTATTTCCGAGGAATGTATAACATTTTAGAGATGTTTAAACCAGGCAATTTATACTTTAATGCCGTCATTTGAATGAATTTAATTTTTTTTCGATGAAGGTTTAAGGTTTCAAATATAATAAATTAATGTAGTTTTGTGATAAGTTTTAAAATATTACCGAGGAATGTATTGCATTTTAGACATGTTTAAATAAAATTGCATTGAAGTTGGAAAGTGTTTCATAATCAATGCTTTAAGCATGATTGATCTTTCTTGTTTTTGTCTTTCTTTTGCAATGGTTAATTATTTAAAGTGGGGCGCATCATTTTGGGCAAATTTTGACTTTTACGAAAATTCAATTATTTTAAAGCTATTTATGCCAGCAACATTTGTCATGGAGAGGGCTACATTTTATACTTTATAAAATATCGCAAGAAATTCGCATCTGAAATGACATTATAAATTCGTAGAAATGTTTTATTAAATTGATGTTTTCGAGCTAAAGTTTGGGTATGAACGAAATTAGTATTAAGCCTGACTACACGCATATGTAATTTTAAACCTATAACTAAGATAAATGTGACTATTTTTTTTAATCTGATATGTCTGAAGTCAAATATGAGGAATGTCTTTAAAATCTTGAACCTGTAGTGCACACAGTACTATAAATTTAAAACATTCAGTTAAAATTTTGAGTTAATATACGATTGGTAAAATTATTATGAACACTTGAACTATGGAGAAAAATGACCAAATTATCTAATGGCGTTTACTAGTATTGAATGCTTTTATTTTCTTTTAGTGGATGTGATAATTAAATAATTAAGGGGAAGAATGTTAGACTATGCAAAAAGCATGTTTCATACTTTCCGTCCTCATATCGAAATTTTTATTCAAAAACATATTTTTTTAAATTTCAAATTCAATTTCGAATAAAATTGCAATAATTATATAATAACTTTATAATATATAAAATATAGACAGTTTCAGGCAGGAAAGTAGTTGATCCAAGTACCTTGCATAAATTGTTTCAGAGATAATTGAATTTCATCGAAATTTGTCAAAACTTGTATGCGAAATTTTATAAATATATATATATAATGAAAGAAAAGGAAAATTGAGAACGATATAAAATAAGGAGGTCATATTGAACTGCCGAAATATATGATATTACATTGCGCAAAAAAACTAAAAGAATTAAAAATGGTCATGCAGCTATTTAATTTTAAATTTGGTGATTTGTAATGGAGTGTCCTTCCAAGTAAACAATGTAGTTGTAAGATATCGAAAAAATTTTGTCTGGTGATAAATAAGGCACAAGTTATACAGAGATTAATGATCAAACTTGTCCATATTTTAATGTCCAGTACTATCAAATCTTACTCGCTTGTAACACGTATACATGAGAATACAGAGTTACTAGTTTTAGTGCAAAATTTCAATATACCTCGAAAACATAAACTTGGATTTGTTAATTTTACGATAATATGGTTTATTCCGGACCTGAATACTTTAAAGGAATAGTTTTTGACAGTTATTTCGAAATTTAAATTAGGAGCACATATAAAAGAAAAAAGTTTTAAAATAATTAAAAAAGAGACAACACTAGAAACTATCAACTTTCTCTCTCTCTCTCTCTCTCTCTCTCTCTCTCTCGCACACACACTATTTATCTATCTACCCATCTGTCTGTCCAGTTGATTGGTTTTGCAATTGACACCTATTTAACTTAACTATATTTATTTAAATCAATATCATAACTACATATTTTTCACGTTGTAAAAATATATATTTATATGTTTTAAAATAAATAGTTGCTACTTTTTCGAGTTTATTTGTAGTCTATTTAAAATTTTTTTTTAAAACAATAGCAAGCTTTTGTACAGTATTCAGTGTAAAACTCAATGATAAAACGCTTACGAATATATTCAAACTTAGATCGAAATGCCGAAGAAAAATCAATGTTTTCATTGAATTTTGGCTGTAAATTTGTAGCAAAAATACCCAACTATACAAGGTATACTTATAACTTGAAATCATACGCCCAGAGTAGCACCTAACATCAGTTGATCGATTTTGCTTGTATTTGAGTTCATCATCAGTGCCAAATTAAATGTGTGTCTCAGTAACTCAAGAAAACTCCAGTACAGAAGAGTACTACGATGTTCCACCGAATACCTCAATTCTCTATTCTCTTTATTGCTTTAATTCAATAAAAGAAGAAAACAGAATCGAGTGTTGCAAAGAGATATATCAAGCCAAAACAATTCCAGGAATATACAGGATGATGATCTTGCTTGGAAACCCAGACATTCCTAAATATATTTCTTTTTGCATGGTTTCCAATGAAAATTGTCATGAACTAAGCTTACGTCTATCAAAGCAGAATTGACACTTTTAAAGACACGGTATATACAGTGGAAAGTTGCTGTCATTACCGATTTGTAAGCTTGCATACAAGGAGTCGTCAAGGGAGTATTTGGGGATCATTACCCCTCCCAGGAACATATTGAAACACACTGACTTTTGGAGAAATGCTATTTGGTGAAATGTGAAACAAAATATAAAGTTACGAACCAACATTTAGTTACCAACCCCCTCCTCCAATTTTTTTTCTGGGGACGGTCATGCTCGCATGCAAAGGTGCTTGGATGCTGGAGGGGGCATGCTTTTGTATGTTGGAGGGGGCTATTTCAAGCATATGCTCTAGGCTAGACAGACCGTGTTTTATAACATACAAGGTGTGTACGTGTGAATGTTCATAAAGAATCATGCAGCAATTAAGAAATTATTGAGGAATGGTTGGGTTTCCTAGTGAAAGAATCACCCTGTAGGATAAAGATCTGTGTTTGGACTATGTACGGTTCAGAAACGGTTGATTGCACTTTGAAATAGACCTGAGCTTTAAGAATAACATTGCTACTGGAGGACAAAATCCATGTTGAAAAATAATGAAAAATATTGTCTATCATACTTTTAGTGTGAGACGGTGGCATTTATGTCTGTGAAGCAAAAGTACCGATTTTTATTGGTGTCCCCAAATTAGCTGGTACTTTAAGCACGTATTTTGTGTGCCTGTTGAGATACAACACTGACTGGACAGTAACTTGAATGTTCACAGCGAACTTTTAACATCTCTCATATGTCGAGCCCGTCAAATGCGCTCTGGGAACAACCTAGAAGTTCATATACACTAAACTTTAATCATTTGCTTGCCTGTCTGTGAGGAATTGGCACACCAAATTTCTTGAATCTTGGAACAATTCATCTGGAGCTTTTGTATAGTAAGTATATAATAAAAATATTCCTTACAGGATAACTTTCCATTTTGCTATCATTTTGTGATTTTCATGCATATAATATCATTCATGACACAAAATTTTACTTAAAAGCTAGTTCAGCTTTTTATTTAACAATTTTGTATGAAATTCAGAAGTTTTATTTTATTTTATTATACCTGAGTCATAATTCAGCATTGGAAATGTTAAATATTGAACAATTTTCCACGTATACACACACAAGGTAAACCATTTTTGTCTACATATTATCATAAATGTAAGTATTACATAAGTACTAACTTTGGAATGCAAAGGCTATTTTTACATTTTATATAAATAGCAAATCATTGAAACTATTATTAATTCAAAACAATGATTTGAAGTACGGCAAAAAATTAAAGAAAAATAAAAACTCAATTGCACTTGAGCTGCAAATTTGCATTTTATAAATACAGTCCATCTCCCATATCCCTTCTTGTTTTCATTGGGAAAAAAACTGAAAACATTCGTTTCATCATATTTCCTGCAGAAAAATACTTACCGACATCGTTACAATCTCTAGTAATCTTTGAAAATATCTAAAGAGAAAACAATAGCCTTAAATCGATAGTGAAGATGATCTGACCCATGAGGCCATGTGGCTAACTTTGTTTTTCTTTTGTTCATAGGGTCAGTTTTTATAGATTTATCTGCAATGATGGATGACTGAAATCTTACCAATCATCGAGAAATGTCCTCACCTTTAGATAAGCCGAATTTGAGATGGAAATGCTTCCTATTGAGATCTTTCCTGTTCTGTTATTGTTAGTAATAATTATTTTTCTAAATGTAGATCACTGTTTCTTGAAATTAAAGACTTAAATGGAGTTTATAGAGTTGTACAGATAGTAATGACCAACACCTACGATAACGTATGTGTTGTCAAATGGGGTGGATGGGGGGGGGGGGTCATAGCTACCCTGTTATCCGAGATCCTGGTACGCCTATAAAGATTATATACTGCATCTATCTTTCATTATCTAACCTTCTCAAATCGCGAGTTGTTTACCATTCATATACTATATAAAAAGCCATTCTGTTTGTAACGTTTGCCAAAAAATCTTGTAAATATTAGTCGGCTTTGATACAAATTTGGCAACTTCTGGCAAATGTCGCAATATTAAGGAAATATTGCCAAATGGACAAAAATCCAAGATCTCGGAAAATGAAGTTCAAGTTTTTTCATAATCCATTTCTCGTTCGAGAGTTATTAGTTTAATTTTTTTTATTCAAAATATAGCTAGTTTCACTGTTTGTTGGAGAGCTACGTTTTGTTAGGGGGTGGTACAGTAATTATGTTATATAAAATTAATATTGATCGTGTGTCTGAGGAGGCTAGGTGTTGCAGTCGGGCGAATGGGAGGGGATATTTTAATTTCGTAAGCGCTAGATGATGATGAAATTAACACTAGAGATTGCATCAGAGACGAAAGAGTATTACAAGAACATGACGAGCTTGTATCAAAGATGGGTAATATTTATTGTTATTTTGCAGAAACCTAAATTTCAATACACGAAATAAGCTTTTCTGTATTACCCAGCTTACAAATCAATGATAATTGTTTGAAAATAATATTTTTCAGCTTCGATCAAAAGTGAAAATTATGTACGTTGCGCTTCAGATACAAAGTAATATTTATTATATTTTCCCTTTAAAAATATGTTCGACCAAATGTCTTACGGCAAGATTCTTGTCGATATTGTAACATCTAGCAATCTCGATGAAATGTAAAGAGAAAAAAACAATCGCCTTTAATCGATTTGTAAGATGTCCTTATCAGAGTGCCATGTGGTTGGTCGATTTCCTTTTGCTCATACATATGGTCAGTTTTTATAAGTTTATTGGTGATGATGGATTACTGAAATTTGCTGTTGGATCCCGGTTGCGTTTAGAGAAATTGCGAGTCAAATTTCGAGGCAGTTGCGTACAGGAATTTTTTTTAAATAGATGGGGTTTTCAAAACTGGGTGCGAGATGTTTAATGCACCGAGAGCGGAACCAGTTCAAAATGGGCAGTATGGAATATAGTTAGACTGAAGAAAAAGTCGATTAGCGTAATGATGCAATTTCAGGGTTGCTTAAAAGTATTCTTCTGTCGAAAACTCGAATTTGAATTTTTGACTCCGTCACAATACTTTTCCCACACATTATTCTATGTACATAGGGAAAGCAAAAACAGCGCCATACTAATTTTAAAAATAAGTATGCTTCAAATTATAAAAAACTCGATGTACCGAAAAACTATACGTAAAAGCAAAAGAAAAAATAAAGAAAGAAAAAAGAAAAGTATGTTCCGAACTGCACCAAACTTCATAAAAAGCAGTCAATATTTTTTAAACCAGAAAATGCAGGTAAACTTGTGTTATTTTTCACATTTCATTTGACTTCTATAACTAGCAGTTAGAGTTGTAAAAAACCCGGGAATTTCGAGAAGGGGGAATAAAACTGGGAATTTTGGGGAATAAACGGGGAATTTTGGACGGTTTGGAAACTTTGATGGGAAGAAACTAATTTACGTGCTTCTTATATGCTCTTATTAATCCGGCGCATTACACAATTTAAATCTTAATAATCAATCGCCATTTAGATGAATTCTTTAAATACTTGTAATAGTTTAAAGTTAAAGGTACTGAAATAAAATTTTTGAAAATTCGAAAATACAAAAATTTTGTAGAAAATGGGAAAATTATATTAGTCATGAAACAAGTAAAATGTTATTGGTACTGATGCAGCTTTTTTAGTATCGCTCAATATTAAATAAATATGAATGAATTAATCGCTTTGTAATAAGTATTTCATTGCTCGGAGTATTTTTATCTTTAAAATATTCACAAATTAAATAACAATTTATTTGCGAAATTAATTTTCATTTTTATATATGATAAGAAAGTCACATAATTTAAATATATATATTTTTTTGATCTATCAAATCTTTCTCAATTTTCCATGCTTCAGCTATTTACAATTCCGAATGCAAAAAAGAAATATTAATTTTGGGTCATACACATTCTTTTTACAATGGAAAATGAAATTACTGAAAATTCTCCCTTTTTGGAAACTTTCAGAATATCCAGTTTTTTCCAACATTTCCTCCTCAAAAATTCATTCCCGGGAAAAAACCGTTTTTTTCTCGTCTTTGCAAATTTACTAACAGTTGATTTCATAATTATTTCGGACTCTCTTCCTGATGCACGTGGTACTCGTATATATTGTCTGTAGAGTTTTACACACTAAACAACATATTGCTGCTCGTGCCCTAGGGCGAGTCGGGTGGTCTGGGTTTTCGACACTAAACAACGTGCTTAATATTCTGTTTTTGACTTTTATAATATTATAATATTTATTTTGTAATATTTATTTCTGTAATTTCACTATATAGAAACATCATTAATTGTGTCATAACGGAAGCAAGTTCATAATTTGCCTTAAATTCAAACTGCTGAAACTTGAAATATAGTGTCTGTAAGCATTATGCAGAAAATTTTACAAACTTATTAGACATTTAAAGATTTAATAATGTTTATTCTAAGATATATTTCAAAATTATGACGTCTGAGGTGCTGTACTATCATTTGAAAAGCATACGCGATGTCATATAGGTAGACTTAAATTAATTAATTAATAAATAGACCTAATTGAAATAGTTTTCTTTACTGCATTTGTTTATTATTTTCTTCAAAAATCATTAGTTTTCCGTGTAAATTTAGTCGAATACATTTTCAAATCACGTGTAAATTTTGCCGAGCATGTCATTTTAAAGATACTATGAAATTAAAATATAAAAGAAAATCTGATATGAGCAGCACACTGTTGTTCTCTATATCGATGCAACGAATTTACTTTACAGTGAAAATAGTTGGAAGATAGACACGACAAGATGTATTTAACGTTGACTTGTACATTTGACGCTTTTCCGGATGATAACATGCTAAAATATTTTAACTACCCAATTAACTAGTATTTGGTATCCTCTAACTTGACAATTATCAATATTAATAGCATCCGCAATAAGTAATATAGTCCACATATTAAAATATTTTAAATTAATTCATCAATTTGGCATTATTTTCGTTAGTTTAAAGTCATTTTTGTAATTTTGACAAAAATTACGTCATTATCATTATATAAATGTCACCACATTGACGATTTTTCAATAATCCCACATCGTTACCCGGTAACTATGGGGAATATTAAATTTCGCCCACCGTTAAAAAAAATTCTAATCGTTCTGGAATACAATGAAGCAACCTCAACCCTATAACTGGGCATTAGAGTTCCTTATGTGGTAACCTGTGGACCACTAATTTGTGGACCACTAACCAATCCATAGTTCACGGGTGATAAGGAGTACATCTGCTAGTACTTATGGATCCCAATACATGTAAATCCATCACAAAATCGGAGAAAAAAAAGTTGACCCCATCACAAACTTTCCCTTTTCATATGCTATTGCAATGTATTGTAGACAAATAAAAATTATTTCTGTCGTCTATTAAATATCCGAGAAAAGAGTAAGTCAAAAAACAGCGTTATTAGAATCCGACTTCGCCTAAGAGAACCCAGGGACAGACTGCCCTCCCACCCCCCTACATCTCTTGACATATATGAAATGAACAAAAATATTTTTTCATAAACATAAATACATTCTAGAGAAAGGTATACAAAATGAAGTTCTTGCATATTTTAATGGAATTTAAATTATTGGCAACTTTCTCATCACAGCCGATATTGCAATGCCCTCTTATAAGGCGGCATCCGCTTCACTGTGAGGAAAGCCGATATTTGAAAATATTAAATAATACAGTTATGAGTCAATTTAAGTTAATATGAAAATACTAAATTTTCAACTAAATTCTATTAGAAGAAAATGATAATTATACTCTGTTTTGCATAATAGGGTGCTCATCAAAATAAAATACACAGTGGTTCGTGTTTTCCACATCAGTCAATTCTGATATCACAGAAGATAAAGGCTACTTAAACAATCTTTAAAACAGATAAAAAGTGATGAAGCTTTCTCTCTTCATGCGATCTTATCGTTCCAATATTTTGTTGAAAGACATTTTAATTACATCTATTGAAAGATAGTGTGATTCAACAAACAAAATGACGGAGTTCAAGTAAAGAGGGCAGTAAGAGCTGTAAAATGCTTAAGTATATGTTTAGAGCTATGAAAATTTGAACATATTCATAGCTGTAAAATGTTAATAATGGAAGCAGAGTTTGTTGAGACCATCGTTCTAAGGTTTAACGTGAAAGGGAAAAAATAGAATTTATAATAAATTGAAAAAAAAAATCATTTTTATAACATACCTACTGCAAAAAAATTAATGTTTGTAATCAGGATTGAGCATTATAGGCATTACTTTTCAGTAATCGTTAGTTTCTAGCTACTTAGGAATAATATGTTTAAATATCCAAGATGTGATAAAAGAAAATTTATCTTAAAAGAAAAAAATATTCAAAAGAACAGGGAAAACCGACCCATACATATTGCCTTTCACCGGCTCAGATTTGCTGAACTATCTTGTACTTTGTTATTATTTTGTTATACAATTTAAGTTATAAAATTTATTGCATCCTAGAACTATAGTTTTTACGTTTATATCATATAAAATCCTTAGTACTGTATGTTATTTGGCAGCAAAGTGCCCAAAGTAATCAAGTTAGTAGTCCATTTAGTAATAATCAAAGCAGAGGTACCAGAAGGTTGTACAGATATTTAACTTTATTTCGATCTGAATTCTGAAGGACAGACAACTTATGGTCCGATTCAATTACAGAAGAAAAAAAAATTGATGTGGGCAACATATGACTTTCCCTGCAGAATCATATTCACGTTCTCTGTATTTCTTCTATAATGCATTAAATTGAGTTTAGTGACACAAAATAACACTGAATTTGCACTTTTAATTCAATTTTTGTTTTTATTTGATAACTGGACATTTTTTTTCAAAGGCGGCGTAGTAAAAATGCGAAAAATCTCAAATATCTCGAGAACAGTTAGTCCTAGAGTAATGGGGTTCGTCTTATTTTTTTCATCGTCAAAAATTATGCATTAAACAAGCCTTTAATTGATACATTTGAGCATATGTAGTCCTTTATTTTAGATTTTGGCGGGCCATTTCCGAATCGTACCAAAATCTAATCAGCATCAGGTTAACCTACAAGTGATTCATCTACCAAATTTTATGAAATTTGGTCTACTAGTTTTTTAGCTAGAGTGGATAAGGGTAATTTTTAAGGGCCATTTTTGCGAAAAAAAGCAGTTTTTTTTTTATCCCGAATCAATATTTTAATCAGCACCAGGATTGCCCACAAGGAACTTACCTACCATATTTTATGAAATTCGATCAATTTAGTTTTTAGTTAGAGTGGATACACAATCTGCACAGATAGACAGACACACACACACACAGACGTCACGCTAAATATAGTTCTTTGTGTTCTAAAGGTCCCTAAACGTGTAGATCAGTCAAAAACTCGAGTTGCGATTTTCGACACGATTCCAATACTTTCCCTATACATTACCATGTATTGCAGGAAAAGTAATACTATTGTTTTAGTATTGATCTAGTGTTCTCAGTGAATATAATATTAACTGGTCTGGTTGACATTCGTGATTCAAATCCAGGTTGACACATAAGTTCTTTCAGACTGTAAGATGATTCTAAAATGTAGTTCTCGTCAATTAAATTACAGGAGCAATTTTAAACATTTTTTTTCATGGAGGATTTCATTTTAAAATTTAGTTTTGTTTAACGTGGTTTGTATATACATTTTATGAGCATTTAGTTCAAAATATTTATATTCCATCTCAATTGTATTCGTAAAATTACCAATTGTTTCATTAAGTGCAATAATTTTTCGTTTAAAAAATACATTTGAAAAATATTTTATAATTTCATTTATTTTATTTTTTCAAATTTCGATCTTAAATATCATATAAAATTCTGCAATTCAGTAATAAATGTTACTTTTAAAAAATAAAGATACGGTAGGTATTACGCATAAACATATTTTTAACAATTAAAAGATTAACAGGTTTTTTCCTTCCTAATATTGATCAAGGAAAACTTTATAGTATTCATTCTCACATGGAGTTTAAAAATGAGTCATAGCTATTGAAACCATTCAATAGAACCTCATTTCGCTTTTGCTCTAGCTCATTTACCAACATGAAGACAATAGCAAGGCTTACTAAACTGGACGCAACTGAAATGGAAGAATACATAAACAACATCCACACGAATTCGTTACTAAACGAAATTGCTACTAAAATTTCCATCTGTATAACAGTTGCATATTGAATTAAACACTGGGAAATCATCAAGACCCCAATGAAATATTATTTAGAATAACAAAATATATTTTATCATCATGAGCCCAATGAATAACAATAACTTTGAAATGCAATCATATTTATTATTTCCTTTTTTCAAGTTCAGCCTTTTATTACGACACTTAGCAACTTTTGAAATTAAAAATACTTCTATTTGTTCTTATTATCTCTTCTTTACATGTGTTTGATATTTGATTGTGCTAAAAATTATATCATCTGAAAGAATTCTTCTATAGAATGTCTTATATACAGAAAAAACCTTTGAAATATTTTAATTTTTTATATTTATTACAATTGAAATATGTAAATATAGCCTATTTTAAGTTTATATTACTGAATGGTTATTGTGTACTAAAGAATTATATTAAGTGACTTATGACTAAGAAAAATATAACGGTCATTTGTAACTGTAACCCCCCAGTTACGTATGACTTTTCAGTGTTGGCTCTCAGTTACTTTCACTTATTACAAAATAACAATAACTAACTTATTACATTTTATTATAACTTATTACAAAGTAATTTTATTCAAACCTGTATTGTAACATAGAGTAAAAAATTTATATTAATTACATATTGTACCAAATTTACATTTGAACATATTGCAAAAAATTCTTATTTGTAACATATTATAAAAATAATCATATGCGTAAGATATTACAACAAATTTATGTGTGTAACACATTGCAACAAAATATTTGTATTGTATTAATTTAATATATAGACATGAGCACTTGAGTGTGACAGTACTTCTATGAAATAAAATTATTTTATACCTATTGTGCTCGCAGTAGTAGTAAATACTAAGCAAAGTTCTGTTACGTATGATCTGATACGTATAAATATTTTCACTTCTTTCACTTTCCAGTCATTTGATCAACAACATTCAACGTGCGGACGTACGCAAACTCTTTGTGAAACACTTGCATCAATACACTATATATAAAATGTAATTTTTATAAGAAAAATAGTGTTATATAATGAAAAAAATCAAGATTAACAACTTTTGTAAATAACAACCAATGAACCAGAAGATCACCTTCAGAAACTTGAAATAATAATGCAAGATATATCATTAAAACACAACACCTTTCAAAATCAGAAATGAGATAATAATGGAAGGTATGTCATTATGATACGAAATGTTCAGGGGATTACCGGCAATGATCTAAAAGTGAAAAAACAAAAGAAGAACGAGATCAAAATAATTGAAAATAATGGATAGAAAGCCCAAAATGTGCAATCTCATCAAGAGCCGCATGAATATTTCAACTTCTTAATGTTCTTTTCAATAAATAACCTTGTAATTATATACAAAATGATTATAACTGTGCCCCTAAGAACATCAAAAACTTAATACAAGGACATAAAATGAATGATAAAAAATTTAATAAATGATAGAAAACCCTTATCAAGATAGCAAGAAGCCACCTAAATAGCAAGAGGCTACCTAGATAGCAAGAAGCCAAAATAGCAAGAAGACCACAAAAGGAATTTTAGAGTGTGCTTGAAGAATTCTATCTAAACAAGCGAAGTGATGGATTAGAGGAAGAAAACAAATGCGTGTTAGCGTACTTTACTAACCAGTCAAATCGTAGCTTCGAATATATATATATATATATATACTGACGCTGAAGAATTAAATATTTACAAGAAAATTAAAACTAAAAACCTTCGATGAGATCAACCTATGACAATAAATGATAACATATTTTTTCTTTTTTCATTTGTGAGAAAATAATGGCATGGGTTGAAATCTTCATATGATAAAATCTCTCTAAAATAAGATAAGTTAATTGCAATTGTTGATTTAAATGAACTCACGAAATTCCTCTGCAATTACGTCTCAATTCTCCTTAATTATGATGTTAATGTATTCACTTACTGCAAGGAAACATTTGTAAAATATGAAGAACAACGCAAAATAACACCAAAACGATCAATCCATTCTTGATAAAAAAATGTTTGTATAATGAGTATGTATTTTTGTTTCTTTACTTTTAATCTAAACTTATACATTGGCTTAAAAAATTAAGCACGGAAGGTTAAATCAACAAAAATGGAAAAAGTAAAGCTTTGATTAACTCAAAATTGTACATGAAGGTAGCAAATGTGTTTAAGCATTAAAGAAAACAAGAATTATGTACAATGATGAAAAAAATATTTACTTTTCGTAAGTTATATGATGACGTCACATTTGGGTCATTAACAAAATGACGTTTAAAGGCAAACAAACCAAACAAAACTTACATTAATATGGTATGTGACCACCTCGGAACTTCACACAAATTTTACAATGATTTTCTATGCTTTCAATGAGGTGATCAACCATCGCAGATGCGAGCAATGGCCATTCCTCCAATAGGACAGTTTCCAACTCTCTGAGACTGGCTGGAGGAGGGTAAACGTGCAGAGACAGCACGCCCGTGGGAATCCCAAAGGTTTTCAATGAGATTAAGGTCGGGGGAATACGCCGGCCACTACATATGTGAAATGCAATCACTTTCCAGGTATTCGTCAACGATGTTAGTTAGATGGGGACGGGTATAAGGAAGAAATCAGGACCAACTGCTGCAGTATAGAGTCTCGCAATGGGGTCTAGGACTCCACCCCGATACCGCGCAGCTGTCGCAGAACCGCCTTTAAAGATGTGCAGCTCTGTGCGATATCCCATTGAAACTCCAGCGCACACCATGACGCTGCCACCTCTGAATGCGTAATGTTCGATAATGTTCTTGGCCTGATTGCGTGTACGTCGTTCTCTCCAGACCCTTACATGCTTATCATCTGATTCCAGGGCAAATCTGGACTCATCCGTGAACAGGACGTTGAACCAATCTGAGACAGTCCAATTGACATGTTGACGACAGCACTTTAATCTTGCCCCTCTGGCTTGGACGGTTAGTAGAACATAAAAACGTGGTACTCGGGCGTACAGTCCCTTCACATGGAGCCTTCGGCGCACAGTACTGGCAGAGATTGTCTTACCAAGTGCCGCTGCAACCATGGATGTAACAGTTGTGGAGGCCGATCGTCAATTCCGCTTGGCTACTATAGCAATATACCGATTATCAGAGGGGGTGGTAACCCTTGGACGACCGGGCACAGGTCTCTGGACAACTGTTTGACTTGTTTGGAATTGTTTCCATAATAGAGAAATTACCGAATGATCAACGCCAAAGAAAATAGCGACATCTTTGATTGACTGTCCTGTTTCAATGTGTCCGACAGCACGCCGGCGCTCACTATCTGTCATTCTTCTTCTTTCAGCCATAGAAACACGAATATCATCAAAAATAATCCTACAAAAGTTATAAACACTTCGTATCAGCATTTAAACGCCTCTCCTCAAAATCTTCAGAATGCTGGCATCTTCAACGACTGTCCAATAAGCATATATCCGGACTGTTAATCGTGATTGGCTGTAACATACGATATTTGCATACTGCCATCTACATCCGCAGCAATTTTCATCCACTCAAATTCAAATACTCTTTCGAAAAATGAAAATTTGCATTGAATGCTTAACTTTTGGAAGTAAGTGTATCTCAAGAACAGCGCATGTTAGCGTCTAACATATATATTTTCATTCGTTTTAAAATATTGAATTTGTATAAAATGAATATTCATTTACTAATTCCATAATCACCTATATTTTCTTTCTCTCTGAACAAGTAAACCCCCCGATATTTCCCTATATTCTTGTTCCTAGAAGAAAAATTATAGACGAATTTCCACATTAAAAAACACATTAACATAAAAAAAAGAAAGAGAGAAGGAAGATAAAAAAAGAAAGAGAGAGGAAAGAAAGGGAAAAACATAAAAATAAGCAGCCCGTTATTTCTAAGTGTAAAAAAATAAATAAATAAAAATATAAAATAAAAAATAAATAACTTTTTGGAGTGAATTTTGATGCTGAATACATATCGGTCATCATCTAAGATCTATCTATAACCAATCCTGAAAAATAGATGTTATAAGGCTAATGTAAATTTTTTAATTGGAATTGGCATCTCTATAACTAGAAGCGTAAATCCTTAGTAAAAGAAATTAAACGTTTCAAAACATTGTTTTGAACTTCGAGTGAAAAAGAATAGGAAAAACAATACCCTCAAGGAACTTGATGCTAAATTCATATTAGTCATCATCTAGACTATCCACAGCCGATTCTGAGAAATAAATGTTTAAAGAAAATCGAAAAGCCTTGAACCTGAGGAATCGGAAGTGAAAATTGTTAGTAAATTCCTTATCCTCTCTGGAATTGGATGCTAAATACATATAAGTCATCATTTAAGCTCTATATACCGCTAATCCTGAGAAATAAAGGTTTGAAGGAAAATTTTTGAAAAACTCAAAGTAAAAAATACGGAAGTGAAAAAGTTTTGAAATAATCGCAAGTAAAAATCCTTATCCTTAGGAAGGTCCTGTCACTGGCCGATTTTAACGAGATTAGTTTAAGCGATAATCTACCACACTAAAAAAATTGTGTAAATATTAGCAGCGTAATCCAGCCAGAAAGCTATAAATTAAATTTAAAAGTTTTTAAATAGCACCAAAATTAAACACTTTCCTATCATTTCGAAAGAATCCTTATCGGTTAGGCGAAAATATGTAAGTCATAAATTTCATGGTACATCAAGATCAAATGCACCGTGTGAAGATTTATCAAGAAAGATCAATCATGCATAAGCATTGATTATGAAACACTTTCCAACTGAAATGTAATTTCATTAAAAAATTTCTAAAATGTGATATATTCAGTGGTAATATCTTTTACATTATCACAGTACTACTGTAATTTATTCTACTTAAATATTTAAAACTGTATCGAAATATAAATCATCTGATTCTTTATGTAAAATCAATGAATATTTCATTCATATAACTTGTATTCCAGACTCCATAGCTAAATAATTTTGTGTGAAAAAAATTCAGCAATTCTTATGTAATTCATCTTACAATCGCTTGAGATATTTGCATTCTGCATATGTTAAAATTAGACTTCGTTGAAGAAATAATAAAAGTTTAGGGATCATTTAAAATCACAACTATTGTAATTGCATAGGCACGGAATTTAGATACACAGATAATATATGTGTGCATGTGTATATACTCAAAGTATTGGAATCGTGCCGAAGATCGGAACTCGAATTTTCATAGGATCTACACGTTTTGGGACTTCTAGAACACGAAAAAACTATTTTTAGGAAGACGTCTGTGTGTGTAAGGGTGTATCTGTGTATGTTTCTGTGTGTCTGTGTGGATATTACATCCACTCTAATTGAAAAACTAATGGACCGAATTTCATACAATTTGGTAGGTATGTTTTTGTGGGAAATCCTGATGTTCATTAGATTATAGTACGATTCGTAATAAAAGAATCTGCCTTCTTTGCGAAATGGCCGCAGAAATTGCCTTTATCCACTCTAGCTAAAAACTAATGGAACAAATTTAACAAAATTTGGTGTATAATATTTCAATAACCTACAAGTGATTTATATACCAAATTTAACAAAATTTTGTATATAAATCATTTGTAGGTTATTCTAGTACGATTCGTTAAAAAGGAACGGGCTATTTTTGCGAAATGGCCCACAAAAATCGTTATATATAAAAATAAAAGACTACGTGAGCTCAATTATATCAATTACATTCCTATTTTATACGTGATTTTTGACAACAAAAAGAATAAGACTAACCCCATTACTCTAGAACTAGCCATTCTTGAGATATTCTAGTTTTTACGCGTTTTCGCTATGCCACCTTTGACAATAAGTCCAGCTATCAAATGAGAACCAAATTTAAGTTTAACGTGTAAATTCAATGTCATTTAAAATACTTATGGTTGTTATTTTGTGCAGATAAACTCAAATTATTATTGAATAAATAAAGAGAACGAATATGAATCTGCAGGGAAAGACATATGTGATGTCCACATCAGAATTTTTAACAGTATTACAAGAATGATTTATAGAAGTGAACGGGGATTATTTTCAGGCCATTTCGAAAAAAAATGTATGATCTGTAATTAAAGATCCATCAAATTTTTGTCGAATAAAATGTTCATCAAATTTAAGCTGTGTACCAAATTTTAACTCTCTAGGACGTAGGAAAGTGTATTAAAAATGCCATCAAATAAGTGTATCAAGGAGAGTTATATAAAATTTAAAAAAAAAATGAAAAATTGTTGTCTACCAAATTTTTTTTAAAATGTGAAGCCTCTCCCATATGCTAAACGTTTAAACAAATGGAAAGATATTTATTATATAATATATCTCTCTTTTCTTTCTGGAAGATATCCCAAAGTCAGAATTTAATTGAATTTGTTTTTTCCTTATATTAAATAATTTTTAATTAAAAAACTACTTAACATATTTTACTGAATTTTTTTTTATATATTCTATGGGATAATGTGAATATTTTCTAGAAATTTCGAAGCAATCTGTGAATTTTAAATTTACTTAAAAAATGTTTGAAAAATTAGGTCTCATAGGGTTCAATGTATTTCATTTTTTCAACCAGGGTTCAATAAAAAACTAATTGGGTGATACTATTCATTTATATTCCCATAAGTCCTACAGACCGTCTGAACAACATACTAAAATTTATTTTGATAAAGTCATTTTTACGGCAGTTATCGTGCTAACGGACAGACAGACAGACAGAGAGAATGAACAAAGTCATAAACACTTTTCAACATTGTTGTAAAGTGTTAAAAATATATTTCCACCTGTTTACTGGATATTACAGATTTCAAACTTAATTTTGCTAAAGACATAACACCTCGTTTTTAACACTTTACAACAAAGTTGAAAAGTGTTTATGACTTTGTTCATTCATTCTGTCTGTCTGTCTGTCCGTTAGCACGATAACTGCCGTAAAAATGACTTAATCAAAATGAAAGTTTAGTATGTTGTTCAGACGGTCTGTAGGGCCTATGGGAATATAAATGAATAATATCACCAATTAGTTTTGGATTGAACCCGGGTTGAAAAAATGAAATACATTGAGCCCTATGGGACCTAATTTTTCAAACATTTTTTAAGCGGATTTAAATTTCACAAATTGCTTCGAAATTTTTAGGTAACATTCAAATTGTTCCATAAAATATATAAAAGAGAATTCAGCGTAATATATTCAGTAGTTTTTTAAATAAAAATTAAAATAATAATAACACCTCTTATATGAAACGATCACGTGACCATGATATGAAAGTATCACGTGATCCACTTCAAAAGGATATATGGCATCCATCTTGTCTCAAAATCGTGATTTTTAAAGTTCGTTTTATTTCATATTGAGTGTTGTATCCGTCCTAAAACCACTTTATTTTGGTTTAAATTCTGTGCATCTAACTAAATGAACGCAATTACAATATATATGAGTTTAAATGCTCATCCAAATTTGATTATTTCTATAACGAAGCCTATTTTTCACTTATGTAAAATGTAAACAGCAAAATATGTTGGATCAGTTGTATAGACATTGCTGTATTTTTTTAACGCAAAAGAATTTAGCTCATGGAGTCTGCATAGCTGATATGAAAGAAATATTCATTGACTTTATACCGAGAGAAGGACGATTTTTTGCGATGAAGTTTTAAACATAGAGTTAATTTACTTGTAGCTCCATGGTCTTAATGTTTAAATAAAATAAATTATTATAGTATTGTGATGAATGGCATGAATGGGAAATTATTTATGAATGAAATGCTGCTTTTTTTTAGAGAGCCAGGCGTGTTATTTTTTCTATGACGTCGTTTGAATGAATTTCAGTTGTTTTCGATGAAGTTTTTAAATATAATAAATTATCGTGGTATTATGATAATTCTAAAATTATTATCGAGTAATATATCACATTTTAGAGATGTTTAAACCAGGCAATTTATATTTCAATGCCGTCATTTGAATGAAGTTCATTTTTTTCGATGAAGGTTTAAGTATTCAAATATAATAAATCAATGTAGTATTGTGAGAAGTTTTAAAATATTACCGAGGAATATATTGCATTTTAGACATGTTTAAATAAAATTGCATTGCTGTTGGAAAGTGTTTCATAATCAATGCTTTAAGCATGATTGATCTTGTTAGAATTTAATATTGTTCGTATCTCCAGAACCAAATCTCCAGAGCCAAATCTCCAGACATTCCCAGAACGAAAAATCCACAGTGGAAATCCATAGTAGAAATCCATCCATCTCTCACCCCCCCCCCCCCCCCCTATGAAATTTGATGCTGAATCCATATCTGTTACCGTCTAAACTCTATCTATAGCCAACATTGAGAAAGAGATGTTTTAAGTAAAATGAAAGTTTTTGAACCGGAAATGGAAAATAAAACGGCAAGAGGAAATCCTTAGTAAACCCCACCCGCATCTGGAATTTAATGCTGTATCTATATCAGTCTTCATGTTCTAGAAGATCCCGAGAAGTTTCAAAAAAATATTTTAGTAAAAGCAAAAGTATGGCAAAATCCCCCCTCCCCCCAGCAATGAATGTTCCACATTGCTGTTCTTGTGGCTTCCCTCACATTTTAACGTCTGCGTGAAAAGTGCCATATGAGCGATATGAGCATGTGCCATATTAGCATGATGAACGCATCTGCGTCACACTAAGTGCATTATTAAATAGATCAAAGTATTTAAGTACGCTAAATTTGGTGTGAAGTTCTATAAAAAGCAATCAGACGAGGTGGGAATCGAAATCTTTGAATTAAAAGAAGTTAACACTAAAAAATATAATTGCGTTTTGTGGCCATAAGCTTGCGAAAACGAAAAGCACCCCCCTAAAAAAGTTGATATATATATATATATATATATATATATATATATATATATATATACACTGCCGGACAATTGCTGAGGACGGATCGCAAATTGCAATGTAGCGCAACATTAAACGGGGGTGGAGGCCCAGAGCAGGATAAAACACCATACTGTTCGGACATTGCCACACTGTTCGGACATTAAAATAAAGATCATTTATTGTTCTGGAGAATACAGAAGGTTTTGAAACATCTGAAAAGGAAAAAGTGTTCATTTGATGCTGTGTACGGAGAAATGGAAAAATGCATATTAATGACAGCAGGCACCTTTGAGAAAGGTGTCAGTACGAGATATGTCCATCGTAGAGTGCGATGCAACATTCCGCACGTAATGTCATGCTTTGCACAATATTATCTGGTAGCTGTTGAGGCAAGTTATCCCACTCCTCTGTCAGTGCACGGATGAGGATGTTCTTGTTTGTTGGAGGATATTTTCGACCAGCAAGTCGCCTCCACATAGCATCCCAAACATTTTCAATTTGGTTTAGTTCTGGAGAACGTGCTGACCATACGAGGCATTGAATACCCTTCGCTGACTAGACAATCCTGAACAGCGAGTGTTCGATGACATGGTGCGTTGTCGTCCATGAAAACAAATTTATCACTGACAGCACCGCGGAAAAGGCGAACATGCCGCAGTAGAATTTCATCAATGTATCGTTGGCCGGTCATAGTCCCAGTTGTAACCACATATAGGGGCGTGCGGCCATTGATCATGATGTCGGCCCATACCATGATACTGCATGTCGGATATAGGTCCCTTTCCTGGATATTTTCTGGATGATAAGCAGTACCATTCACATACAGATCAGTTGGCGTCTACAATCGATGACAGTCTGAACCTACTCTCATCTGAAAATAATACGCAAGCCCAATCCTTTCGGTCCAAATGCGATGGATACCCTTACAAACGGACGATACTGTGCTGACTGGACAATGGGATACACACAACAGGTCTGCGGAAGTATAGTCCTTCTCCCAAACATTTGGCCTCAGTTTTTCGGGAGATCGGATGTTCTGTGGTAGCTAGAAACTGATTTGGACAATGGACCTGTCTCCTGCAGGCGTCGTACTTCCAGCACGACCTTCGAGCTCTTTGAACACGACCTCCCCCGTGACTCTTGCTACACATTCCAGTTGTTTTAAATACTTGCCACAGCAGTGAAACAACTCTGTAGGCGATGTCGTACTCAATGGCAACATCTGGTATTTTTTGCCCTTCTTCGATCTTTTAAATAATACGACCACGAGTAAAATCATCTAAGTGATCTCGGGAAGACATACTGAAAATTTCAAATTCATCAATTAAATATTTCCCTTAAAACTTTCACTTGGAACAACAACTGTCCACATGAGTCAAATCCTTTAAATCTCGCTTCAGCGCTATCACGTGACGAACAGGCGGGGTAATGAAAAATTTGCATACGCACACCTCTTCTTATTGTATCCCGCACTTATTCTAATTTTCCATATTTTACTTCCTTTCGTTTTGTGGTTACTATGGGTGATAGTGTCATCCGTCCTTAGCAATTATCCAGCAGATATATATATATATATATATATATATATATATATATATATATATATATATATATATATATATATATATATATATATAATTGAAGATTTTTATGATTACTTGTAATATATAGATACCCGAGAAATACCACAGAAAATTGCTTGTAAACTGTAGGTAAAGGTAAAAAAATTGCAAATCAGAAGCCTAGTGTAGCACGATGAGCTATGCAAGAAGTTTGGAAATTGAATAAATGGAATCTAGTGAATATAAAAGGAATAAAATGAATATATATATATATATATATATATATACCGTACGCAGACAATAACTGTCAAATTTTTTCATTAAAGAAAATAAAATTTAAGTACATAGGTTTGTTCTTTGTATACGATCTTGCAAGGAAATGCCCATTCCCAGGAGACGTTTCTGGATTTTTTTTTTCCCAATATTGATGAAAGCCATCTCACTAACATCATGCGAGGAGAATACCGGACAAGAGGTATCTCCAGTACTCTGAGAAATGGCGTATATGGTACAAAATTTCGAAAAAAAATCGCCCCGCTGTTGTTTTACTTCATTTAGTAGCCTAAATCTGTACAAAAGTTCGTTTCTTTTGGTTGAATAGTGTTTTAAAAAAGAAGATTACCTCAATTGGATAAATATACAAAAAGTATTGCTAAGTTTTTTTCAAATTTTCCCTTACAATCAGCATCTTCGAAAACGTGTAGATTTTTAGTTTTTCCGAAAAGTGCTTTCGACACGAAAACAATACTTCTCTTTAGTGAGGAAAGTAAAATCTGAAGTCAAGTTACCGAACGAAACTGAAAAGAAAATGTGTTTTTAGAAGGTTTGTAGTCATGGAGCATTGGTTTGGTATCTTTGGATAATAGTAGTCCAGCCTGCGTTGAAATGAATGAATTAAATCTTTGTGGTCACGATCTTACGGATTTGATTTTCTAACACATTTTACTACGATAATCTACGTATTTATTCAAACTAAGCAATTTCACTTACTAATATTGTCATTTTTACCAAGGCCTATTGATACATTTTAAAATTCGAAGTTTTGCATTTGTTTGCATTTGATATTAAAATGATCCGAAAATTATAAAATTATATATTTTCTCTCTTTCATATACATTCATTTTCTCTCTTTCCTTCTTATTTTCTCTCTTTTCATATAACTTACTAGACATCCTGAATTAAAAAAAATATATTTCCGATAATCTTTTTACCTGACCATCGACTCACTTCAACTTGCCCTGGGTTTAATTGAATTGGTACTCCTATGAAATAATTTGGTACGATAAAAAAAAATCTTAAGCTACTATATTTCCGTTGATAGCACATGATATTCAGTATCCATAGCATTCAATATTAATGCTGTGAACAGAAAGAATTGGAAAGAAAGTAAACATCGTGTAAAAAATTGCATCGCTGTAAATTCATTTTTAGGTAGAAAACGGTTAATATAATGTTGTAAACATTTATTATCTTCATTAGCCACAGACAAAATTTTGACATTATTCGCCGTTGACATATTTGTATGTAGGCAAGTCATTTACACATTGCAAAAATTTGACTGAAACAGATTTTGTACAGTCCTGCTAGCATAAGTGCTTATGCTCATTTACACTACGTTAAATATAATCGTATTACCAACTGAGTGGATAGAGCACCATCTGGCCAACTCGAGATCTATGGTTCGATTCCCCGCTAAGACATTTGTTCCTTACAATGATGCCCAAACATAATAACCTTGCAAGAATCGTGACTCTTAACGATTAATTCTGAATGAAACTATTCAACTTTTAATTCTGGAGTTTAGATGCAATATAGGTGACAAAGGGCTGAGGAATACCTAATTTCGATTTTTCTCATCATTCTATGATTTGGGACAGCAATATTAATTCACAGAGAATTGCGTCGGAGAGAATGATATTCTGTATGATAAAAGCAAAGGAATCAAGATAACGCACAGTACGAAAAGTTGAATTGGATCTGAAATACAAAGGAGAATGTAGGGTCCAATTCAAGTATAGATATTTTTAATATAACATTTTATTTTATTCACACAAAATTGTTGGCAGCTTGTAAATATTAATCAGCACTACAGATATTCAAAAATTCGTGTTTAATAAAAGTATTTACGTGTCACAAGACATCTTAAATATTACATTAAGAAATAATTGCGCCATTTTTATGTTTTAAAATATTGCTGGAAATTTAAACTTTCAATAATGGCAAGAGATTTATATTCAAATCATTTTAAAAACTTTTATTTTCAAATATTCTTCCCAAAAAGGCATCCTCACAACAATGGGCATAAAAGACAGAGACCAAAAAAGCGCATGACAAGCCCGTCAGTTATTCAAAACGAAAACAAACACCACAAACAGTGCAGCCAAGGAACAATACACTTTATATCATTTCAATTAAAAGCCGCCTCCAGACTCTAAAGAAAACCCACAAATTCAGTCCTTAAACAAATTTTTAAAGCTCACAAATTTAACTTAAAAATTGTACAGCGCAAAACTTACACGCTGGTCCAAAAGACAAAGATAGAAAGGAAGAAAGAGAACAAAACAAAGTAAAAAGTCCCACCACCACCATCCACCCGCACAAACACCCTAGCTTAGTTGTGAACACGAAGTTTGTAGTTCTTCGAGAACACCACTTTTTGGAATGTTTTCAATCGCAGCTCCTCTTGTTTGAGGTCGCTACAAGCATTAGGCGTGCCAAGCATTACGCTGTCCGTTAGTCACCTATCAAGCCTGCAAACGATGTTTAAATTTTTTGAAACAGGCAACATGTTTGGATTTTACAAATCGAAGTCTCTTTTGTTGCGTCCGACTAGATTTCACTTCTTAATTTAAAGGGAAATTTTAATATTTTCTTTGTGGTTTTGTGGGAATTGCTTAGTTTTTCAAGTAAGATGGATTGGCATGTCTTTGTAAAGAGGAGAGGCGAGTAAGTGACGCTTCATCAGTTCAATGAATTATACCTCCTCTACTTTTTTGAGGGAGAGACTCACTCATTGGTTCTCTTACTATTCTGGCAATGAAAAGACTATTTTAATGCACATTTCTGTATTATAGCAGTATGTTTCAATAAAATAAATTATATTTTAGCACTAAAAATACGCGTAAAAGACGCACAAAAAAAGCTGGGTTTACTGCCACTAGAATGACACTTTTAAACAGGTAAATTTCGAGTTACAGACTTAAAGGTAACTATATCTATATGAATATGTTATTTTGCTTTTTTATATGAAAATTGCACGGAATAATGAGTATAATTTATTTTATTCAGAAAAGTCCGTTTTATACAGGTCATTTTACGTATACTCATATTTATAGCTCCAAATTCTAATTCATTTTTTATCCATCATATCCTTTACTAATATATTTAACACACAGTATACTCATATTTATTACTGCAAATGCTAATGTGGTTTGCCTATCATATCTCCTGATAAATTTAACGCACCCTATACGGATTTTTATTGCTCCAAAAAGGCCAACTTTATGCGTTATATGGAAATTTTGAATATAGCAATATATGTTTTAAACGTGATGAGCTTTATTTGTTCACAACATACTTGTATATGACATTCGCATTTAATATTTATAAACGATAGTATTTGACAGTATTTTTAAGTGTTAATTTTGTTATTGTGTTTTTTCAATAAAAATACTGTTTCACTGAACTTAATTTTACGCGACATAACATTTTTCGCCCATTGAAATCGCCTCCGCAAACCTTACCTTGTGGTCTTATTGACCCTATTAAGAAGTTCGTAGTTGAAAATAGGGCCATTAATTGCAGTAATATCACTGGAGAGTTCACAAATTTAGTTTTAGTTAACATCTCAATTACAGGGAGCCATGGATGAAAATTTCACTGCGTCGTCATGCAGAAATATTATTACAAATAATATTTAATACTAAAATGAGTTTATTAAAAACATTAATCAAGTTTCAAAAAGTATCTGCAACACTTTTCTAATGCAATAAAACTAAGAAACAAGAAACAACACCAAACAACATTCCTTTCTTCTTTCCACCCTTTAAGTTGATCCCGCATTTCAAGCTGTTGACAAGTATCAAAACAACTTATGTTGCAAACTTCTATTTTGCGGCTAAATTTTTCGTTCTATAAAATGAACATCATCACGGCGTATTTTATTTCACAGAAAACTCAAAATTTCAGCAGTTAAAGAATCTGATTATCAGCTAGTTCAAAAGCAATATGGATGTACAAATCACGAGGATCATCATGGCAATTGTTCTCCGTCGTTTTTTTTTTCCTTTTTTTTTGTACCCCGATGTAAAAATTGCATAAGCTTTTTGATTTAGAACTACTGTTCTAAACAGAGATACCCGGAAATAATGAAAAGTGAGAGTAAACCAGAAAGCAAATTTGATATTGTATATACATTGGGAAACTAATAGCTAGAAATTTTTTTAATTAATACTAATCAGGCATGTTTCACAGCTGGCAAATTACTTAATAATGATAATTTTTTATTTTCAGTGCTATATATTCTTCGCTATATGAAAAATTTTCTATAGGCGAAAACTGACGTGCTGTAAAACATATAAAAATGTCAAAACATTCTTTGTATTACACTTTCATGAATTAATGTTGAAAATTACATTACTTGACAGCATTGGAATTTTAAGTAAATAGTATATCGATTTATTGTTATTATTTAATGCTAAATGTGAATAAGTAACTCGAATGAATATTTTATGTCCCCTAAAATTGAAAATACATTTTTTCCTTTAAATATTTTTAATATTTTGTTTTCTAAATGTTTATGCGCAGAATAATTATTATTATTCCATAATAGACCTCATATATTTCATTTGTGATGTATATCCAAGCAGATTTTAAACTAACATAACGATGATAATCCCATTTGTATGGGGGGGGGGGGATTCCAAAATTTCATTAAAAAACTCGGTTTTTCCTCATCAACAAAATTATTTCAAGTATTTGTCGCCCTAGCTCTAAACACCAGGTGTACTGGCAGTAAATAAATATCCCAAATTAACTACTGTGGATTCGCAGATTTCCCCAAATTTTTACGAATCAATGATTCTTCCAATCTCTAAATAATTCCAAACCATTCAAATGTTATCAACTCTATCATAACTTCAAATTTAATCTGCAACTTTAAATTCAGCATCCATAAATATAAACATTATCTACAGGCGACGAATGACAGATGAAAAAGAACCTAAGATCAGAAAATAAATTCAGCAAACACAATTTTTTACTTTTACACGCTCAATTACATCATTTACAACTCTTTAATTATACAAAGATAACTACTAATTTGAACATGAAATTACACTTTCGTTATTAAAGCAGAACATACATTTACGACGCTTTGTTTGCCTCATAATTTTTTAAACTCATTTAGTAATTAGTTCCATATAATATATGTGTTTCGTGAGTATAGCGAGATACGAAGAAAAGTGACGTAATAAAATAAATGCATATGAGCAACAGTTTCTCAATTACTGGCGAAAGTTTTTCCCTCATAAATAAGTTGAGGTTTCATTTGAAAGACAAATTATTTCCTATCTTGCAACTTTTACTCGCATTTTAAAAATATATTTTGAAATAGCTTATCAAATAAAAAATATCATAATATTCATATTAACAACCTTAATAATATAAGACCCAGTATATCTAGAAAATAGTATTGCAAACAGTTTTAGAACCGTAAAAAGTAAAAATATAAATATTAGATTAAAATAAATAATAAACAATGGATATAAAGCCGAAGATGAAAATTTCCTCAGAAAGCATATGCACATTTTGAACTCCTTATTGTTCTTTTTTAAAAAATAACATAGTAACTATGTACAAAAAGGTTATTTTGCAAACTTAAGAACATCCAAAATTTCAAATACAAGAAAAATGAAAGAATAAAAGAAAATATAATAAAAAATGAAAGGCATTGCTCAATGTATATAAATATTTATTTACCTCGAGTTAATGATAATCAAAGGCTATTCCCGTTGCCATTCACACACATGTAAAGATCGGTGTTGCCAAAACAAAAATGTATATTTGAAAAGTAATTATTAAGAAGATTACATGAGTGTTACGACGTATGGATATATATATGCATTGGAAGTAATAGTGATTTTTAAAAGTCAGCATTGATATGTTATAGTTACATACATTTCAAAGAATGATTTAAAAGATAATACATGATCTATAATAGACTATATGTGTGGCAACTGATTAATTTGAATTTTATAATTAGATTCAAAATATTATTATAGGGAATATTGTTTAATGTGATAATAATAATATAAATAGTTGTCTTCGACGACAATGAAAAATAATGTCTGTCATTTGAGAATTTTGAAAAGTTTAATCCAAATATTTCTAAATTTCAAATAAATATTAAAAATTGTACCATCCAATCTTTTAATTATTCTTTTAAATTAATTATTATTTCCTTTCGGAGACTATGACAAAATATTTATTCAAATCTGAACGTTAAATGTTATTAAATATTATAACTAGCAAGAAAAAAGGATAAAAAAATTTCTATAATATTTATTTTTTAAGATGATCTCGGAAAAAATTAAAAAGAATTAGATTAAAAAATAGATTGAATTTTATATTAATAATTACATCAAATAAAATATTTTTAATTAAGCTGCTAATAGTAAAATCAATATTAAACTAATATTTCAAGGCGTATCGATGTACTACTTTCTCTACATGCATAGTATAAATTATAGGGAAGTATTCTGACTGGGTCGAAAATTTGAATTCCAGTTTTCGACCGAAGAGAGCATTTTAAGCATCCTTGAACTCGAAACCAACGTTTTGGAGGCGATATATATATATATATATAATAGTTTGAAAGTCCAATGAAAGAAAAGTGAGAAGCTGAGAAGCTGCAACTCGATAAACCTAACTTTCTAAAACACCCACAAAATAATATATATATATATGTGTGTGTGTGTGTGTGTGTGTGTGTGTGTGTATGTGTATGTGTGTGTGTGTGTGTGTGTGTGCGTGTGCGTGCGTGTGCGTGCTTGCGCCGCGGACGCGATATCTCACGAACGAATCGAGCATTTCGAACGTAGTATGATTCTTGAAATCGGTAAATGCTGGCACAATAAAAACTTTAAACGTAATCGAATGTTCGAAAGACCCCATAATTTTTTGATAAAACAGTGAAAAATAATTAAAAAATCAGAACCTTCGATGATGTTACATAAATAATCATTTCTAAAGTAATATTTCATTATAAAACGAATGACACAAACTTTAAAACTCTAGCATGAACCATTCTCGAAACATTGTACATTTTTCAAATAAATTTATTAAAAAATTACATAATATTAAAAAAGTATTAACTATAGTGAAATATGTTGTTCACTTTTCATATATAATAAATTTGTTAACACCATTCTCGTGGATCTAGTTTGCTGCGTTCACGAGAAAAGATATATTGTGTAATAGTTTTGTATTTTCACGCCCAACACTTTGCCAATAGTCACTCATTTATATATAAGGATATCACTTCTTACCGTATCTTTGTGATGCTTAACATTAAAACAATATATCGTCAATATATCGCGAAATATCGTCAACTTAGCAACTTCTTTTATGGTGCCAAATTAACGTAAATATCACCAAAATTCCAAAAATTAAGCTAACTTGATTCATTATTACATTATTTGTAAAATATGGACTATATTGCTTATTGTGAATGCTATCAGAAAATTGTCAAGTTAGATTAGAGGAAAATATAAATTAATTGGATACTTCGAAATAGTTTTACATGTTGCCATCCAGAAAAGCGCGAAATATACAATTTAACGTTAAAAACATTGCTCTATGCTCTAACTTCATGGACACATGGGGGTTAATTGTGGGGGGAAGAAGAAGTAAATTCAAAAGATGCTTACAGAAAGATACTTACAGAAGAAGTAAATTCTAAAATGTTATACATTCCTCGGTAATAGTTTTAGAATTATCATAATACTACGATAATTTATTATATTTGAAAACTTCATCGAAAACAACTGAAATTAATTCAAATGACGTCATAGAAAAAATAACACGTCTGGATCTCTCTATAAAAACAGGATTTCATTCATAACTTTCTCCCATTCATTTCATTCATCACGATACTATAATAATTTATTTTATTTAAACATTTTGTTTAAGACCATGGAGCTACAAAAAATTAAACTCTATGCTTAAAACTTCATCGAAAAAAATCGTCCTTCTCTTTATGAAATCAATTAATATTTCATTCATATCAGCCATGCAGACTCCATGGACTAAATTATTTTGTGTTAAAAAAATACAGGAATTTTAATACAACTCATTCTATATATTTTGCTGTTTACATTTTACATAGGTGAAAAATAGGCTTAGTTGTAGAAATAATCAAATTTAGATGAGCATTTAAACTCTACGATAATACTATATTGTCATTGCGTTGTTTCAGTATGTAGATGCACAGAATTTAAGCAAAAATAAAGTAGTTTTAGGACGGATACAACACTCAATATGAATTAAAAAGAACTTAAAAAAATCACGATTTTGAAACAAGATGGATGCCATATATCATTTTGAAGTGGATCATGTGATCGTTTCATATAATAGGTGTAATTATTATTTTAATTTTTATTTAAAAAACTACTGAATAAATTTCGCTGAATTTTTTTTTATATATTTTATGGAACAATGTGAATTTTAAATCCGCTTAAAAAATGTTTGAAAAATTAGGTCCCATAGGGCTCAATGTATTTCATTTTTTCGACCCGGGTTCAATCCAAAACTAATTGGGTAATATTATTCATTTATATTCCCATAGGTTCTACAGACCGTCTGAACAACATACTAAAATTTCATTTTGATTAAGTCATTTTTACGGCAGTTATCGTGCTAACGGACAGACAGACAGACAGACAGAATGAACAAAATCATAAACACTTTTCAACTTTGTTGTAAAGTGTTAAAAATGAAACTGAAAACATTTATTTTTCAGTTTTTTTAAACCAGAGTGTAACTTTAGAACAACAAGTTTGGACAATAAAATATTTCTTGCAATGTTGAGATAACCCCAGAATTTAGACTGTCTCTTTCAGTAATGGGTCACAGAAAAGATTTGATTTGAAGATTTGAAAAAAATATATTTTACTCCTTCTTTGAAAACGCATATCTTTCCTGTTGCTTCCCCCAGAAAAAGAACATAAAAACTTTTATATTTCTTTTATCTTTTATATTTCTAAGGTGCAAAAGATGAGATTCTTTTTTCTGTTCTCTCGGTATATAAAGATGTCTGTGTACATATATATATATACCGAAAGAAACACGTAGTATGTGATTTTAAACCATGAAAAAAAAGGGCACACTAAAGACTTAAATTCAATTTTGTATAAATGCTATCGAAAGAAAACTTTGAAGACATAAGTTTATACATCTGCGGTTTTGTAGATATTTTATCGCACTTGTTGTTTCAGCTTTAGCGACGTGAGGGCTCCAGCTTTAAATGAATGCAGCAACTCTGCGAGATAAAATGAAAGAATTAGATCGCTTCTGGGGGAGTTTATAATTTTATTTTGTTCCCTAGTGTCACAATAAACGAGATTTCATTTAAGATTTGTCGCTGGCCTGGATTTAATGTAAAAGAAAATTTGAAGCCCATTTTTAAAATTCACTTTTCTGCTAGTCATAAGCAAAAATATCGAACAGGTCGGTGATAAAATTGGCTTTAACAAATGATTCACAGCATAGTTTGGCAGACGTTTAATAGATACTCATAAATTTTTATGCTGTTGGTATATGTTTTATATTCTTTTTTTAAACTCTGTGTTTAAATGATGCATTTTACAGTACAGTTTTTGTGCTTTAGGATTTTCAAATTAATATGAACTTCACATTACTGTTCGGTACTCATTTTGAATGTATAACTCTGATTCTTTTTTTTTATTATTATTTTGGGTTGAGTTTCATTTTAGAAATTCGTAAATTGAAAATGAACTTTATTCTTTTATTCCAAAATGACTTTTAAAATTCTGAAATTATTCGCACAAATTGCGTGACCCCTTTATTAAGGTAGTATCCCGATTTATTTTTACTGCTCCTTTGTGTCTGATAAAAAAAAAATGAGTAACCCTTATATTTTCGAAGTAATTTGATGAAATCAAATACGGAAAATTATTTTCCCTGAAATTTTATTCAATTTCATATTTTTATGTATACTTGTCTGGGTTCGGAAACAGTTAGCGAACGTTTGGGAGTTTACGTTTCATCCATAGCCATTGTGGACCATATATACAGGGTCGTCCGAAAAATCTTAGACAAACTTCAAGGGTAGGTCAGGCATACAAAAACCAGCCCGTTTTGCCTAGGAACATGTCGCCGCAAACTCCACCGTTGAGTGCTACTAAAGAGCTAGAATCACTAGAGGCTAGAATCACTAGGTTTTCTTTGTTTGGTGATATGAAAAGAATGGCCAGTATGTCCCCTTCGCTGCTACAAATGAGAGCCAGATTTGGCACGTTCGCGCTAGAACGGCGCATTGTAGCAGTTCCAGAAAATTGTAAAAATGTGCCGTTGTGGTAGTTTGTTCATTGTTATACACAACTTTCTTTTTTAGCCGCCCAGGCGGTGAAGTGGATAACGTTTTCGGCTGCTGTCTGATGGGCTCAGGTTCGAATGCCGAGTAAGGCATGGATGTTTATTGAGGTAAGTCAGTCTTCCGCCTTCTGGGTCCTCGTCTAAATGTGAAGCTGTACCCCCTCCGACCTTCGTCAGTGATGCTTGTTTATAATACACTTTGTTCTCTTGCCTTGTGTATATTTCTTCGTTCTTTCCTGCGTCACTGGTCCTGTATCGGCTGTACCGAAACAGGAGGTCATTAGAAACAACAACAACAGCTTTCTTTTTTAAGAATCTTAATGTACGTATTTTTAAATCTCTAAAACACAGTTTCAAAATGCGTGGATCAAGATTCTGCAACACTTTCTTTTCTTACACATTTATTTTCAAATTTTGTTACGACTGTTTTAGCTTTCTTTTTCAAATTGTCATTGCAAATTATTTCTAATTAATATTTCAGTATATTTTTAATCCTAAAACATAAATTATATCTATAGGTAACATTTTGTTAACGAGATATAGGTAATATTTGAGCAAATCGTTACAGTAAACAGACTTCTATTAATGGCTAAACATTTTCTATTTTAAAAGTACAGAACTTTGTTTCCAAATGGTTCTTTGTTTGTTTCTAAAATTCTAATTTGTAAATTCTCACCTTGAACCATTATATATATATATATATATATATATATATATATATATATATATATGCAGGGTGGTCATAAAAAAAACTTCCCCGATATATGAACCCCTAGTGGCCTATCCGCTCAAGCAATCGAAAGAAAATTTCAGATATTCTTATTTGAAGGTATGCGCTCGAGATAGTGATGATTTCATACAATAGAGCTCTCACGGTTACGGTTACAGTGAAAAAATTTCGAAATTTTCGAATGGCATTACCCACTTTTTTTTCCTGGGCAAATTGATCAGCGCATTGAAAACCATAAATGCCGTTGGAATGATACACGTATGACGAAAATTGGCGGCGTAAAACATTTGTAAAGAAGAGCATTGTAAAGGACCAATGACAACACAAGAGAGGAGAGGGAAAAAACTTTTATTGGAATTACAAGTTTTCAACGTACAAATATATTATATTGCCGAATTAAAGGCGTATTATTTCAGACGGTTAACTATTGTCTAATGCTCTTTATAAGTAGTATGTCAGTGTTTATTACAAATGCGTAAAAGTACTTAAAGGCATTGTTTTTTATAAAAATGTTCTCATTATGTTCAAAATTTCGTTATATCAAAAGTTTGTTATAAGAAAATCTTAACGTGCTTTTTACATACGCGTAATATTTATAGACAAATAAATCAGAAAGTAAGATAATTAAAATATATCTTCTTTATCTATAAAATGAAGTAAAGGGATATTTTTTACCCCACGGGATACTTAAATTAAAAAAAAAAAATAATTTCTGATATCCCGGGATGTAAAAATTACCCTGGATTGCAATCTCAAAATTATATCTTTGGAAGCACAAACTATTTCTTGCACGCATCCAAAGTGAGCCGCGCAGTTTCGTTTTTCCAAAACCGCCAAATATCGCCAAAATGTAGTAAAACGCAGTTACAATGTTTTAATGAATTTTTTTTTTTATAAATACGTTATTGGAATAATTTCTTCACGAAGCTCAGCAATATCTCCTACAATTTTTTTTATCCTCCAAAGTTAGGGGTAGCAGAAATAATTGAAAACATGTATTTTTTTTCTTTCAAGGACGCTTTGCCATTCACCTTCTCCCATTGAACTACAGGGGAAACAGAACGCTCTGGGCGGGAAGAGTCCCTGAAGTCATATGACAGCGGTTTCGGTCTTGCGTTAGGGTTGCTGAGGCTTTCTCCACTTGATTGCTCCTCGAAGGGTGCTACAGACGCAGGAAAAAACAAAAAGAAAGGAATGCAGATAATACAACACAGATTTAATAGATATAACAATTACAAGTATCAATTACGATTGTTTATCATAATTTTAAAGTAAGTGTTCAAAGTTCTTGGCATACGCAAATATGCATGTCTGGCAACGTCGACTCATGAATTGGAGAATACGTTCAAAAATGCCAGGACGCTCGCGGACACCTGCTGCTGCCTCAACGACTCTAACAACAAGGTCAGCGTTAGATCTTACAGAATTCTCATAAACAATGCTTCTGAGGTAACCTCACAGGAAAAAATCAATGGGGGACAAGTCGGGGGAATGTGGTGACCAACTCACGGGTCCTTCCCGGCCAATCCATCTTGCAGGAAAGATCCTGTTGAGATAGATTTGCACATCCTGACTGAAACATACACAACTGCAGATGGCAAGAAATTTGAACATCGACTTTAATACTATGATAAACAAATATAATTGATACTTACAAATGTTATGTCTAATAAACCTGTGTTGTATTACCTGAATTCATTTCTTTTTGTTTCTTTCTGCATCTGTAGTACCCCACGGTGGCTTTTGTGGCCACATGTTCCTATGTAAAACGGGCTTACATAGGAATATGTGGCTACCTGACTTACCCTTAAAGTTTGTCTAAGACCTTTTGGACCACCCTGTAGATACAAAGATTAAAGCTAATATCAATGTACTTACAGGCAAATGCATTAACGCTTCCAAAATTTTTTTGCAACTTTTTTCACCTAAAATACTCTTATTTTGAGAAATATTATTTGTCTATTGAGAGATTCAACTTACCGGAAATGGTCTTTACGACATGGTCATCTTTCCGGAGGTTGCTTTCTTAAATAAATTCAATTCTATATGTTATTAAATGCGTTTTATAATACTTATTTTTATGTTCTTTTGAATACAAATGTTTATTTGATGCATATGGGCTATGATTATGCAAACTGAACCCATCTATTACATACATCCTACTGAAACGACTATAAGATAGATGTAGCTATGACTATAGCTTAGGTAGGTATACGCTTAGGTAGGTATACGCTTAGGTAGGTATACGCTTAGCAATGCATCGCACAGTGACAAAGCTTGCACATGTCCCTATCATAATATTGCATAATGTCTTAATTGTCTTATATATATATATATATATATATATATATATATATATAATAAAAATATTATATGAAATACCAATGATAGATTAGAGATAAAGTGTAACTCATATAACCATAGCTTAAAATATAAGATACCGACGTATAAGGATGTAAAAGAATTGAGATTCATAAATCAAGGGGAGAATAAAAAGCAAATATCCAATCATCAAGCAATATATAATCTACAATTATCAGTGGTGAGGTTTCAAAATTGAAAAACAGAAAATTACCAAGCATTAAAGCCAAACACGTGGAAAAGCACTAGGCTTGATGAATTCATATTGAACAGATTCGTTATCAAGGCAAGATTGACCTGATTGATTATTTTACCTGAGAAAATGCTACACATGTTGTCGTAAAGCTATAAAGAACGAAATAATATATATATATATCTATATATATATATATATATATATATGCTATTATCTGTAAAAAATTCTATATAAATTATTTGTTAGATTATTTAAAAAATAATAGTCTATTTAAACTTGATTCACACTCCATTAATAGTATCAAATTGAAAATTATCAATACGTATAGTGATTTAGATATAAATAATAAATTTTTGAAATTTCTATATATTGTGCTTATTCCTAAATTTCATAAAAATCTTATTAAATTTAGAACTGTAACTAGTGGTCGTAATTCATACTCTACTACTGCTGGTAAATTATTGCTAAATTATTTAAATGTACTAAATAATAATTTACGTGATTCTAGTAATAACTACCTTATTCTAAATAATAGTAAAGAACTAAAAAATAAATTAACATCACTAGATAAAGAAATAGGTTTTCAAACTTTTGATTTTAAAGATCTTTTTAATAATATTAAGATCACTGATCTTTATGATGCCATTTTAGTTTTATATAATGCTTATATTACTATTCAATCTCATCTAACTAAATTTACCAATTTTCCTAAACTTCTCCTTTTTGTTATTTTCAATAATTATATATTTCAAGGTAATAAATTATACTTACAAATCTCAGGGTTCCACAAGGTGGCTGTAGTAGCAGTATGTTAACTAATTTATACCTATATCATTATGAAAAATCCTTTACTTCAACAAATTATAAAATTTACAGATACGTTGATGATCTGATTTGTTTAGTATTTAATGATAATTAAGTCATAGATATAGATTTCTATCCGGATAATTTGGAATTAATACCTAATGAAACTACTATTAGTAAAAATATTAATTATTTGGATTTAAATCTAATTATAGAACCTACTAATGGGATAGTTACTAATTTATATGATGAGAAAGATTTTTTTTTTAATTTAATATTAATAAAATATTACCCTTTAATTCCTGCAACTCGATTCAATTGTTTAGAAATATTATACTTATCAACTTTTTAGAATTTATAGATTATCAGATAAAAAGTTTCATGCTTTGCACATTAATAGCCTCAAAATTACCAGTAAATTATATAAATATCCAGCATATTTAGTAAATGGTATAGTTAATAGGTTTCGATTAGCCTAAAATTCTTAATAATCTCTCCTTAGTATTTTATTTTAGCCATACATCTACATTCTCTTGAATATACATTACACTATATTTTCATCCTTTTATTTTGCAGCTTTTACTGTAGAATATCACATTTTACTGCCTTTACGCAATACTGTTTTTATTACTCACTTTGGCAACAGTAGATCACTTCTTTAAACTTTAGCGAATGGCAACATTGGTCTTGTCATTTATTGCTCGTCATGGTTGTACATTTGAGGTGTATTTTAAGGTATTTATGTTTCCTATCTATTTTTTCAATCTTTATGCTTGTTGTCCAAATAACACAAGTTTATAGATAAAATCTATCTTGTGTTTCAGAAACAAGCATTTTTGTGTTCATTTTGATTAAATGTTTGGACTTGGAAAATAATTTTTCGAAATGAACAATTCTTAAGCCTAGAGCTTGTCCACGTGCAAGGTTTAATGCTTGATATTTTTTGTATTCCAATTTTTCACTCCACACCATTGATATTTGTTGATTACCTTTAGCTTTATGACCAGTAATAAGTATTTTAATTTCCTCATTATGGTTGAATTTCATTTTAACACTTTACAACAAAGTTGAAAAGTGTTTATGACTTTGTTCATTCTGTCTGTCTGTCTGTCTGTCCGTTAGCACGATAACTGCCGTAAAAATGACTTAATCAAAATGAAATTTTAGTATGTTGTTCAGACGGTCTGTAGGACCTATGGGAATATAAATGAATAATATCACCCAATTAGTTTTGGATTGAACCCGGGTTGAAAAAATGAAATACACTGAGCCCTATTGGACCTAATTTTTCAAACATTTTTAAGCGGATTTAAAATTCACAAATTGCTTCGAAAATTTTAGGTAATATTCAAATTATTCCATAAAATATATAAAAAAAATTCAGCGAAATATATTCTGTAGTTTTTTAAATAAAAATTAAAATGATAATTACACCTCTTATATGAAGCGATCACGTGACTATGATATGAAAAGATCACGTGACCCACTTCAAAATGATATATGGCATCCATCTTGTCTCAAAATCGTGATCTTTAAAGTTCTTTTTAATTCATATTGAGCGTTGTATCAGTCCTAAAACCACTTTATTTTTGCTTAAATTATGTGCATCTACATACTGAAACAACGCAATTACAATATATTTGAGTTTAAATGCTCAACCAAAAGTAGGGGATTAGGGAGAGTTCCGCGCCACTTCAGAGGCGGTGAACTCTATACTTTAACATGGGGAACCCTCCGAGGGGCCAGAAAATGAGTGCATCAACAGAGGCGGTGGTAATGTCCCATGCTTTAACATAGGGGTTCTCAGAAGTCGGTGTGAGGCAGCACAGTTCCAGAAGGTGACGTCACTGAAGAGAGTGGAGTTTATGACGTATAAAGTATTTTCTTTCTTTGTTTTTTTTTAGTAACAAAATTTCGTAAATGTAAGTCTTTTTCTTAAAATTTTTTTAAATTGTAAGTTTTTTCAACAAGTTGGATTTTGAGGGTTGTCGGATTTCTTTATGGGAAATAACATGAATTTTAAGAAAGTGTCACTTTTAGCGTTTTTTCACAAAAAGTTTCAAAAACGTTAAAAAACAACAAAAATGTACGTTTTTAAAATAAATTGTGGTTTTTAGATTGTTTGAATTCTCTATGGGAAATAACATGGGTTTTCGCACTTTTGTGTATTTTTTGTAAAAAAAATGTGCGTTTTTACAAAAGTGTTACCAAACAGGCGTTTTTGGAAAAATGTGACATTTTGCGATTTTTTTTTCAAAATACCAATTTCTCTATGGGAATTAACACAGGTTTTCGCACTTTTACATTTTTTTTTAAATGTTCGTTTTTGCAAATGTGTTACCAAAAATGCGTTTTTTTAAATATGTAACATTTTGCGATTTTTTTCAAAACACACTTTTTATTTGTAAAAACTAAGAAAAACACGTTTTTAAAGTAGCAGAATCGCGTGAATTGGTGTCTTAAAGTAGTAGAATTTCGGGAATCTCGAGAATCTCGGGAATCCCGAGAATCTCGGGAATTGGGTCTATCGAATGGGGTGTGTATCTCAATAATCATAGGTACTTGTTTTCAACTATCCAAATGCAGTAATGTCTCTTTAAGAAATTAGATGCTGTTAGAAAAATATATTATTTTTTTAATTGTGGTCCCACCTAAACCCGGTGTATAGGATACACCGCCACAATTTCTATTTTTTACTTTTATCCTATTTTTTTTCCTTCTTTTTCTTTTTTTTCCTTCTTTTTCTTTTTTTTCGTTCTTTCTCTTTTTCCTTTATTTTATTTTTTTATTTTAAAGTGTCCGTAGGCATAACTTGTAATGCCGTCCTCGTGTAAATATCTTTTATCATCAATGGGTGACAAAGCCACCTTGTTCAGGCATACAGTGAATAGTCATTGTGTGTAATTTTCCGTGCAACCACATGTGTAGAAACACCTTTAGCACTTTTCTTTTCTCCAGCAGCTGATAGAATAGAGTACATTTTAGGTCTAAGTCCTATAAACTCTTGAATGGGAGTTGAATTCAGTTCATCTTTAAAATATCCAATACGTTTTTTATTGTCTTCACTGAAGAGGGGATGATCCTTGGGATAGTCAGAAAAATCATACTGGGAGATATAACTAAGCACAATGGAGCCCAATATATATGTTATAGATGTTTACATCGTTACAGCAGAGACGATCTTTTACAAGATCATGCTCAATATTGCAAAGAACAAGCACCTCAGCGCATTAAAATGCCCTCGGAAGATCAGAAATATCTCCAATTCACGAACAAACAGTATCGGCATTCCATCCCTTTCATCATTTATGCTGACTTAGAAGCCTTGATCGTTAAAGAAGACACTACTAAACCCTCGAATATCAGATCTTACACGCATAGACTAGCAATTCATGAGCCTTGTGGATATGCTTTGTATCATAGGGCCTGATGGAAAATGCCTGAATGAAGCTACGGTGTATCGAGGTATCGACCCTGTGAATCATTTCCTTAACAACTTGATAATGGAGAAACAGTATCTTGGAGAGAAATTACGTTGTGTTAAACCACTGCGAATGACTAAGGAGAATGAAGTTGACTTTAAAAGAGCTACCCATTGTAATGTGTGCCATTGTGAACTGAAAACAGATCGTGTGCGTGATCACAATCACGTGACTGGAGCCTATAGAGCCACTAATATTGAAAAATACATATCTTTTAAGATTTCAAAGAAAGAGGGGCCCCGTGTCTGTTTACAATTTATTGATAGCCTACAGTTTCTGAATGCTTCCCTGAAAAAGTTAGTTTCCAATTTAGACTTAAGTGAATTTCATATTCTCAGAGAACCTTTCCCTGATATAGTACAACAGAATGCTCTTATTAGGAAAGGAGTATATTTGGAGGAGTATATCGTTATTTGGAAAATTACGATTCTACTAAGCCTGATAAGCACATTATCTATCTTGATGCTAATAACCTATATGGTTGGGCCATGTCTCAACCACTGCCCTATGGTGGGTTTGAATAGATATCTACAGAAAATTTGAATGAATCCTGGATAATGAGTCTAAAGGATAATACCCAAGAGGGATATATATTTGAAGTGGATCTGGAGTATCCTGAATCCTTACATGATTATCATAATGAATACCCTCTAGCCCCTGAAAGGGTGAAGATTGAACGAGAAATGCTCTCCCCCTAAGCTGAACGACTGGTTCAACAGTTACATCATGGACATTTTGTTAGTACTACGAAATTAGTACCCAATCTGTATGACAAGAAACATTATATTGTTCACTATCGTAACTTTCAACTATACCTATCATTAGGTTTAAAACTCAAGAAAATTCACAAGGCCTTAAAATTTAATCAGAAGCCTTGGTTGAAGAAATACATCCAATTTAACACAGAAGAAAGAAAGAAGGCAAAGACTAATTTTGAGAAAGACATTTTTAAATTGCTTAATAACGCTGTGTTTGGAAAAACGATGGAGAATCTTCGAAATCGAGTGAATATTGAACTAGTGAATTCTTCAAAGCGGGCCCTGAAGGTGGTGGCATCCCCAGCTTATAGAGCTAGCCGGATTTTTAGCTAAGATCTGGTGGGTGTTGAACGCGTAAGGAGTTGCATTTTAATGAACCGGCCTATATACGATGGCTTTGCTATCTTGGAGTTATCTAAACTCCTGATGTATGAGTTTCATTATAAACATATTAAAAGCCAATATGGTGAAAAAGCTTCGCTTCTCTTCACCGATACTGATTCATTGGCTTATGAAATCCAGACTGCTGATATTTATGAAGATATGAACCAGCATAAACACCTGTATGATTTTTCTGACTATCCCAAGGATCATCCCCTCTTCAGTGAAGACAATAAAAAACGTATTGGATATTTTAAAGATGAACTGAATTCAACTCCCATTCAAGAGTTTATAGGACTTAGACCTAAAATGTACTCTATTCTATCAGCTACTGGAGAAAAGAAAAGAGCTAAAGGTGTTTCTACACATGTGGTTGCACGGAAAATTATACACAATGACTATAGACAGTGCCTGTTGAGTGTTAGATCTACTATGGAAGAACAGATTAGAATCGATAGCAGCCATCATAAACTATTCACTGTATGCCAGAACAAGGTGGCTTTGTCACCCATTGATGATAAAAGATATTTTCACGAGGACGGCATTACAAGTTATGCCTACGGACACTTTAAAATAAAAAAAAATAAAATAAAGGAAAAAGAGAAAGAACGAAAAAAAAAAGAAAAAGAAGGGAAAAAAAGAAAAAGAAGGAAAAAAATAGGATAAAAGAAAAAAATAGAAATTGTGGCAGTGTATCCTATACACCGGGTGGAGGTGGGACCACAATTAAAAAAATAATATATTTTTCTAACAGCATCTAATTTCTTAGAGACATTACTGCATTTGGATAGTTGAAAACAAGTATCTATGATTATTGAGATACACACCCCATTCGATAGACCCAATTCCCGAGATTCTCGTGATTCCCGAAATTCTACTACTTTAAGACACCAATTCACGCGATTCTGCTACTTTAAAATCGTGTTTTTCTTAGTTTTTACAAGTAAAAAGTGTGTTTTTGAAAAAATTCGCAAAATGTTACATATTTCAAAAAACGCATTTTTGGTAACACATTTGCAAAAACGCACATTTAAAAAAAAAATGTAAAAGTGCGAAAACCTGTGTTAATTCCCATAGAGAAATTGGCATTTTGAAATAAAAATCGCAAAATATCACATTTTTCAAAAAACGCCTTTTTGGTAACACTTTTGCAAAAACGCACATTTTTTTTTCAAAAAACACACAAAAGTGCGAAAACCCATGTTATTTCCCATAGAGAATTCAAACAATCTAAAAACCACAATTTATTTTAAAAACGTACATTTTTGTTGTTTTTTAACGTTTTGAAACTTTTTGTGAAAAAACGCTAAAAGTGACACTTTCTTAAAATTCATGTTATTTCCCATAAAGAAATCCGACAGCCCTCAAAATCCAACTTGTTGAAAAAACTTACATTTTAAAAAAATTTTAAGAAAAAAACTTACATTTACGAAATTTTGTTACTAAAAAAAAACAAAGAAAGAAAATACTTTATACGTCATAAACTCCACTCTCTTCTGTGACGTCACCTTATGGAACTGTGCTGCCTCACACCGACTTCTGAGAACCCCTATGTTAAAGCATGGGACTTTACCACCGCCTCTGTTGATGCACTCATTTTCTGGCCTCGGAGCGTTCCCCATGTTAAAGTATAGAGTTCACCGCCTCTGAAGTGGCGCAGAACTCTTCCTAATCCCCTACTGTAATGTAAAATGTAAACAGCAAAATATGTTGAATGAGTTGTATTAGAATTGCTGTATTTCTTTAACACAAAATTATTTAACTCATGGAGTCTGCATAGCTGATTTGAATGAAATATTCATTGATTTTACACAGAGAAGGACGATTTTTTACGATGAAGTTTTAAGCATAGAGTTTAATTACTTGTAGTTCCATGGTCCTAATTTTTAAATTAAATAAATTATTATTGTATTGCGATGAATGAAATGAATGGGAAATTGTTATGAATGAAATGCTGCTTTTATAGAGAGAGCCAGGCGTGTTATTTTTTCTATGACGTCATTTGAATGAATTTCAATTGATTTCGATGAAGTTTTCAAATATAATAAATTATCGTAGTATTATGATAATTCTAAAATTATTACCGAGGAATATATCGCATTTTAGAGATGTTTAAACCAGGCAATTTATATTTCAATGCCGTCATTTGAATGAAGTTCATTTTTTTCGATGAAGGTTTAAGTTTTCAAATATAATAAATTAATGTAGTATTGTGATAATTTTAAAAATATTACCGAGGAATGTATCGCATTTTAGAGATGCTTAAATAAAATTGCATTGGAGTTGGAAAGTGTTTAATAATCAATGCTTTATGCATGATTGATCTTTCTTGTATTTCATTGTATATTTTGTAGGCAAATTTTAAGATAGTTAGTGTGTTATGAGTTACTTCTTCCATTCTACCATTGGATTTACAATTTTAATTTAATATTATATATATATATATATATATATATATATATATATATATATATATATATATATATGTTAATAAAACAACATAGATTTATTATAATTTGTGTAAATCGGGAAGGATTGCAACAAAAAGCTGCGACTGCAACATTTGGCGTTAATATGAGTATATATTCAAAAGTTAGAGCCCATACAGACGGGCCAAAAGATTAAGCTGAATAGATGTACTCGCATGATAGTAATTAGGGGTTGTTGTTGAAACCCAGACCGTCCGACCTACCAGAAAGGTGTAAGGTAACTGTTTAGACGGTCGGGAAGTGCCACCCAATTTAGACCGGAACCCAGTGGGGGAGGCATCCACAGGGACCGTACCCTCCTTCCCCTACCACCAACCTCTCGGAAGGACTTTCGGACCCACATGTTTAACGTGATCGTACTCCGCATGAACACGGCGGCAGTTTTGGCAGTGGCTGGAATCGAACCCGGGCCTACCGAGTGCAACTCCAGCGCGCTAACCAATGGGCTACCGCGCCCTTAGTAATTAGGGGTGAAATGGTTAAAGCTAAAATATTTCCTATTTGGAAATTCAAATGCTATTACTTCCTCCCAAATAAAAATATAATAAGGATTTAAAATCAATAAAATGCATGAAGGAGATATTTGCATATTTTAGCTGATGAGGTGTAGCTATGAGTATAATTAAGAATACATTATTGAAGTCAAAATATATTTTTCTCAAGACTCCAATGACTTTATTTCCTCCCAATTAAAGATAAAAAAAAATCTGACGTGCGCAGGACATGGTTTTCCCTACATAACACAATCACTTTACATCTTTCACAGAGTTATAACGGTGCACGAGATCAACAGCACAGTGTATTTAGAATTGAATAAACACCATATAAATGGAAATTTGGCAATACATACACATTTAAAATCCTTATCAAAATACAATTGACATGTAACTAATATCCCGTTAAACAAATGGGCGAATTCTTTTCCGTCAAACTATTAACGAAAACTATAAAGCTATTACAAGAAATATTTTCTCACGCGAATGGAAAAAACTAAATTTACGAAAATGATATAAACAGATTAGTTGAATAATACTGCATATGGGTAGTGAACCTGTTTGATGATACTTTCTATTTTTTTAATTTTATGCAATTTACTTGCATACACACACCTAAAAACCGTAGGATTCGATTCAGGGATCTTCGACTTTTGGATCCCCCCCGTCATAATACTTTCTGCTTAAATTGTACTGAGTATATATATTAGACTTCATGAATAAGAATGGACGCTTATTGCATATTTAGTATTTCTAAAAGGCAATACAGAGCAATCGGCTACAGATTATCGTCGACGTATAAGCGCGCCATCATATTGGCTTGCAGCACAACTAGAAGAGATCTGCTGGCCCACGAGATGGCTCCCTAAACTGTCACGCTACGTATGATGGACCTGTACCGCTCGACAACAAATGCGGAATCGGAACGCTGGCCAGTCCTTCTCCATACACGTATGCAAGGCCAACGGCCCTACCGTGCTGAAAACACCGGTTCTCGTTAGATCACCGAAGTCAAGCAGCATCGGGCGCGGTTAGTACTTGGGTGGGTGACCACCTGGGAACACCGCGTGCTGTTGGCACATTTCGGGCGCGGTGGCCCGGTGGTTTGCGCGCTGAATTTGCACGCTGCCACAACTGCCGCCGTGGTCATGCGGAGTACGATCACGTTAAACATGTGGGTCCGTAAGTCCATCCGAGAGGTTGGTGGTAGAAGAAGGAGGGTACGGTCCCAGTGGCTGTCTCCCCACTGGGTTCCGGTCTATATTGGGTGGCACTTCCCGGCCGTCCAAACGGTTACCTTACACCTTTCTGGTAGGTCCGACGGTCTGGGTCTCAACAACAACAACAGCACTCAGGGAGAAGCCGGAATCTCCGCGAAAGACACCATGCTTCCAATCGGACACTGTCCTGGCTGACCCAAATCGGCATCAATCTAGACGGCTCTGCCTATGTTGAGGGGTCAGTGGTAGGCGCCTAAATGAACGTCAACACCTAATTCCACCTTCTGCCCGTCGTGTCCGAAAAGTATCCTTTGGTACAGGATGCATGGAGGATAGCAAATACCTTCGAATGGCTGAGAGAGACGTCATTTGTGTGGACGTGGCTCATCTCTTGATTGCACGATCCTTTTGGGCAATTGTTTATCTGGGGCTTTCTGAGCATATTTGACGGTTACATGTGCTTTATCTGATCCACTGTTGCCAACACGAGCAACTACCATATCGCTCCGACCAAGATGGCGATCGATATGTCTGTTTGACCAACCAGCTTTCCTTAGGCTTATGATGTAACAGCCCTCTAAATCCGACAATTATTCGTAGCGTCCAGTACTTTTCAGAGGCATTTTTGTATACAACTTGCAGTATCAAAGCAGACAATCCAATTCCAATTACCTGTGAATAAGGACAGCGGTCGTTTTAAATGCTATGCGATGCATTCTCGTGCGCGTTGCATGAGCCCTATAACACTATTAACGCTGACAGTTTTATCATTTACATTACTCTTAAAACGACATTTGCATGTCGAGTTTTGTAGCTGTAGCTCAATGTTTTATGTGTGCACATATTTTTTTTGCAACGGATTATATTTCCTTAAATATCTCATCAATTCGGATGATGATTATCAAGGCATTTAAGACAAACGGCTAAATTTGAGGCCAATTTAAGACAAATAGCTCAATTCAAGGACATTTTGCCTCTTCAAGAGGTTTAAACATTTATGAGGACAAGACTCAAAATCCAAGGACTGATTTCAAGGTTGAAAGACATTCATTCACTTACTTAAGAACACCTGAAAAAGAACATATATCCTCATAGTTCAAAACTATTGTAAAAATAGAAAGAAAATAGAATACTTTTGCACAAAGTAACCAAAATGGTAGAGTGGTTGTGTAACAACATCGGCGATATTTCAAATATTCTTGCGAGAAACAAGCTTTCTTACTACAAAAACGTGTTACCTTCATGTACTTTTTTGAGAATAATTACAAATGCTATGAAACATGTTCTATAGCAAGTAGTTTTCTAATACCAGTAACTCTAAACATAAAGATGAAGCTGTTCAGAGTTATGGGGATATTTATGCTCACTTGAAGATAGTAAACTTTATGCAGCTTTAACTTCCTTATAAGCAACATTCGTGAGCATTTAATTTGATGCTATCACGGGGAACTTTTCCTTCGTAGTATAACTCAATTTAAAAGTTAGCAGTAACCTTAAAGGTATAAAAGATCAAGGTTAGAAAGGAGCCCATATGATGACATACTATGCATTGTTATGAAAGCCAAAATAATTCAGTTATCCTGACATAAAATAATATCTAAAGAACATAATCAACTGGTTCATATTAACTGTTATTAATCGCACAAGTATTTACAAAATATAAATAACTGTACAATCGGCATGTATTTATAAAATCTCGTCCAGTACAGGACCCGATCTCCGTTACCCATCATGTGAATCTCTAACGACTGAGCAACCGAAGCGCCTGATAGAACCTCAAAATCTTCGCCCGAAATTAAAAACAAGAATGATCAATCACTCATAAAGCATTGGTTATGAAACACTTTCCAACTGAAATGAAAAATGCGATATATTCAGCGGTGATATTTTTTTAATTGTCTCACAACTACGATACTTTATTTTACTTGAAAACTTCAAACTTCATCGAAAAAATTGAACTTTATTCAAATGACGTCAACGAAATATAAATCGTCTGGTTGGTTTTCTATGTAAAAGCAGCGAATATTTCATTCATACACTTTTATTCCAGACTCCAGAATTAAATAAATTTGCGTGAAAAAAAAACTCAGCAATTCTTATACAACTCATCTTTGCAATTGCTTGTTTACATTCTGCATCCATTAAAATTAGGCTTCGTTGTAGAAATAATCAAAGTTTGATGAGCATTTAAAATAAAAAATATTGTAATTGCGTTTGCGCAGAATATAGATGCACAAAAATCACGTAAAAATAAAGCGCTTTTAGGACGGATGCAACACAAAATATAAATTTAAAAGGACTTTAAAAATCACGATTTTTACTCTGGAAAAAAAGATGGATGCCATATTTCATTTGGAAGTGAGAGACCGTCTCAACAACATATTAAAATTTCATTTTGATAAAGTCATTTTTACGGCAGTTATCGTGCGAACGGACAGACAGACAGACGGAATGAACAAAGTCATAAATACTTTTCAACTATGTTGTAAAATGTTAAAAAAGTAGAACTATGATTTCTTAGGATTCCAATTTTATAATTCCAAATAATAACTTACTTCAATGATGCCTCATTCCTTGAATTCGAAATATTGGGAAAAAAACTGATGCGTCCAACACAAGACTTTCTCTGCAGATTAACAATACTGTGAGGACACAATAGCAAAAATTAGCGTTTCAATATAATTCGATAAAAATCAATACGCACTTTATTGTCGCCGATTGGAGTTGGCATTACAAATTTCAAGTGCCTTGTTTCATTCTTTCGAGGTGGAACATTAAAATACTTAAGAGTACGAAGGACGTTCAAAATAAATTTCTACAACTTTGTAGCAATGTTGATATAGCGTTGCACATAGAGTGTATATGATGTCTATATGAGATATGAAAAGTATTTAGCTTGTATGTTAACTACTTTTTAAATATATATATATATATATACAGGGTGGCCATAAAATAACTTTCCCTGTTTGGATGAGTCTGCAGCTAAAACTAATGAACGAAATGAAACCAAATTTCCAATACAGACTGTGGAAGGCATGGGGAGATGAATTCCGCCAAAAAACAAAAATAGTACCAAAAGTCGCCGATAGGGGAGATTTTGGCGATATCGGAACCCAAAACGAGTGAATAATTATATTGAACACACGCAAAATGGAGTATGCAGAATTTCAATAATGTTTTAGTAATAAAAAATGAACATACTATACAGTTATGAATGAATTTATGAAACTCACAGAAAATAATCTTCATAAATTCATTCATAACTGTAAGATATGTTCAGTTTTTATTACTGAAACATTATTGAAACTCTGCATACTCCATTTTGCGTGTGTTCATTGTAATTATTCACTCGTTTTCGGTTCCGACAGCGCCAAAATCTCCCCTATCGGCGACTTTTGGTACTATTTATTTATTTATTTATTTTTTGCGGGATTCATCTCCCCATGCCTTCCACAGTCTGTATTTGAAATTTGGTTTCATTTCGTTCATTAGTTTTAGCTGCAGACGCCTCCAAACAGGGAAAATTATTTTATAGCCACCCTGTATATATATAATCAGTACAGTTCTTTCGAGGTGGGGACGTTCAAAATGAATTTTTCTAAATGTGCAGCAATTTTTTGCATAGAGTGCATATGATGTGCATATAAGATGTGAAAAATATTTAGTTAGACATACCAATTTCTTTTTAAATCACTGTGATTTGTAAACCAATTATTGTTCTAAGCAGATTCCATTAGAAAATTACATTTTGCAACTTAAATAGCGAAATTAACATCGTACTCTAAAACTTCTCTTTAGTTTAGTTTAGTTTAGTTTTGTTGTTTGTATACACATGACTAGGTATAATTTTTGTAATATGTCGTTGTATTACAGTTAGAGTTCACCCATTACATATTTTTATGTCTAAAACTACTTAGGTCTTGGAACAAGATAGGGGACGAGTCTTATGCGTTTGCATTACAAAAAGTAATAAAACTATATATATATATATATATCAAGAAGTTATTCCCGTCATATGGCGGTATTTAAAGTTTGCAAAGCATTCTCTCCTATTTGGCGTCATATTTATCAATCTGGTGATGCTTTTATCAATTTGGCGACATTTTTGTCAATCTGGCAATATTTCAGAAAGTCAACAAGTTTGCGACATCCCGCCAAATTTTTTGTCAAGTATTACGTACGGATGGAGAAATGGGTTATTCTTATGGTCGTTTACAATGTTCTTTCCAAGATATTGAATTTTCATAAATTATTCATCATTTCCATTGATTTGTAATTTTTATTAATTTGGCGTCATTTTCGTAACTTTGGCAACATTTAAAAAACTCGCCAAGTTGGCGATATCCCGCCAAAATATGTCGTTAGAGTTTTGATAAGTGGTACGGCAGGAGAAATATGTTATTCTTATAGTAGACTAGCAGCATACCCGTTCTTCGTACGGAGTATATAATATAAAGAAACTTATAATTCGCAATCATGTGCAAATTCTGTTAAAATATTAAATTTATTGCTCCTAAAGGGAAGTTTAGGAATATATGTTCTCACTATGCAAAATTATCTTCACGGGCAGATCTGAAGAATAAAACATCCTGGTCCCATTTGTAAGCAAATTTACAAAAAAAAAAAGAAAAAAAGGAATTGAATAAATATATGCAACCCCGTACTACTTATATTGTCGCAGATTATAAAAAATGCCAGTGTGTCAGTAGAAGATTACCCGTATTACAATATGAGTTTAAAAAATCTTTGCCAAAATAAAGGAGATGACGTAATAAATTGAAAATATCAATAATCCCCGTACTCTTTATACCAGAAGGTCGTAATTGATTCCAATATATGCCAATATATATCAAAACATATGCCAATATACCTGTGCTACTTATATTCTCGTAGATTAGAAGATATATCCGTGTATTTGTAGAAGATTACTCGTACAACGTACAATATATGAGTTTAAACAACTTTTGTCATAAAACAATTGCATAATAACTTGAAAATATTAATAATCCCTGAATCAATAATCCCCGAAAATATCAATAATAATAATGTTTAAACCTGAAGACCGTAATTGATACTATCCAGTCAAAAATGCCATAAGAAAAATCAAATCGTTCTTTTCTAAAATATATTTTTATATCCATTTATTTATTATTCAAATCGAAAAAATAATTATTAATATTAACAGACAGATTTAATTTAATTGCGTTTCTGAGTAATATGATATAAGATAGAATCTTCCTCGTAAAATGCGAAATTAAATAGCCATTTTGATTTCTTTATACTTTTCATCTTTGAGTAAAAGCTTGTGAAAGAGGAACCATGGAGGTAGATTTTTCCATTTAAATTCATGTTTCAAACAATTCATGGTTTCCTATAGTGACTAATTAATGCAAAAATCCAGCACCAAACTCGGAAATAAAGTTTTATTTCATTTTGACGTTTTAAACAAACGAAATTAAATAACCATTTTGATTTCTTTATACTTTTCATTGTTCAGTAAAAACTTGTTTTAAATAAACCATGGAGATAAATTTCCCCTTTAAATCATGTTTCAAACAATTCACGTTTTCAGAAAGTGACTAATTAGTGCAAAAAATCTCTCATCAAACTCAAAGATTAAATTTTAATTCACTTTCAAACGATTTTCAAACTTTTCGTTTGGATAAACCACGGAGTTAGAGAGTAGAACTCCTAGGAAAAAGTTTCGTTTTTCATTAATATCTCGACAACCCCCGGTCTTAGATACTCGAAACTTAGGTCAAATTTATGGGGGGCTATTTCAAGGCTATCCACAAAATCTTATCAAATTCGATTCAGCCGTTCTCCCGTGATGGTGAGACAAACGAAAATTTCGTTTTTTACTAATATCTCAAGAACCACTGATCGTAAAAACTTCAAACATAGACTAAATTTTAAGTGGAACTATTTCCAGGCTACCCACAAAATTTCATCAAATTCAGTTCAGCCGTTCTCTCGTGATGACAGGACAGACAGACAGACAGACAGACAGAATTTCAACTTTATATAGATTCTTATATAAGTTCCAAGATATTCATCAATTTGTTGTCATTTTTATTGTTTTAGCGTCATTTCTATCAATTTGGCGACATTTTTATCAATTTGGCGACACTTTTATTAATTTGGCGGCATTTTTGTGAATTTTTGTCTAGTCCGACCCGCAGGCATTCTGCCCTAAAAGTAATAAATTAAAAACACGCAAGAATAATATTTCCTACTTTTGGTGGAAGAAGCTTAACCTATTTTGAATGTTAAACCAAGGCTTTACTATCCGGCGTTCCGTTGATAAGCGAGTACAGGACGCGTGATACAGTTAAGCCTTGGTTAAACATGTTAATGAAATGAGCGTGATACTCTGAGTTGCATGGTATCTCAAATAAAAATATATAAAATGATAAGAAATAGAATAACATCAGGGTCTCACTTTCAGTCTGAAGTCATACGCTACGTAAAGCTTCATAGTTACATCATAATTTCGCTGTGAAGGAAGTATAGTCACTGCCTTACGTAAGAAACAAGTCTTCCACACCATGGCCTCACTTTCAGTATATGATGTCATACACTACGTAAAGCTCCATGGTTATAATCATAAAAATTGAAATGTTTATCCGTGATTGAAACACGTGTGGCAGCATTTTGTAGCAGCTTTACCCAAAGATAGATAGACAAACAGCCAGATAAAGCAAGGTGTTTATATAATTAATGATTGTTTCTGTAGCGATTTTCGATATAATTATTTAATTGTTTTTTTTTTAATTTTTGAAAAAAAAAATGCTGGAAATTTAAATGGCTTCCCTTGTCAGATCCCTCCAGGAATTAATACACTTGTGACTTTATCGATCGAGATAATCCAACTAAATTGTCCCCATTTCACCTTAATTTGTTCAAGTGATATAATGCCCACAGGCTCACGGACACACACACATACACAGGCACATCTGAAAAAATGGTTGAGTCGTATTCAAGGATGCTGAAAATATGCAGATACATAAAAATGTTAGAGCAGAAAGTTTCATCTTATCATCACAATATTTTCTTTTTACATACACTATATACTGCAGAGAAAGTGGGAAATAGTAAAAATGTGATAAAATTTTATTTCTGATTTATGCCGGTCAGTGTGTGGGAATACGAAAGGTGTCAAATAATGCGTAGATCAAATTTCTTTTGCAATCTATTACCTTAACAGGTGTGTGCTAGCTGCATATTAAATAGCAAAAAAAAATTTAATAATTTATACGGATCCGTTGAACCGTAATTAAAATCGTATCCGTTCTGGTTCCACCACAATAGGCAATCGATCACGTGTTCGTGAGATGACGTCATGCACAGCAGCTGTCCCTGAGAAAATTCCCCTTGGCCCCCGAGTAGTATTTGCGGTATACCTCTATTGTAGGTAAAAAAAAAAAATAAATAAATAATATTCAAGTGAGAAAACTGCTTTGGTATTGTATGAATAAATTGACAGCCAATTAAAAACCGATATGTTAAAGAGAAAGTAAAAGGCGCAACAATATGTAATATGTGTTTATTTCTAGCTCTGTTACCCTTAAGTTTCTCAAAGACGGTATACATTACATTGATCTCGCTAGAGTTGATCTATGTGCAGGAATTAAAAAAATCGTTCGATGCTAAATTATTTTTTTGAAAAAGGTCCAATTTCAATTTTTTTTATCAACGTGATTCGATGAATTTCGTTATATTTCTAGTCTCGGCAAACTCTAGAAATCCTTTTTATTTGTGTGTAAAATAATGTTATGTGTTGGGTAATAAAATACTACGCTGCTTTTCCAAACGTGCCATTTCGTTGAAATATTTTTTGATAGGGCTAGATACGAAATTCATTTTGCATACTTCAACCGGTGCATATTAAATCTGAGCTGTCACACTTAAAAAGCTAGCAAACCTGTCCCTATTTGCAGTCTGATTGTAAAGTAGATGCTTCAGAACAAATTAAAAATTCCTTTGGTCAAGAAATGAACTTCCTCTTCTATTGCTATTTTGAGATCCGATGTATTCAATGTATAGATTCATCACACTGACCGACAAATGCTGAAAATGCTCCATTCATCTTTTAAGATGCGTAAAACGTATAAACTCGACTAAAACTTGAACTTAGATTTTCTATTATGTTGCGGTGATTTCCATTTTCAAATACTATTCTTAAAATTGACTAAATTTGACACTTGTAGTGGAAATTTAAATGTTTTTTGGGGTAAATATGTTGTCCCACTTGTTAATGACCACCCAGTCTAACCACACTGCTCGTGCTTAACTTGCTCGTGCTTGACAGACTAATCGTTTCATGTTTTTATGGTTTTTTAACATTTAACATATATACAGAGTAGTTTCACGTATATTTAGTGTCATGAGAGGCTATTCCCTTGACAGTATGGCTATATCAAATCACATATCTATCTCTCTACATTTACGAGTTATTGATATCCGACTGGAGACAATATAAACGGCTAGTGGCGTAGAGGGTCAAAATTCTCCATTTTCTTAAGTAGTGGCTGCCAACCTATGGTCCATGGACTGCTTGTGGCGCCTGTGTGTATTTTAGAAATTGTCAGGGATTGTTCAAATATATATGTTTGGGTTTTACTAGCTATTGTTGTGAGACTATTACTTTTTAGCCCATTCATTTAAAATGAGTAAGCAGATTAGATTATTACCTGTTAATGGCAATACGTCATGTGAATCTGCACCAAATGTTGCTAAATTTGGAAAATTAGTGGAAAAAACAAGAAACCAACTGAGAAAATATATATAGCAATACAATGTAACATATAAGCTAGTGGTTGGCATCTTACATCCTGAGATGTAAAAAGTTTGAGACGTCCTGGTCTAAAGTCTAAATAATATCTATGACCATCGACTGCCCGTTTTTGAGTTCCTTCTAAGATCGTATCCAGAATGTTCTTTTCTCGTGAGGGCTACAAAAACTAATATACAAAAATAACACTATTTATATAAGCAAAAGAACATTATAATAAAAAAAAATCCTTTTTTAAGGATTTGGGAGGGGGGGGGGGAGACCCCCCAAGTATTCCCACTGGATACGCCCTTGACTACGTCTAATGGCAGAAAATAAAGGAAGGGGTGTACATGCTGGTGTCGAATGGGTTAGGGGGTCGATGCTTTGAACAGCGTGGCTGCTTTCAGTTCGAAGACAAAATGAAAGCGTAGTCTATCCGCTCTGCATCTGCTCGAACCTAAAATGCAAAATCCGCTCTTAAAACAATTGGCGCTTTCGAGAAACACGTTACGCACTCAAGTGCGGAAACAACACACCCATTGCTGGAGCTCCCATACAAGGAAACAAACCGCTTCAGGAAAATAGAAAAAAAAAAGTCTATATTGCGCCGCACGCTGTTAGATTGGTTTTGCTAATAGATGCGCGCTAAGCCCAGATCGTGAATGATATGCGACTTTTCGCTTGTGTTATGCGGGACCTCTATGCTTCGAATCGGCTGCGAATGCAAGCTGCCAGAGCACTGACACCAACAGGAGTTACTAACTCGGAGATAAGTAACGGTTATTAAGTTGTTGTCTATCTGGATAAACGCACTGTAAATCAGAGGAGGTAATGTATATTTTTCAGTTGAAATTCTAATAGTATCTCATACCTACTCTTACCTATATAGTATCCCCAAATCTACCCTTACCCATATAGTTTTCTTTATCTACATTAATTTTTAAGATCAGTGTCAATTGTAATTTCTTTCAAGTTTAACATTTTAATTTTTAAGACTTTTAGAAGCAAAGCAATATAATAAGTACAAACAGCATGCTTAATAAAAGAATATACGTGTTTCCATGATACCCATTTCCGAAGTTTTTTGGGTTCTACACCAGTAATACAAAAATATTTCAACTACATTAATTTTTAGTTTAAAATATTTATCATTTCAAACAATCTAACTTTAGGAATGTGCTCATATGATTGTGTGAGTAAAAATGTACCTAATCTATATACTTCTTTTAAGGTCTTGGAATATCTGAACAGATACAAATTTTATTAATATTTTTAAATAATTGGGCATTTATAAACGAGCTGTTTAATTTCCTTTTAATTACTGTCTTACTGTTTAATGTTGAATATTCATGCTATTTGACCTTTTACGAAAATTTTCATTCCTGATTTTCATTGCTGAATGACAGATATCGTTAGAGAACATAATTTTCGAAGTGGCTCTAAATCTATATATGCTTATTAGGAATGCTATTGTTAATTTTGCATGATCTCATTCATTATGTGTATGTTTTTGCTTGTGTGCTTAAGACGAGGATTTTGCAAGATTAAAAAAACATTTGATAACACTTTACTGAAAAAAAATAACAAATATATATTTTTTCATTAAATTTTTTGACACAGACATTGGCACATTTTCTGAAATTCTTGAAAACGAGTCATTTTTTGTCGGTACCTTGCGAATTCATTGTAAACTGTATTCTCTTTATTAAGATTAGAGAAAATATTAATTTGCATGCGCTAAAATGATGTATACGAAAAAAGGATTCGACTTACATACAATTTTTTTATTTCCCAAAATACATAGTGCAGGGCGTATAATGCATAATAGAGGGAATATATTGTTTTGAATATCATTTTTTATAAATTCTAATAAAAATAAATTTGCTAAATTATTTTACAAAAATAGTCATTTTATATATTTTTACTTTACAATGTATGGTAATGTATAGGGAAAGCATTGGAATTGTGTCGAAAATTGTAACTCGAGTTTTCGACGGGTGTACACGTTTCCGAGTACTCTAGGACCCGAAAAAAGATTTTTAGCGCGACGTCTATTTTTAGCGTAATGTATATGTGTGTCTGTCTGTCTCTGCAATACATGCATCCACTCTAGCTCAAAAACCGATTGACCAAATTTCACAACATTTAGTAGATAAATCAATTGTGGGTTACTCTGATGCTGATTAGACTTTGATTTGACGAAAAGCCCTGTCTCTTTTGCGAAATGTTTCGCAAAAGAGACAGGGCTCGCACCGTTCTCAAGATATTTTCGTTTTTTCGCCACTTTAACTTTGGAAACATATCCAGTCGCCAAATGAAAACTAGAATTGAACAAAAACGGCAAATTCGGTGTATTTTCATATAATTACCTGTGTTATCTTGTGAAATGAAACTCAATGTAAAGAATTGTGAAAGAAATAAAGTGAAAACGAATTTGAGTCTGTATAGAAAGTCATGCATTGTCCATATCATATATTTTTATTATTATTTTAGCACACGGCATCCTTTAGAGAGTATTGCACGCGTCTTAATAAACAAAATTAACAAGAAAGATTAATCATGCATAAAGCATAGATTATGAAACACTTTTCAACTGAAATGCAATTTTATTTAAACATCTCTAAAATGCGAGACATTCATCGGTGATATTTTTAAAATTATCACAATACTACAATTTATTACATTTGAAGACTTCATCAAAAATAAATGAGCTTTATTTAAATAACGTCATCGAAATATAAATCGTCTGGCTCTCTATATGAAAGGAGTGCATCTTTCATTCATGCATTTTTTTCCATTCTTTTCATTCAACAGCGATATTTTTAAAATTATCACAATACTACAATAACTTATTTTACTTAAAAACTTAAAACCATGGAGGTAAAAGTACTTTTTAACTCCATGCTTAAAACTTCATCAAAAAAGCAATACTATAACATCGTCTGCTTCTCTATGTAAAATCAATGAATGTTTCATTCATGTCAGCTATATTGCAGACTCCAGAGCTAAATAATTTTGCGTTAAAGAAATTCAGCAATTCTTATCCAACCCATTTAACAGCTTGACGTGTTTACATTCTCCATGCGTGAAAATTAGGCTTCGTTGTAGAAATAATCAAAGTTTAATGATCATTTAAACTTCAAAATATTATATTTGCGTTGGCGCAGTATATAGATGCACAGAAAAAAAAAACAATACAGCAGTTTTAGGACGGATGCAACACTAAATATAAATTAAAAAGAACTTTAAAAATCACTATTTTGACACAAGATGGATGGCGTTGATAATTTAAACTCAAATATATTGTAACTGCGTTGCTTCAGAATATAGATGCACAGAAATTAAGCGAAAATAAAGCGGTTTTAAAACGGATACAACACTAAATATAAATTAAAAAGAACTTTAAAAATCACGATATTGACACAAAATGGATGCCATACTTTATTTTGAAGTGGGTCACGTAATCTCTTCGTATGATTATGGGTGTGTTATTATTTTAATTTTTATTTAAAAAACTACTGAATATATTTTGCTGAAATTTTCTTTATATTTCTTGTGGGATAACTTGAATATTTCCTAAAACTTTCGAAGAATTTTGTGAATTTTAAATTCGCTTAAAAAATGTTGGAAAAATTCGGTCCCATAACCTTCAATGTACTTCATTTTTTCAACCCGGGTTCGATCCAAAATTAATTGGCTGATATTATTCATTTATAGTCCCATAGATCCCATCACAGACCGTCTGAACATGCTAAAATTTAATTTTGATAAATTAAATTTTACGGCAGTCATCGTGCAGACAGACAGACAGACAGACAGACAGAATGAACAAAGTCATAAACACTTTTCAACAATATTGTACAGTGTTAAAAATATCAAATATATGTAACTGAGAGTTAATAAATGAGTGGTCTGTAAGTATTTTAAACTAAAATAAATTGCTTAATACTTAATACGAATCGTTTTGTCATATATTAGGAAATTTATTCTTACACAGGGAACGCGATATCTCTGGAAATAATGAAGCGAATTACGTAAAATTTAGTATGTGTTAAGAAAACTTTTATTGCTGTTATTAATTTCCCTCAAAATCTATAAATTCGTTAAGGAAAGTGGATTATTATTTCTAAAACATTGGGAAAATTCTTATATAGAAAATTACAAATCTATGCAATGACTTAATAAAAGAATATTATACCTGTATTAATACAGAAGTGTGAGAAGTTAATTCCTTTTACATTGAGTTAAAGTGGACGATTATCGGGATAAAGTTTATCAACACCATTCTCATATAATATTCTTTTCCGGTTTTTCTCATATATATATATATATATATATATATATATATATATAAAATCCAAAATTTTAATTAAATTAATTTTCATATCAGTTACCTATGGTTGAATCCACTTTTCACGGAAAAGTGTTACGTACAAAGGCTAGATTGCGTCTGCCTTTGATGGTAAGGATGCTTTGTCTTATTTATCCCTAATAATAAGGAAATTCTCCTAATGAAGAAGGCTCTTCTTGGCCCGAAGAAGGTTTTGGCAACCGGTTAAAATTTTTATTTAACCTTATAGCTCTATCTAACGATGTTTTTTATTTATTTTCTAAATCTATCCAAACAGTTGTCTGAGTGAATTTTTAGATATAGGATTTTGATCGTTACCAATTGGCAAGTTAATTATAATTATAATTGGATTGTTAATTATAATCATATATATATATATTAATTATAATCATATATATATATATATATATATATATATTATAATCATATATATTTCATAATCAATTGGACAAGTTAATTATAATTGGATTTAATATTTCCAGAGATATAGATCTCCTTGAGCAAAATTAAATCTACGTTTTCAATGGTGATACATATAAAACAATGGTGTACATTTAATTGTGGTTGAAAGTATATACAGAGCATTTATTTATTTATTTAAATGTTTTGGCTATATTTTAAATATTTGATATACAGTGAACCTTGTGTATAACAATACTTTAGGAACCGGGGAAAATGCCCTTATAGACAAGTTCGATATACATATATTAGTAAACGGGGCAGCGGAATATCGTTATAGGCAGGCTTGTCGTTATAGATAGCATCGTTATAAGCAGATTTATAGTTATAGGCAATATCGCTATTGCCAGGTTTATCTGTATATATTTGTAATATATTTAATTTTTTTATATTTGATATATTACAATATTTAAACATTATTTTAAAAATTTTTATTAAAAGCTCGTCATTTCTCGCGTATGGCACGTGTTATAGTTCAATAAATGATAGTAATCCCTTTTAAATAAAAATTTATGTATAAATTGGATATTTCTTTAAAAAGATTTACAGAATTATTTTTTGTGATGTTTTTATGATTTTCGGAAAAATATTCGGAAAATTCAAAACCTCACATTTTTCCGAGTTACTCTAAAATCGATGAGCCGCTGACGGAAATAATTCATTGAAATAATAGTACCGAATTCTATCCAATTTGCTCAACTGGTGCCAGATATACAGTGACTTATGCGGAAATGTAAAATTTCCAATTATTCAAGAACAGCTCACGATAATTCTTAAATAATGATGTCCATTTATTTCTACATACATGTACTTTAAAGCCATTGCACATTTTATAGTAGTGAACATATTTCTTTTTCTTATGAATTTTTTCCCATGTTAGATCGAAAATGAGCAGTATGCAATATTTGAATGTACAACATATTTTTAATATCCTTCAAATCACACATAGCCCTTTTTATTACTACGACCAAAGCGTGCTTCATGTGATTTAAAGGAGGGTTATGATATTTCCCGATTTGGGGGGAGGGGTACTTGGGGGAAACATTTTGAGATTTTATTGCTTTTTGTACTTAGCGAGTGTTTTACCACGAAGTGAAAGTTTTATGTACGATTTCAATACTTTTTGTAGAAATATTTATCAACATGATTACGCAACAATGATATATCAAGCATTGCAAATTTAACTTTACCGCCATTTATTCAAGTTTCACTATTTATTCTTGTGTATTCAATTTCTTGAATTCTAAATCAAATGCATCTTCAAATTTAAAAAGAGAAGTATGTAGGCTCTCACCGGACAAAATAACTTCAGTGTAGCTCAAATCGACTTTCTCATACCAGAATCCATTTTTTAAAAAGTTTTTTCTTCTGCAAATTTAGCAAGAAAAAATTTAAAAAATCAGTATTGTTGATCCAAACGATCATGAATATAGCACGTTACTTTTCATTTTAAAGGGCTTTCAAAATTTAATTGACACCAAATTTGACAATGTACCCCCTCAAGGGGGGGGGGGGTTACTTGCCCTCGAATGGAGCTAATGACGTCACCAGCACAAAAATTGCATCACGACTATTTTTCATTACAGTGATTGAAACTTTTAAATTTCATGATCATTGACCTATTTTATTGGGTAATAATTAATGGGTGTATAATTGGTTGCAATCCAGGCTACTCTATAGTTTGACCTACTCCAGGTAATCGTCTAATTGAATTCTGATATTGACAACAAGTGTGATGTTCTATTTTTAGCACCCGAGCTAAAATATACAGTGGCAGTGGCTTTAGAGGGTTGATCTCTTTACAACGAGCCCTGTTTTGAAAGGCAAAATGTTTGTTAATAAAGGGCATTTCTTACAACCGAAATAGAGTGGGGGTATAATATGTTGCAGTCTAATAAACATGTGTTTTAGTGGTTTGTTTCGGTTAGTTTAATATTGTATTAAGAAATAAGACTAATGTAATAAACAAAATTTACGTTTCGAACATCCAATACATCCAATTCACATATATAAATAATAATAATATAATATGAAATTCCAATGATAGATTAGAGAGAAGTTGTAACTCGAATAACCATAACTTATATAAGCTAACTACGTAAAAAGATGTAAAAAATAGAGATCCATCAATCAAAAGGAGAATAAAATAGATATAACCAGACATCAAGATAAATATAAACAACATATATCAAAGGTGAGAATTCGAATATTTAAAAACAGAAAATAACCAAGCATTATAGCAAAATACGTGGAAAAGCACTGGGCTTAAAAAAGAAATTAATTTTGAAAATTTTTGTCTTCAGGTTTAAGTATCTATTCAAAATGATAAAGAAAAGCTTGTTTCTGAAGACAGAGACAGATAATATCTATAAACTCTGTCTACATGGACTACAAGCTAAAAGATTGAAAAATAAATTAGGCATATAAAAATATGTTACCTGATATAATTTTGCACATACCCTATCTAAACGAGCAACGAGCAATAAATAACGAGACTACTGTTGCCATTCGCAGGAGATAAAATTGGAAATCCACTGTTGTCAATCGTGAGATATACACTCATGTCCAAAAGTTAAGCATAATTCGTAAAATGCGAAAAATAATCAGTTGTGGAGCATCGTGGGACGACGGTAAATCATTGTGTATATGCAAAACAGTTCAGTCGACGTCGACATTCGCAAAGCACCGGCGCACGCCGGAACGAGTATAAAACGGCCTCGGACGCCATGGCCAGTTGAGGCAGAATTTCGCAATTGCTGTGGTACGGAGCGTTGTTAACAATCAAAAAGGACGAAAGATGTGCGAAAGATGAAAGGACGAAAGATGTGCCCACTTCCGTTTTTCTCGATTATAGCGCCGTTTGTTGGAGCAAAAATCAAAAATCGTACGTCAAATGTATGTAATTTTTTCTGGAGAATCCAAATCTGCAATAAAAAATGGGGGTTCCCATTGAAGATTTCAAAATTGCCCCCCCCCTCCCCCAGGAGGGGGGAGGGGGTCAATTTTGATATCATTGGATAGCTTTTCTAAAAATATTGAATACTTGTTTTTTTATTTTTTGATCTGAAGTGCATTTCTCGAGATATTGAGCCGTTCCGGAACTTTCTGGACACCCTGTACACACACACACACACACATATATATATATATATCTTCAATTATATATATATATATATGTATATATATATATATATATATATATATAGGAAGCTAATAGATAGAACATGAGATAAATGGCATACTCTGGTTCAACAATATTAAAGAGGTTATATGATATCAGTCAAAGAGGATTTTAAATATAATATCTAATAACAAGAAAATATTCATACCAGATAAATAAAATTGATCTTAATTTTTATACACGAGTCAAAGAAATGGAAAATGCTGGAGACCCAAAATATTAAAATGACAGAAATTCAATGACAAACAGACGTAAATTTGGATATATGGAATTGGATAGAACCTCTATAGATCCTATTTTTATATTTTTCTAGGATCCACAGAAGTTTTAAATGTGTTTCATATTATGATGCAACACACGCACACACACATACATATGCAGGGTGTCCCCAAAACATTGACCTCGGCTTTTATTCCTTAAATATTGATCTTAGATATATATAATAAATTAAAAAGTTGCCTAAAAAAAAGTACAGAATTTTATGAAATCGATTAAAATTTTCAAGGGAATTAAATTTTAAGAAATACAAAGTTTAAATTTTTATACGGCCCCCGAACAAAAACATTTCCAATGAGTAAAATGTGCTCCATACACTAATAAGGTGATGTACAAAATTTCAGCATTTTATCATAAAAAGTCCCAGAGATATGAAATGACAAAATGCTGACTTAAACCACTTTTCGATGCATCGACATGAGTTTCCAAAGGGGAAAAATCATGTCGGCAAATCGCGTTTCAGGGGTCATGCAGAAATTACGAAAGAAAACAATGATTACATAAATAAATAATTTTGCTATTTATTGGTACAAAAGTATCTATACTGTGTAGAAATAATAACTTTACACAAAGATTACAAAGCTTGTTCAATATGTTTTCCATCCAAGGCCAAAGATCCATTAAATATAATATCTATTAAAGATAAGAAGGCAAATGATGCATTCCTGCGTTGCGCCATTTGTGTTCTCGCTGTAAACATTTACATTTTAATTTGTGATTAATCCCTCACCGACTTTGTTTAAACATATTTCTGGGACTTTTTATGATAAAATGCTGAAATTTTGCGCATCACCTTATTAGTGTATGGGGCACCTTTTACTTATTGGAAATGTTTTTGTACGGGGGACCGTTTTACCGATTTCATAAAATTCTGTACCTTTTTTACGCAACTTTGTAATTTATTATATATATCTAAGATCAATATTTAAGGAATTAAAGCCGAGTTCAATGTTTTTGGGACACCTTGTATATACAGGGTGATCCAAAAGTCCTTGATATGTTTTAAAATTGAATATAAACTCAAGTAATTGCCGTACGATAGTGAGGTTTGGACTAAAAGGCTTTTCACGTTGAAAAGTTTTGGCCAAGCAAATAAAAAATTTAGTTCCAAACTTTGTCTATAGATGGCGCTACTTATTCAAATGTTTGTATTATGTCTGGGTTGGACATGGAGTACCGTTTGGATGTGGTTCGAGTTACAAAGGGATCACATATGGAAATATGGTAGCGGATAAAAAAAAAATGCTTTGTAAACTACTCGTCTTCAGTTTTTATGCTTTTTTTTTGTATTTTTAAAGTACAGTGCCATCTTTGAGCAAGGTTTTGAACTAATTTTTTTTATTTGCTTAACCAAAACTTTTCAACGTGGAAAGCATTTTAGTCCAAACCTCACTATCATACGGCAATTACTTGAGTTTATATTCAATTTTAAAATGTGTCAAGGACTTTTGGATCACCCTTTAAGGTCTTATTGGATCACCCTTTAAGGTCAAATTTTAGTCTTCTAAGTTGTTTTACAATATGGTAATTTCAGGATAGATGCCGCATGCCGTATAGATTGCTCACCCCTCTAGTTCTGAAACTTACCATAAAATGGTAATGCAGTAAGCACTAATGGTGTGCCATTTAGTGTTTCAAATGTGTTTGATAAAATTATTGTGTTCCTGCACCTTTCCTCAACTGAAATTGTCAAATATCTAAGACGTGTTGTAGAATTTATCATGAAATATTTCATTGTGCTACCACAGATTGTAAATTATAGCCAAAGCCCAAAACTCTAGAAATGTCAGTGGATTCCTTGTTTGAGCGAAACATAGTCTTCGTGAACATAGTCTTTTATCGTGATTTCGTCATGTTCTTTTGGCAAAGATTTTTGAAACTCATATATTGTAGACGGGTATTCTTCTACGCGTATATCTTGTAATATTAAAAATATAAGTACTGCGGGTATATCTTCCCATATAATTTCAGCGCTTTTATTTTGGCATATATTGATTTAATTTCATAATTTTGGTAAATTGGTTTACAAGCGGGACCAGGATATTTTATTCATCAGATCTGCCTGTGATGATAATTTTGGTAGCAAAAACAGAGATTCTTAAACTTCTTTTTGGGAACATTAATTTAAATATTTTAATAGAATGCTTTGAATAACAACAACATTTAAAATATTATAGAAGAACGGGTATACTGCTAATATATATATATATATATATATATATATATATATATATGAATAAAATGTTAAATATTTCTGTCTGTCTGTCTGTTTGTTTGCCCCATAATTCACTGGAGAGCGGCTAAATCGAATTTGATGAAATTTTGTGGGTATCCTTGAAATAGCTCTTCTTAAAATATAGTCCATGTTTCAAGTTTCTACGGCCAGTGGTTCTCGAGATATTAGTGACAAACCAATATTTCGTTTGTCTCATCATCACGGGAGAACAGCTGAATCGAATTTAATGAAATTTTCTGGATAGCCTTGAAATAGCACCACTTTAATTTAGACCGAGTTTCGAGTTTCTAAAACAAGGGATTGTGGAGATATTAATGAAAAACCAAACATTTTCCTAGGAGTTCTACTCTCTAACTCCCAGGTTCCTCCAAACAAAAAGGTTGGAAATAGTTTGTTTAAAACGTGAAAATGAATAAAAATTTTATCTCTGAGTTTGATGGGAGATTATTGCGCTAATTAGTCAGTTTCTGAAAACATGAATATTTTGAAAACATGAATGTTTGAAACATGAATTTAAATGGAAAATTTATCTCCATGGTTTATTTTTCACAAGCTTTTACTCAACAATGAAAAGTATTAAAAAATCAAAAAGGTTATTTAATTATTAGCATTTTATGAGGAAGATTCTATCTTATATTATGTTGCTCGGAAACGCAATTAAATTAAATGTGTTTGTTAATGTTTATTATTATTTTTTCGATATGAATAATAAACAAGAAAGATCAATCATGCATAAGCATTGATTATGAAACACTTTCCAACTGAAATGTAATTTCATTTAAAAATTTCTAAAATGTGATTCATTCAGTGGTAATATCTTTTACATTATCACAGTACTACAGTAATTTATTATACTTAAATATTTAAAACTGTATCGAAATATAAATCATCTGATTCTTTATGCAAAATCAATGAATATTTCATTCATATAACTTGTATTCCAGACTCCAGAGCTAAATAATTTTGTGTGAAAAAAATTCAGCAATTCTTATGTAATTCATCTTACAATCGCTTGAGATATTTGCATTCTGCATATGTTAAAATTAGGCTTCCTTGAAGAAATAATAAAAGTTTAGGGATCATTTAAAATCACAACTATTGTAATTGCATAGGCACGGAATTTAGATACACAGATAATATATATGTGTATGTGTATGTACTCAAAGTATTGGAATCGTGCCGAAGATCGGAACTCGAATTTTCAAAGTATCTACACGTTTTGGGGACTTCTAGAACACGAAAAAACTACTTTTAGGAAGACGTCTGTGTGTGTAAGGGTGTATCTGTGTATGTTTCTGTGTGTCTGTGTGGATATTACATCCACTCTAATTGAAAAACTAATGGACCGAATTTCATACAATTTGGTAGGTATGTTTTTTGTGGGAAATCCTGATGTTCATTAGATTATAGTACGATTCGTAATAAAAGAATCTGCCTTCTTTGCGAAATGGCCGCAGAAATTGCCTTTATCCACTCTAGCTAAAAACTAATGAACCAAATTTAACAAAATTTGGAGTATAATATTTCAATAACCTACAAGTGATTTATATACCAAATTTAACAAAATTTTGTATATAAATCATTTGTAGGTTATTCTACTACGATTCGGGAAAAAGGAACGGGCTATTTTTGCGAAATGGCCAGCAAAAATCGTTATATATAAAAATAAAAGACTACGTGTGCTCAATTATATCAATTAAATTCCTATTTTATATGTGATTTTTGACAACAAAAAGAATAAGACTAACCCCATTACTCTAGGACTAGCCGTTCTTGAGATATTCTAGTTTTTTCGCGTTTTCGCTACGCCACCTTTGACAATAAGTCCAGTTATCAAATGAGAACCAAATTTAAGTTTAACGTGTAAATTCAATGTCATTTAAAATACTTATGTTGTGCAGATAAACTCAAATTATCATTGAATAAATAAAGAGAACGAATATGAGTCTGCAGGGAAAGACATGTGCTGTCCACATCAGAATTTTTAACAATATTACAACAATGATTTATAAAAGTGAACGGGGATTAATTGCGGGTCATTTCGAAAAAAATGTATGATCTATATTTAAAGATCCACCAAATTGCTGTAGAATAAAATGTTCTACAAATTTAAGCTGTGTACCAAATTTTAACTCTCTAGGACGTAGGAAAGTGCATTTAAAATGCCATCAATTAAATTTATCATGAAGAGTTATATAAAATTTAAAAAAAATGAAAAATTGTTATCTACCAAATTTATTTTAAAATATGAAGCCACTCCCATATGCAAAACGTTTAAACAAATGGAGAGATATTTATTATATAATATCTCTCTCTTTTCTTTCTGGAAGATATCCCAAAGTCAGAATTTAATTGAATTTGTTTTTTTCCCTATATTAAATAATTTTTTTAATTAAAAAACTACTTAACATATTTTACTGAATTTTTTTTTATATGTTCTATGGGATAATGTGAATATTTCCTAAAAATTTCGAAGCAATTCGTGAATTTTAAATTTACTTAAAAAATGTTTGAAAAATTAGGTCCCATAGGGTTCAATGTATTTCATTTTTTCAACCCGGGTTCAATAAAAAACTAATTTGGTGATATTATTTATTTATATTCCCATAGGTCCTACAGACCGTCTGAACAACATACTAAAATTTCATTTTGATAAACTCATTTTTACGGCAGTTATCGTGCTAACGGACAGACAGACAGACAGACAGGATGAACAAAGTCATAAACACTTTTCAACTTTGTTGTAAAGTGTTAAAAATGGATATAAAAATATATCGTATAAATGAACGGTTTGATTATTTTTTTAATTATATTAATTGCGGTTTGCGTACATCACTTTCATTCATTTCGGCAAAGTGTTTTCAAACTCATATATTGTGTTTATCCAATAAACTCATATATTGTGTTTAGCCAACAAATTCATTTAGCCGATTGTTGAAACAGAATAATGAGTAGAACGGGTATATCTTCTAATACAATGTTAGTGTTTTCATTTATCATATACAAACGGGATTAGGATGTTTTATTCTTCAGATCTGCAAATTCGGATCTACGAATTTGACGGGATATCTCTAACTTGGCAAATTTCCTTAAACGTTGTCAAATTGACAGAGATGTCGCCAAATGAATAAAAACGACGCAAGTTTATTTTGCTTTGTTAGAAAAGAGTACGGAAATGATATTTCGTTAGTATTTGTCTGTCAGTTCAATGGTCCGACTTAGTAATAATTAGCGAATTTTTAAAATGTCACCAAATTGATAAAAATGTTTATAAGTCCATAAAAATTTCTTGAAACGTATATAAAGTGAATTTCATTGTCATTGTATTTTTTACTGGATGATATCAATTATGGTCTTCAGGTTTAAACATTATTATTATTGATATTTTCAAGTTATTATGCCATAGTTTTATTGCGGCAAAAATTGTTGAAACTCATTGTACGTTGTAAGTGTATTCTTCTACACACAAATGCACTGGCATATATTCTAATCTACGAGATTATAAATAGTACAGGGTATATTGGCATATATTTTGGCATGTATTGGCATATATTCGAATCAAGTACGGCCTTCTAGTATGAAGATTACGAGGATTATTGATATTTTTAATTTATAACATCATCTGTTTTATTTTGGCAAAGATTTTTGAGACTCATATTGTAACACTGGTAAATTTTCCACTAACACTCGGACACATCTTCTAATCTACGACATTATAAGTAGTACGGGTATATCTTCCCATATAATTTTAACACTTTCATTTTGGCATATATTGGAATCAATTACTGTCTTCAGATTTAAAGATTACGTTATGTCTTCTAATATTCGCCTACATAAGTAGTACGTGTCCCATATAATTTTAACGCTTTTATTTTGTATATATGAATTCAATTCCATATTTTTTGTAAATTTTCGTACAAATGGGGCCAGGATGTTTTATTCTTTAGATCTGCCCAATAAGATCATTTTGTATAGCGAGAACGGAGATTCTTAAACTTCTTTTTAGGAGCATTAAATTAAATATTTTAACAGAATAGTTTGATTAAAAATGTCATTTAGTATACTATAAGAATTTGCACATGTGAATTTTAAGTTCCTTTATATTATATACTCCGTACGAAGAACGGGTATGCTGCAAGTATATAAATCAAATTTAAAATATGTCTGCCTGTCTGTCTGTATGTATGTATATTTGTCTCATCATCTCGGGAGAACGGCAGAACCGAATTACATGAAAATCTGTGGGTAACCTTAGAATAGTCCCACTTAAAATTTAGTTCATGTTTTTAGTTTCTAGGACCAGGAGTTCTCTAGATATTAATTAACAAGAAAGATCAATCATGCTTAAAGCATTGATTATGAAACACTTTCCAACTTCAATGCAATTTTATTTAAAAAAAGTCGAAAATGCAATACATTCCTCGGTAATATTTTAAAACTTATCACAATACCACATTGATTTATTATATTTGAAAACTTAAAACTTCATTGAAAAAAATGAACTTCATACAAATGACGGCATTGAAATATAAATTGCCTGGTTTAAATATCTCTAAAATGCAATACATTCCACGATAATATTTTAAAAACTATCATAATACTACGATAATTTATTATATTTGAAAACTTCATCGAAAACAACTGAAATTAATTCAAATGCCGTCATAGAAAAAATAACACGCCTGGATCTCTCTATAAAAACAGGATTTCATTCATAACTTTCTCCCATTCATTTCATTCATCACAATACTATAATAATTTATTTTATTTAAACATTTTATTTAAGACCATGGAGCTACAAATAATTAAACTCTATGATTAAAACTTCATCGAAAAAAATCGTCCTTCTCTTTATAAAATCAATTAGGATTTCATTCATATCAGCCATGCAGACTCCATGGACTAAATTATTTTGTGTTAAAAAAATACAGGAATTCTAATACAACTCATTCTACATATTTTGCTGTTTACATTTTACATAGGTGAAAAATAGGCTTAGTTGTAGAAATAATCAAATTTAGATGAGCATTTAAACTCAAATATATTGTCATTGCGTTGTTTCAGTATGTAGATGCACAGAATTTAAGCAAAAATAAAGTAGTTTTAGGACGGATACAACACTCAATATGAATTAAAAAGAATTTTAAAAAATCACCATTTTGAAACAAGATGGATGCCATATATCATTTTGAAGTGGGTTATGTGATCGTTTCATATCATGGTCACGTGATCGTTTCATAAGAGGTGTAATTATTATTTTAATTTTTATTTAAAAAACTACTGAATATATTTCGCTGAATTTTTTTTTATATATTTTATGGAATAATGTGAATTTTAAATCCGCTTAAAAAATGTTTGAAAAATTAGGTCCCATAGGGCTCAATGTATTTCATTTTTTCAACCCGGGTTCAATCCAAAACTAATTGGGTGATATTATTCATTTATATTCCCATAGGTCCTACAGACCGTCTGAACAACATACTGAAATTTCATTTTGATTAAGTCATTTTTACGGCAGTTATCGTGCTAACGGACAGACAGACAGACAGACAGACAGACAGAATGAACAAAGTCATAAACACTTTTCAACTTTGTTGTAAAGTGTTAAAAATAATAACTTTACATATTGGCCTTCAAGTTTAAAGATCACGGGGATTATTGATATTTTCAATTTATTACGTCATCTGTTTTTTTTTTTACAATGATTTTTGAGACACATATTGTAATACGGGTAATCTTCTACTAACACTCCGACATATCTTCTAATCTACGACATTATATGTAGTACGGGTATATTTTCCCATATAATTTTAGCACTTTCATTTTGTCTTATATTGGAATCAATTACTGCCTTCAGATTTAAAGATTACAGATTTATTGATATTTTCAATTTATACATGTAATCTACTAATACAGGTTATATCTTCTAATATTCGCCTATATAAGTAGTACGGATCTCATACAATTTTAACGCTTTTATTTTGCATATATTGATTCAATTCCATATTTTTAAATTTGCTTACTAAAGGAACCAGGATGTTTTATTCTTAAGATCTACCCGTCAAGATAATTTTGTGTAGTGAGAACAGAGATTCTTAAACTTCTTTTAAGGAGCATTGAATTAAATATTTTAATAGAATGTTTTGAATAACAATGTCATTTAGTATACTATAGGAATTTGCATATGATTATGAATTTTAATTTTCTTTATATTATATATTCTGTACAAAAAACGGGTATACTGCTAGTATCATATAAAAATGAAAAATAATAAAATAAACAAAAAAATATATTTTGAAAATTATTTTTGCCAAAAATATGTAACTTTAGCCAGTTTGTAGCAACGATTTGAGCCCCTTTTTAATGGTGTTAGTAGCATTCTTGTATATTCATTTCTCATGTGACTCCCCTTTATAGTAAGATTTTTCATCTATGATTCCTCTTCATCCTGTTTACCTTATATTAATTATGGTTGTTCTGCCTCGAACTCTAACTCCATGGATGGATTTCAGTGGAGATCCCTTCACGAATTTGTTTCTCTCTAATTCCATGGTTTATTTTCTTCTCCTTCTCTCGAATGCATCTCAACTTTCTATGATTTCTTAATAATCTTTCAAATTTTCTCTCTGTTAATGCTTGTAGTCTGTGTTATTGTATTTATTGTAACTTACTATTGCCATATCTGAAACAAAATTGGTTTGGGTTAATTAGGGTTAGATGCTCAGACCTGATGAAGCGTCTAGGGTAATTAACCTCCAACCTAAGCCAGTGCTGTTCATTTCATATCCAATATATCCAACCCAGAATATCCAATAAAAAATACCATTACATAATTGTTTTACACATGCCACATGCACGGCTGATTAAATTCATTTAATGGTGTCATGGAAGTGCGATTCCACTTCCTAAATAGTTAAAGCAAATTTAGTGATGGCAACTCATTTTTTTTTTAATTTTGAGTAATAATTTGCGCTGTCATTTAAAACGTGTCAATAGCATCCAGAAAGAATTCCAAGCTGAAAATTTTTACATTTAAAAAATACATGAAATTCTGCAAAAAATACATGACTCATACAAATAAATATTAGAGCCATTAGTCTGTAGGAAAGTCGTGCTGCCCACATTTATTTATATTGTCGTCCCCCCCCCTCCCGCTCTCTCTTCAAATATGTTTACCTACAGTCGAACTCGCTAATAAAGAATGCGTATGAAATCGTACATTTGGTATAAAAACCTTCTGAAGCATGAACTTTAATTATAGTCTTCGTTAATGTGATAAAATTGCTTTTTCTATTTTTGCCACAGAAGGTCTCACTGTATTTATATATACTTGAAAATGAATACAAATTTACATGTAACATGTCCTGTTCCACATCAATGTCACTGCACAAGAGAAGACAGCATCTTGGGATCTTGTTTACAAATGCCTAAATCGATACATCACTACTGCTAAAGGGTTGGACTCCACAGGAAAACGGGTGCTCTACCCCTTGGTGGGTGCTCTGGCTGATATGAATCAGCGTTTCAAAATTAACAAGCATATCCATTTGGCGCTTCTTTATCTGCACCGCTCCTCTTTCAGCACCGCCAATCAGCTTTCCCTCTTATCAAGGGGTTGCGGGGGCCCCATACCACTTTCACCACAAAAATGCAGACTCTTGTCTCTGCTTCAGACGCAAACAATTCCCCCGTTGATTGATCGAGTACGCGGAATGTATCTAATCGGGTTTGGAGAGAGAATTGCTCACATGGACCACCGTTCGCTTGGACGGGTCCGATTCACATAGAGCCTCCTATGCACCCGAATCACCACTTCCCATATCTTACAATAGTTGGAAAAGCAGCTATATACAGGGAGTCCCAAAAACATTGACCTCGGCTTTTATTCCTTAAATATTGATCTTAGACATATATAATAAATTACAAAGTTGCCTAAAAAAAGTACAGAATTTTATGCAATCGATTAAAATTTTCAAGGGAATTAAATTTTAAGAAATACAAAATTTAAATTTTTATACGGCCCCCGAACAAAAACATTTCCAATGAGGAAAATGTGCTCCATACACTAATAAGGTGATGTACAAAATTTCAGCATTTTGTCATAAAAAGTCCCAGAGATATGAAAAGACAAAACTGCTGACTTAAACCACTTTTCGATGCATCGACAAGGGTTCTCAGAGGGGAAAAATCATGTCGACAGATCGCGTTTCAGGGGTCATACACAAATTACGAAAGTAAACAATGATTACAAAAATAAATAATAATTTTGCTATTTATTGGTACTAAAGTATCTACACTGTGCAGAAATAATAACTTTACACAAAGATTACAAAGCTTGTTCAAAATGTTTTCCATCCATGCCAATACAGAGCTGCATTCGCCTGATAACAAGCCTATGATGCATTTCTGCGTTGCGTCATTTGCACTCTTGCTGTAAACATTTACATTTTAATTTGTAATTAATCCCTCACCAATTTTGTTTAA